>OY294022.1:13053897-13544097 GCA_958510785.1 Exephanes ischioxanthus | reverse complement strand
TTGTTAATAACATTTTGGAATTATTATTATCCAAAATCAATCTTTTCAGTACCTTTAATGTGCATGCATTTTTTCAGATTTTCGTACCATCGAGAAGTATTTGCAATTTTCTCGAACTTATGCGAAATGTGCCCGAAGCGACATAGCTACCTTAAGAACGTCCGTCGTAACTTTGGGCCAAAACTGACACCAGAATCCTCTTCAGCGCAAAAATACATCAAACTATCCGAAACATTTTTTCCGAACCCTTCGAATCGATGCAAAAAAAAAAATGTCGATGGCTCGATGCGTGCGTGCCCGGATTCGAATCGCCTTTGCCTCGTGGTACTCGACATTATCGTCGCTCTTTCTCCGGCTCTCTCATTCCTAATCGTTCGACCTTTTCTTTGTACGTAGGTGTACGTAAGCTGGAGGGGTCTTAATCACGGGGGGCCTATCACAATCCCTAAGTGGGCTTCCTGCCCGCTTCGGAATTATAGATAATGTCGGAGGAATAATAACACAGTGCCGAGCGGACCCAAGTATCTACCTATACGGCAATCGGCAGGAGCATGAAGCGGGAGCGGGATCGGGAACGGCAGCAGCAGCGGCTGCCTGCTATACTATATTCACGGTCTCCAATACTATACAGTATCCCCCTACATCTATATGTATCTATCTCTATATATATATATATATATATATATATACACACAGTGCGGTCAGTTACTCCTTCAGAACTTAATCTCGAAACGTTTATGTGCTATACGCCGTACATAATACAACTATGCTGTATAGTTGAAAAACCGAGAGTGGAGTGCAAAGTACAGAGAACCGAGAAAGGATTCTTATGCACTCTTATTTTATAATACAGTATGTATATAAAATCGTACGACTGGGATATGGGTCTACGGAGCGGGTCGGTGTGGATGGTCGGTGTGGTGGAGAGCTTTTCAGAACGTTTCGCCGGTGTTGGTGAGAAGGCAGGAGGATGTTAAGTATAGGGTTGAAAGAAGGTGGGTCGCCCCGGAGGTTTCGCTCGAAGGCAGGTTTGCCTTCTGGCCGAGTACGTACGGGAGGACACGCGGCGGCAGAGAGCGAGGAGCGAGAGAGAACCCCGGAGAGCCCCCTGAGCCTCCTTCGCAAACTCTCCTCGCAGTCGACGTTGTCCTCCCGGCGTACCCCAGAGCGCGCTCGGGAGTCCGCCGCTGCGGGGCCGGCCGGCGGCGTAGCAGCCGAACCCGTATATACCCAGCAGTCTGCCGGATCTGCGAGTACGTGCCGGAGCCACGGGGTCAGCCTCCCGGGACCACCTTTCGTCTTTTGCCGGAGGGAGTGAGGCTGTTCCTTTTTTTTTTTAAATATATATATATATATATATATATTTTTTTTTCGTTTTATTCTCGTTGCCCCGTTTACCTTGCCTCCTCTCCGAGTCGCCGGGCCCCTTCTCCCTCGATCTTCCAACGAGCCGCCCGGCTATAGCCGTTCGTACCGCTTTCGATGGCAACTGTAACGTAATTCAACATTTCCGGTCTGTGAAAATTGTTACCGATCCGTTTTTCGACTGGGACGTGTGTTTGCCGATGTTGCCTGTCGTTCGCGGGGGCACGAGATAAAATTAGTCGAGGCTAATTCACAGGGTTTGACAGTGAGAGGGGGGCATGTTCCCCTTCCCTTGAGGCAAGACCCATAACTAAGTATCCGGAGACCCCATGCAGTTTCGCACAGAGGTGCTTATGATATGGCGTTTTTCGTTATTATAAGACGACTGCGCATGCGCACGGTCGTTCTTTTGGTAAGAATTCATGCCGGAATACGACCGTGCGCTGCGCAATCGCGTTATAATAATGGTATAACAATGAAAAATACGAAATCCAAAGCACCACCGAGGTGCTTTCGATTTGCTGTTATGATAAAGGTGGCGTCGTAATAACGACGAAATTCAAAACGAACAGCGCTCTAGCCAAGTAACAATTTTTCGGAGGTCACGAAAAAGTTGTCCGTTGGTTGACTTATGACGTCTGATGGTCGAGTTTGAGACATGCTTATGGATAACATTTTGTCGGTCGTAAGTCAATCGAAAAAGTTGCCAACGGACCACTTTTTCGGAACATCTGAAAACTTGCTACTTTAGGAGTTACAATAACTGCGCATGACCACACGCGAGTAAGCTCGTCCATTCGTGGCGAAAGTGATTTGGGCCGCATAATACGCGCGCGCAGTCATTGTAACTAGAGCGCTGTTTGTTCAGAGCTTCGTTATTATGACGCCACCATGATTATAACGGCAAATCGAAAGCACCTTAGGGCTTCTATTCTCCTTACAAATTGGGACCCTCGAGGCACGACAACACCCGGTACGCGCACCAGCAGGCTAACCTACTACGCTAATCATGCTGTTACGTGTACGCTTTTGCGACCAGTGATGCAACCTTAACATAAACCCTCTTTTCCCTCAATCGTCCAACAAGCCGACTGGCTATCGCCGTCCCTAACGCTTTCGAAGGGGTTTTTCTGCATATACCAAACTTTTTCTCCCTCCCGCTTTACGTCACATCGCGGGTCAGATAAAAAGCGTTCCAATGACAACTATTGGTATATTACCTACATTTATAGAAACATAACACCGATTTGTTGGAGGCGAGTCCCATATGCCCATGGGCACGAGCTTGCTACCCGTACTCATGATTGGGTCTATGTTTAAGTATTTTCAACCACCTATTTATAATACTGTAACACACTCTGAAAATAAAGTTATAAAAAAACTACCGCTTTCGAGAGCAACTATAACGTAATTCAACGTTTCCGGTCCATGAAAATTGTTACACTGAGAAAAAGGATAGCATTTCCTACTATAACAAATAGTTTCCACGCGAAACGTCTACATAGACAGTTTCTGACGGTACGCATTCAATTGGTTAAACTAAAATTACGGTTGCAACCATGATTGTTCTTCATTGTCGTAACTATAAAATGTGGACGTCGCCCCTTGGGAACTCTTTTTTATCATAAAAAGTCAGTATTGTTGCTTTTACAGCAGAATCCCGATTAACCGGGAAGCGAATTGACCGTGCGTCTTCCGAGGTTTTTTTTATGCTCGGAACAAACCAGTCACTGAGTACTTAAAAAAAAAGACTAGCTTACGTACTTGTAATGAAAAAAAAAAAATCCAAAGCTTGACATTCTAGTTCACACTATTTAACAATCAAGTGCAAGTTGTGTCAAATGTCATTATAACTAGTCGAAATAAAATTGTATCATTAGCCATTATTGACTTATATACTTTCGCCGTCTAGTTCGGTTTAACCGAGCTTTCGATTATCTAGGGACTCGTCGGTCCCGAGGATCCCGGTTAATCGGGATTCTTCTGTACTATGTAACTTTTTCTCCGTGTACCGATCCACTTTTCGACTCAGACGTGTTTGCCGATGCTACGTGTCGTTCGCGAGAGGGCGAGACAACATTAGTCGAGGCTAATTCACCGGGTTTGACAGTGGGGGGCGCCATGTTGCCCTTCCCGGGCGGCGAGCCCCGTAACTAAGTACCCGGAGACCCCATGCAGTTTCGCACAGGACTTCTATTCTCCTTACGAATCGGAACCCTCGCGGCTCGACGTCACCCGGTACACGCACCAGCGGTCTAACCTACTACGCTACTTCGTGCTCTATGTGTATATACGCTTGTACGAGCAGTGATGCAACGCGTTGCCGTAACCCGTCATAAAGTGCCGATATAATATTCACCCCTCGTGGAATGGACCGGGAGACAAACGTGAGAGGAGCACAAAGGGCAGGGTAACTTGTCGCTGGTCGTTCTTTCCTGTCGCCCGCGACACACCCACATTTTACGGGGACACCTGTTCCGTATCGTCGCCACGGCGCTGATCTCCATTCTCCCTCCGACTGTCCTCGGGTCTGGTCCGCCTCGGCGACACACGTGCGAGCCAGAGGTTATTGTAAAGAAGCGCGATTAAAATCGAACCAAGAAAAGCTTCGTTAAAAATTCATTCGATGGTAATTCTGGAAGGTCACTTCCGGTCTTGCCGTATAGGTATCAGATGTACCTGTGAATCGTCGAAAGGATAAGTATTGATTTTACCATTTGATAGGGTAAACAATTTAACATTTTTTATTAACTTCACTCTGGATTATACATAACGATTCCAGTGAAGACAATAATGTAGCAATGTAAGAGGAATACAAGTGAAAGTAACAGGTAACATTAGCACAGTGTTATATGTAAGTTACCATTTCCGACTCAGCAGTATAATACTGTTTTATATTACTGTGTTATATTGTAGTTATTTAGCAGCGTAACATGCAATTTTTTTTATTAACGCGACATATTATCGCTGATTCCATCCTTGGATCAGCATCTTTATTGGCGATAAACGAATTTACTCTATCGACGGGAACAGATAATACATCTTAAAAGAACCGACATTAGTTTGCGTAACATCGGTAGGACACGAACCGAGGACCCTCGGACTTGTAGACGGCGATCATGTCTATTCGGTTATGTTGGACTTGAGAAAATAATTTTGAGAAATTTTGTATACGGTTCGGATGGATTACCTACGGATGATTGATGTATAAACTTTGATTTTTTGCATGAAATATTGGTCGATTAGCCCTGTAAAGGTAATAGGGAAGCCCGTCATTATTTGTTCGTTATAACATCGATATGAGCATGTTATGCACCTGTAACGATGCCGGGCTTTGTAACCGGTAAATGCTACCACAGTTTGTTACATTAAAATTGCCAACTTACATTAAAATTTGGTGCATTAAAATTGGCGTTTGTATGCAAACGTTACAGAGATCGGTTACATTGTTGTAATGTAATTACGTTTTACAGCATTAACATTACTGATTATCACGAAAATTGCACGAAAATTGTTACAAGTATGTTAGGTAACGGTTACACGATTTGTTTTACATAAACTGTAACGTTGCACCGACATATAGGTAATGGGACGTATAGGCACTCGATTTTGTATTCTATTATTTACCTATCCGTTTTCGGAATTAAAAAATGTCTTTTTCTGTAACGAGTAACTATGTTGAAATTATTTACTGTTGTTTTGCTTTTTTTTGAGTCTCTCGTGTCTTTTTGCCTAAAGCTTTCGGATTTGAAAAAATGATACGTTTAGACTTACGAAGAGATTGAGTTCGAGAACTTGAATGCATGTATATGTATTCTGCCAGTCAGTCGTGACCGTGGCGTTAAATTCGTGTTGCCAAGGGTCTGATGGATAGTTTCACGGGAGCGCGCATGGGGATGTGTGGTATAATGGACAGATGGTGGGCGTGCATCTTTTTCACGTTCAACAGCTCGGTAAGCTACAAAAGCCATCCGAGTATGAGTGTTGTATACGGGATCGGCGTCTGTTCGAAATCCTCGGGCTAGAAAGTTGGACTAGTGCAATTTACGGCTCGTCTGCTCCGCACCAGTTTTTACCGCGTGAGCATAAGTATGGAAAAAAAGTTGCCTCTGTGCAATGTCGATCAGCGATCGCTACTTTAATCAAGTAAAAAGTATAAACCGTAACATCGTTAATCGAATCAATGGAACACCCACAACATCTACGACAATCCTGGACAGAAGTAGGGGAGAGCGGGGCAAAACGGGATAATGAGACACAACGGAATTTTCCAATAACTTTTTAATGGTGGCGATGGTGGTACGTGGGGCACAACGGGTTTGAAAATCCGGATGTATCGTTGGGACGAAACAAATGGGGCATCCAAAAATTATTGGGACATTGAGTTTTTCCCCCACTGTCCCGTTTTGCCCCGTTGTGCCATTTTGCCCCGGTTTCCCCTACTTTAGGCGATGATTAATTGGCAATATGAGATTGTCAATAATTAACGTACGTACTCTTTTAATTATAAGTACCCAAACCTTGAAACGTATTGGCAATGAATCCGTACTACTATGACTACTACTACTACTACTACTACTACTACTACTACTACTACTACTACTACTACTACTACTACTACTACTACTACTACTACTACTACTACTACTACTACTACTACTACTACTACTACTACTACTACTACTACTACTACTACTACTACTACTAAAATGTAAACAATCCAATATGGAGAGGCCGGTTCATAACATTCATAACCGTGTGCGACGACGAGCCAGACGGCCCTCAGTGCATGGGATGACGGGATCTGGTATGCCTGAGGGTGCGCCAGTAAAACCAGCTACGAACAAAAATAAAGTCTCATCTCGAGAGACGAACGGTGGCAGCGAAGGGAAAAGCGATCAGCGAGGGGTGGCAAAGCGAGTTTTAATGCCTGCAGGGGTTGGTGCCCTGGCGGAATGGAGACGGAGAAAATACATAGTACATACATAGTTGATACATCCAACATAGCTATGTGCAACTTTCTCCGACGCTGTGCAAACTACAAGTGCAACATGGGGGGAGAGAGGGAGGCACGCGCGGGAACCCCGTCCATGACGAATGAGAGTCACTTGACTCGTACTCGTGGGCCAGAACAGCGAAGCTTACGGTGTAGTTTCGACGATTCGCACCAGTGCACACTTGTCCCTCCTCATCAGTTCGCCGCTTCTGTACATTATGGGAACGGACTCTTACATTTCTCTCCGCATAGACACAGAAAAGCAGAACCAAGAGTTTGTGAATGTGATACAGTGAGTTATTGCAATAAAAACGACCACGGTGTAAAAGAAGTTAGTTGAATTTCGACAAGAGTTCGACAAGAGAATTTCGATAAGTACGAGAATATTAAATAGATAATGTATTGTTGAGAGATTTGTAATTAAAAAAATGTCTTGATAAAAACTTAATCGAACTTTATCTTTTCAGCAGGATCCGACGAAGGAAACTTTACCAACTACTTAAGTTGGCTGGAAAGTGGTCGATGTCGAAGAATTTATCTTATCGTATAAGGACGATGCGAATCTCAAAAGCACCTTTTCAACGTTTCGGCCATGGATGATTCGCCCTTCTCAGATTAATTTATTTCAAAATGTTCTGAAAATGAGAAAAAACTTGTGTAACTATATAGACCAATAATGAATGGCCTTAAACTTTTTTTGCAAATCCTTTTTTTGTGAAATTAACCCAACAACCTAAATTATTCAAATTATTTTTACCACATAATCCCTACGTGAGATATGATCGACATTGTTTTCTAAACTGAGAGTAGGATCTAGTAAAAACTACCGATCATCTAAGAAAAATTACCATCGCACATAGTAGGGCACTAGAGCGCCACATACGGCGGAAAGTCTCAGATTTTCCAAGAATCGTTACCATAATATCTACGAAAAATTCTTATAAATCCGGTACCTTCTACCATATGTGGCGCCCTAGTTCCCTACTATGTGCTATGGTAATATCTCTCAGGCAATATAGTCATATTTACCAGATTCTTCTCTCAGTGCACAATGGATAATTTTTACTCCTTGTGATTAGAGATGTGCAGTGACCGTTTCTGACCGTCAGTTTGCATCTATATAGAGGCCATTTCTGACCGTCATTGCACAACTGTATAGATGCGCGTGACCATTTGTGACCGTCAGCATGCAACTATATAGAGGCTGTTTCTGACCGTCACAGTACATCTCTACTTGTGATTGTAACGTGGACGGCTGCGCAACTACTTTACCAAGTAAGGGAAACGTCCGGATGACCGGACACGTCCCAGTGGCGGGGCAAGGCGTGCATGCAAGAGAGATGGAAATACCATTTTTCATGGATACCCCGGGACTGGGACTGCTCCCTAAGGTGTCCGGCTTGGCATTGGTACCTTTACCTTACTGCCTCACAATCCACCTGCTGCCCTGTTCCCTGCCCAAGCAAGTTGGACTTACCTGTTCGTTGCAATTCACTCTCGAGCTAATTCGTCGAGTGCCCTGACCGCAGTTGCACAGTCACAATCGTTATATCGTAACGGAGCCAAACATCGTTGCGATGCACAAAGTCAAGTGATGCTTCCTCGACGCGACGACTGTTGGAGAGGAGCACTATCAGAACCGAGCTAATATACCATGCCCCGAGATCGTCGAGTACGCTTGGAGAGCAAAGAATTTGCGTTGCGTATAAATGAGGGGTGCGCTCGACTCTGGGACTGCCGGCTAGTCGCGCGTGATGCTGGTGGCCCGCGCGGGTCGACATTGCCCGTGGGCAGTGGAGTGAACGCAGGCGGGTGCGCGTTTACGAAGCAAATGGTTTGAAAATAAGCGCATGGTGTATGCCACGAGGCATAAAGCGGACGGGAGAGGCGAGCTCTGGGTTCGGCACGCGAAGGGAGAAAAAAATACCTACGACCTCCCCAGTGCAAACGATCGAGGTCGATATTAGAAACAACAATGAGATTCGGAGAGCGAGATACACATATGCGCACACACACACACGCATAGATCGATAGAGAAAAAAAACATGCGAATGAGAGTTATAATGGAGAGTTATATTTTAGGGACGGACGTCGTCGCTGGTATAATCGATGCGGACATGTGCAATTCCCCTGGCACATTTCGTCGACCCCTAACTCACCGAAACCTATTTATACAACAATGTTCCATACATCCCCCTCCCCCCCCCCCATAAATGACCCTGTGCACCGTGCACTCCATGCTGACGCTCCGACTCGGTCGTATACCTGCTATCCACTAACACGGATCAATTTACGATTAAACGAATATTCGTACGTTTGCCACGCGACGAATTCAAAGCGTTTAACGCATGTACAGAAATTCGATGGCAATATACTC
Source organism: Exephanes ischioxanthus (assembly GCA_958510785.1). Classification (NCBI taxonomy): domain Eukaryota; kingdom Metazoa; phylum Arthropoda; class Insecta; order Hymenoptera; family Ichneumonidae; genus Exephanes; species Exephanes ischioxanthus. Next base: position 13,535,359 of record OY294022.1, on the reverse strand, counting down.
TTTTTGCACTATGTGCGAGAATTAAATACGATCATGTCTGATTACGGTGAAGTCGATCAGCAAAACCGGCTCGGCTCGATCGAATCGTATTTCGTTTGCAAATGTGTACGCAATATTGAGCGACATTGATTACCTCGCGGGGATATAGTACACTCGGTATAGTGCTAGCATTATTTATTATGTTATTATATAAATGCTAGGAGTGAAGGACCTCGGTCAATGGCCCATCAGCCTGAGGGGGGGGGGGGGGGGGGGGGGGGAATAAATATAAATCACACATGTATACACACAATACCACCGAATCATGTATTACTGAGGCTAATAAAGCGTATGTATTATTATTATTATTATTATTATTATTATTATTATTATTATTATTATTATTATTATTATTATTATTATTATTATTATTATTATTATTATTATTATTATTATTATTATTATTATTATTATTATTATTATTATTATTATTATTATTATTATTATTATTATTATTATTATTATTATTATTATTATTATTATTATTATTATTATTATTATTATTATTATTATTATTATTATTATTATTATTATTATTATTATTATTATTATTATACGTCGTACGTATGAGTCTTTAAAAAAACATGTTTCTATAGCGTGCGGCGTTTAAAATAACTATGTGGAAATGTACCCTCGTTTATAAGTTCTACACACGAGAGTCGGCCGACCCGTTATCATCGTAGTGACAAGTATTCCGGGAGCTCACGGACCAGCTGATGCCGTCTCGGTAATCCGGATTTTGGATTAGGATTAGCCACGCCAGCGGTGGTATTCACCGAGTGCCAAAGTTGAAACGTCCGAGAGGCGACGCCTTATTATTTATCTTAATATTATAGTGTGCCATAAGCTTCTCCGCTCCCGAGTGTACGCGTATATCCATATATTCGCCGGCTGTACAGTACGTACTGTAAACGAGAGATATCTCGTAGTTATTTCGAGGGAGAGTGTACCAGGGGTTACCGAGCGATAACGTTCCGACGGCGTCGGCGTGAATCGTGAGACTTCCCCGTTCGCGGTCAGTACTTCGGTGCATGAACGTCTTGCCGTGCACTAACTGGCGCAATGAAACCGTTGAGTAGGCGCTCGAATTCTGAGGATCGGTGATCGTCGTCGAAGTATCGAAAGAGTTATTTTTTATTTTATTAAGTATGAGCGTTCAAAGTTTTAAACTTTAAACGTGATTTAAAGTTAATTGACAATTTGATCCGAGAAGATGGCTACACACAGAAAAAAAATTTATTTGACGGCCACCTTTTGTTTGGTTTAAGTCAGATATTTATTTGATTTAAATAAATATTTATTTAACGGCCACCTTTTGTTTGGTTTAAGTAAGATATTTATTTGATTTAAATAAATATTTATTTAACGGCCACCTTTTGTTTGGTTTAAGTAAGATATTTATTTGATTTAAATAAATATTTATTTCATTTAAGTAACTATTTACTTAATGTAAATAAATATTTATTCAAATCAAATAAATATTTTACTTAAACCAAATAAATGGTTGCCGTCAAATGAATTATTTTTCTGGTTGTAAAATGCACACTACGGAATCGACACTGAACAGAATAAATTCGCTTGCGGGCTGGCAATGAAAATATTTTTTATTTCAATTCTACTTTCAATTCCATACAATTCCATATGATATTGAAACAACGACGGCAAGACTGTCAAGTTGACATGTTATCGGTTCAATCCTGTCTGGAATTGTAAGAATTTAAATAATTTTTTTCTTCAGCAGCCCGCGAGAAAATGTTACTTGAGTCATCGAGCTTTTTTTTTCAGTGTAAAAGCTTCAAAGGGTAACAAACAAAAAAATCGTGAGGCTTCGACGATAGTCCACAATGCTGCCCCGCTATCTCCGACACTCGCGAACTCGGGCGTTGAAGGGACTTCGCATGCACAGCGCGGTTTGTGTATACCCGTAGCATTAGGCGCAGAGAGTTACGGCAACGAGCCGAGCTGGCAAAAGAGTGGAAAGCGAGACGAGAATCGGGACGCTGGCTTGCGCGCTCGCCGCCGCCTCTCGGCACGTGTGCCGACACGTGAGCCTCGAACGCGTTGGACCGTGACATTTTCGCCCCACGTTCTCGTCCTTCGCTGTGTCAGCCTCACTCCCTTCTTATCCCCGCTCGCTCCCTTCGCAGGGGTGCGTGTTTTTGTTTTTTTTTTTTCGTACGGCTGCCGCTGTGCACTCTCGATCGGAAGCTTGAAAAAATCTTCGGCCAATGTAGGGGAAAATGCATTGGGGCGAAACGGAATCATGGCGCAAAATGGACCTTTTTTTTTTAGCAAAAAAGTCTCGTGTCAAATGGAGGTCCATTTTACCCCCGCTCTTCCCCTAATCTCATGATCGAATGTAATTTTTTGTCGCTAATCTGAAATCGATCTATCGACTGCATTGACGGCAGGAATGAAAATTCGATAGACGGTCGATCCGGTTTGTGTTTATCAGACTACGGCTTATGTATACGCTGTGGACGATGTAGTAGTCGTGTAGGGGAGGGCGGGGCAAAATGGCACAGCGGGGCAAAACGGGATAATGAGACTATTTCACAATTTTCCGACAACTTTTGGATGGTGGCGATGGTGGTGAGTGGGGCAAGGCGGCTTTGAAAATCCGGATGTATCGTTGGGACAAAATGGGGCATCCAAAAATTATTGGAAAATTGAGTTTCGCCTTCACTGTCCCGTTTTACCCCGCTGTGCCATTTTGCCCCGGTCTCCCCTATATCGGTATAGAGGTGGATGGGGCAGAGAGCCCGATCGGGGGAGAGCCTTTGAGAGGCAGAATTTTCGGTGGCCGCGAGCGAACGAATCCGTCGCCTCTCGGGACGGTTTGTTCCTGCAGGACTCCCTCGGGACCGGAGCCGGCGACCCTGTTGTAATGGTCCTCGTCGGCGTCTTGCTCGCCGAAATTTTCCCGAGCCCGGGAGAACGCCCCGGAGATCCGAACGCGGGGTCGCATCTGGCGCGAATCGGCCTGCTGGCTCCGTCGAATTCAGGATTGTCTCTTGGAAAATCGAGCCATCGGGGAGCCATCGAGAAACGGATAAGAGGACCGAACTTTCGAACAAAAAATATGCACTGCACCAGCTTCAAGATTCCCTGTCATCCGAGAAGATATTTTTCATTCCGTTTAACTATCCCTCAATCGTCACGAAAAAAATTGTTATAATTATACTATGATTATAATTATTATATTATATTATTATAGTATAATAATGATTATTATTATTTATTTTACCAAGCATATTTTGTCGATTTTTTTACAATTTTTTTTGTTTGTTAATTTTACAATATTCGAGTTTGCGCAGCTTTCGTCATGGGGTACGAGCGATAAAGGGTTAAAGGAGTTTTACTTGAATCACTTGACGACGCGAGTACGAAACGAAATAGTGAAACCTGACGTCCTTACTCTACCCGTCTTGCCAATGTGTGTCGCTCCTCTATGGCATCGCACTTTTTCGTTTCATCCCTATTTCCAAGCATTGAACTCCCACTACCGTGCCTGAAGAAGTTTCACTTAAAAAAAAAGAAGTAATTCTTTAATTCACCAAATATCTCGGCCAAAGTTTTTGTTGCATTTATCGCTTCCTCAGAGGGGAATTTTTTTTATTTTTTATTTCAACAATATTTATCTTGCCGGTCGAGTTTGCCTAGCTGTGCGATACGAGTGATGAGCAGATTTAATCGAGTCATCGGCCTAATTGAAATTCGACTGTGGCACAAAGGATCCCGTAACAAAGTTGCAGCGTTACAATGGGCGGGGGCGGAGGCGGCGAAGAGTGGCCGAATGTGTACCGGGAGAGATTCTGTAGGAATAGACCTTTCGACATTGGGCTCTCTCTCGAGGGTGCGCTCGAGCTTGCTGGCCAAAGAGTTTGCGTAGCTGGTTGTGCAACACCCCGGACGACACATGCGGAGCGAACGAGAAATCGTCGGCAGGAGCCGTTTATTCCCCGCGGGGAATTCGCCCGGTGGACACGGGAGGAGCGGTGCAGTTAGTTCACGGCGCCCAACCCGGCGTGTATACACTTACGCCACTCGATGGGAGAGAGCGCTGGCGTAGCTCGAGGAAGGGCGGTGGCATGGGGACGCGGGACGGACACGCGAGAGACCCCCGCCGGCAGAAACACATCAAAATCGAATTCACCAGATGTCTGAGACAGTCTTCTGGGGTTTTGCTGTACACAGCCAGGGGAATCGGAGTCTGTAACGATGTTAGGGCACGCCGGGGGCGCCAGGAGGAGGACGGAACCATTTACGAAGAACCCGAGGGCCCAGTTGGTTCTTCACCGGGCCGGGATTGCCGCGCGCGCACAATAGCGGGCTACAACATGCTGCAAACTTGTTACCCCGGCACCTAACTACACGATATGTATGGTCCTTTGAGGATCGAGCGAAACGACGATTCTCCCCTGCGGTAATAAAGCGTGTAAGCGCGCTCGGCTATTACCGACGGTCGAAGGTCATTTTGAGCAATGACGACTGATATGGCCAAATGGTTATTTTCTTTTTATTGTTTTTCAACGATTCATGAGAATCGGAAAATCGGAAAAGAATTATCATTTTTTATATCAGTAGGTAACTGGAATGATGCTTTATATGTTGCTATTCATGCTTCCCATATTGCAATAATTAAAGATAATAAATATTATATGGAAAAAAAATAATAAAAAAGAGACGATAGTTTGGTATGCAATAATCGCCAATAGTGTTTATAGCGAAATCATCACACGACGATTCTGTCCTGCACTAATAACCCTACCTGGAAAGAACTACCGAAAAATCCTACTGGGGGTATCCGGTAATTAACTACTAATGAACTACTGAACTACCGCCCAGTGCACAATCGGCGGACTACTGAAAATTACTGGAAATTTGAAGTAATTAACTACCGAACATTACTGGATATTTGGAGTAATTAACTACCGAACATTACTGGAAATGTTGAGTAGTTAACTACCGAACATTACTGGATATTTTGAGTAGTTAACTACCGAACATTACTGGATATTTTGAGTAGTTAACTACTGAACATTACTGGAAATGTTGAGTAATTAACTACTGAACATTACTGGGTATTTTCAGTACCACTGAGTACTTAAATACCCGAAACTACTATACATCTCCACTAACTAAATACTCGCAACTACTATGAATGTCCAGTAGTTAAGTGCATGGGAATTGATTGCAATTTTCATTAGTTCTACTTATAAGTAGAACTAATTGCTGATTCGGCAACCACTACGTCCTTACTAATAACTACTGACTTTTGAGGAGTAACTACTAAGAAGTAGTAACTACATGCGCAATAGCTACTGCAATGCCAGTAGTAACTGCTCAACCTCCAGTAGTCACTACTGGACCCCTAGTAGTTCTTTTCGGTGAGGGAAAGCGTGTATATGCGCCCTCGACCGTGACCGACGATGCGTTGCAGGTGATTTAGATTAATGCCGGTCGATATGGCCATAGGTTGATTTTATTTTTATTATTTTTTAATGATGGAGAAGTGAAATACGCAAATCGGAAAAGAATATTTATTTCTATATTCGTAACCAAAATTACATATTCTGCATCTAACTGTGTTTCCAATATTGCAATAAGTGTAGAAAATAAAAAAATGTATATAAAAAAAAATGATACATAGTCGCCAACAGTGTTAATAACAAATTCGTTCGTTAGAGTTTCGGTAGTTGTGGAAATGGGCCAAAATATCAGCCGATCGGTCATTTCACCCCGAATTATTCCATAGCCTCGTATGACCAACAACTGATTGGATAATATTACTTAACTGCAATTGTTCCGATATCCCGGCAGGGTGGTACATCTCCATATCCGAAGAGCTGGAATAAAGGGGGGTTAGGGTAATGAGAGAAAAATATCAAGAGAGCATTTACGGAAATACGAGGTGGTTTATTATAATAATATTTGTGACGAAAGAGACTCTTTCTGTGTATGTTAATATATGCATGTAATGTATAAGTGTGTGTACTTTCGGAGGCCTAATATAATACATACCGAATATCAATTCTTTATCTCTATTCTCCGTTTGTCTCGTTTCACCCCTGTCGTGTCGCTTTCTCCCATCATATCGAACACGCATTATATATAATATATATATACACGCGCGCATGTCTATTTACATCGATAACCGCCCCAAATTCTTGAGACTCATTTTTATCAAGTCTTCGTTCTCATCATTGAATTTATATTAACTTATAATATCTCAATGACAATTATGCTTGGTACAATAGTAGTTAGCTTTCACGTATTGGATTTTAATTTCTCGTTTTATATATATATATATGTTTTTTTTTTCTTTACACGAGGTCGCACGTTATTCAAATTTTTTAATCGAATCGATCATTGACATTCCGGACGCAACTTTTACCGGAAGGGCGGGGGGGGGGTGCACGAGACAAGCATTATCTACAGCGGGATTGCGTTCGGTCGGAGTAAACTTTTTTTTTCTCTTCAATGCAATGGAGAAAGTCGGGAGGACACTGGCCGCGCGAGGGTAGATTGCAATTTTACACGACAGGTTTTTCTCTCAAATATCATACATACATAAATATAATAATTAATAAAGTTACAACTTTAGTTGCGATAATAATAATAATAATAATAATAATAATAATAATAATAATAATAATAATAATAATAATAATAATAATAATATCAATAATAATAATAATAATAATAATAATAATGATAAAAATAATAATAATATCAATAATAATAATAATAATCTATCAATAGCAAATCAATGATAAAATGATTATTAGCCGCCATGACTAATTTCTGAATAACAACATCGGGCGTATTTATATCAATAAAATAATCTATGTCGCAATGATCGGTGCTATCTTACACGGGCGATGGGGGGGGGGGGGGGGGGGAGGGGGGGATAAAAGTAAAATAACAAGGGCATCTGTCGCGCGATCGATCAATATCTCCGTTTCTCGTACGTTAGATTCTCAAATGCAATAAAAAATAATAATAGTCGATAAGCGATTGGATCGTTACGTTCTTCGTGGCCGAACAAAAATTCGCCTGTTCCAGCACATTCATTATTCCATTGTGTTGGGGGCTTTGAGCCTCGGGAGGGAATTCTTTTCGATTAGTTATTTTTTTTTTTTTTTTTATTACGACCATGGGTTCTGGCCGGATAAATTTCATCTTCCTCTTCCGGCGACTTATTCGCATAATCGAGAGACCGGATGTATCGTAAAGAGAGCCGAAAGATTAATTAAACGTAAAACTCGTCCTACCAGACGAGGCCCTCGGTCTGCATCTGGTGCGGCTCCGGGAAGCCACCGCCCCCGCTACCGCCTCCGGGACCACCGTTGCCGTTGCCGCCTCCGGTGGGATTACCCTGTCCGCCACCTGAGAACGCAGACCAACAGATATGCATACTTGAACGAATGTGTGATGGAATCATAATAATAATAATAATAATAATAATAATAATAATAATAAAAGTACCGAAGCGACGAAGATAATGAAAAACTTGAAGGGATGAGAGAATGAAAGTTTGAGGATAGTAGGAAAAAGGGGGGGGGGGGGGAGGGCAAAATGGACCTACGCGATTAAGAGTTTTCATCGATGTACACAACATATTTTAATATTTCTTAAAGACACATCAAACATTATTTTTGCCATAATGTAAATCATAGGAATGATAAAAATACCGAAGCAACGAAGATAATGAAAAACTTAAAGGGATAAGAGAATGATAGTCCATAGGATAGTACGACAATGAAATTATTATTACAAGTGCGTGTGCATTTACGTGATGAATGCTATGCAAATGAATAGCATTTGGGGGGGGGGGAATAGACCTACGCGATTCAGTTATTATCGAATTACATAACAAATTTTAAGATTTTTTAAAGACCCAACAAACATTAAATTTACCATAATGTAAATAAATATATATAAATATGGGACTTTTGGGTTATGAATTTTGTTTTAGATAGGACACGCGACAAAAATATGGTTCGGATATTAAGAGTTTTACCTGAAGGTGCGAGAAACTCGCCGGGACTTCCTCCCGACGGTGGCTGGGGGCCTTGTCCAGGGGGCCCGGTAAGAAACTCCGGAGGTCCGCCGGCAGTACCCGGAGGTGGATATTCGCCGGCGACCGCCGCCGCCGCGGCGGCCATACCGGCTATGCTCGCCGGATCGATCCCTGTTACGAACAGATTTGGAACTGATTTCAGAAAAACATCGTACCATTTTGCCATCTCCGAATCCGCTGTTCCCCCGAGATCTTCTCCCGAGAGCGATTTGCGCTCCGAACATCGTTAAAAAATTACATCGGCTTGTGCCAACATACAAACGCACAAATAAGTAGTTTCGAGAGATAACAAACGCAAAATGCAAATGCAAATTACGGTTTAACGCAAAAATGCGTTAAACCGTAGAACTTCTCTTGCCGATTTCAACGTCGCGAACAAACTGACTCGATGATTTCGACAAACGTTCGACAAATCCTGGTTGTCCACAATCGACGATGAAAGACACGGCATTAAATTCTTTTATTTTTTATGAGGAATTGATAATTTATGCGATATGATTATTTCAATTTTCAACTTTTATGAGGAAGCGATATGAAAATTTCAATTTTCAACATTTTTCCAAACGTCTTAATATTTGGCGTTCTTTCATTTGGAATTCATGTTTTTCCATCCCCAAACCGTCCATTACTCTCGGTTTCATCGCTTGCCCCGATACACAAACCCAAAAAAAAAACCTAGTGTAGGGAGACGAATGAAATATTACCAAAATCTCACTGTCTTATGATCGAACATGATAACGTTAAAGTTTTATTGAACCGGTAAATTTCGCGTTAAACCGTAGAACTTCTCTTGCCGATTTCAACGTCGAGAACAAACTAATTCGATAATTTCGACAAACATTCGACAAATCCTGGTCCTCCATAATCGACAACGAATGACACCGTATTAAATTCTTTTATTTCATTTTTTTTTTTTTTTTCAAACGACTCGATAATTTGGCATCCATTGACTCTCGATGTCGGACGGCGATGATTATTGCGCAGCGGGTACTCACCGGGATTGCCGGGACCGGGGAAAGGTGGTCCGTGCGGGTGGGGACCAGGATGACCCCCGAAGAACTCGTGATGAAAAGCAACCGGACCGCCGTATCCGAACTCGAACTTGTCAGCGGGAAAATACGGGAATCCCGCAGGTGGTATGTCCTCGCCACCAAGTTGGCCGTGATTCAGGTTCAGCGGAAAACCTCTCATCTTTCTCGAGCCGTTGAAGAACGGACTTCTGCCCATTGACGTGAGCTGCTTCAATCTTCGCTCTTTACTCCTCTTGTTTTGGAACCAGACCTGACGATCGGAAGTAGATGAAAATTTAGCATACTCGTGATACGCGGCGTGTTGGGAAAAATGTTGATCCGCAAGACCTCTTTTAGAAATACTAAAAAAATATATATATATATACTAGGGTGTTTCTCAAAGAGGACATTTTTTTTCACACGAATGGCGGATCCTAGCAGAAAATCCGGAGAGATGGCCCATTCAACGTTCGTACCCAAAAAATTCGACAACTTCTAAATTGACTTGTTGGCTTTTTCTATTAGCGAAGTCTTTTAAAAATCTTTTATTATTTTTTGTTAATAAAAATGTCCTGCGTGGAAAAATGCACGTATGGATCGCGTTCCTATGCGAGATTCCCGAATGACTCTTGAACAGAATCTATCAAGACTCTCGCAAAGACTCTTCCGGTTTCGTAACCTGACTCTGAAAAGACTCTTGGCGCGAGTTTCGATCAAACATGCACTTTTCTGCGCAGGATATTTTCTGTTAAAAAAAGATTTGTCGAATAGGAGACGCTCACAATTGAATTTAGAAGTTGTCGAATTCGTTTTTGGGTACGAACGTTGAACGCGGCACCTCTTAGGATTTTTTTGCTCGGGCCCGCCTATGGTGATGTTCAATTTGAGATCGAAATCTGTACTTTGAAAGGGTGAAAGGAAAAATAAAAAAATGTCTTTTTTGCGAAACACCCTGATATACACTGGAAAAAATTTCATTTGGAATTTAGGAAATTCCAAATTAAATTATTTCCTAAATTAATTTCCAAAAATTAATTTAGGAAATCCATGCAAATAAATATTAATGACAAATCACCTGTATAACCCTCATTGGCAAGCCGGTCTCTTTAGCAAGCTGTTCCCTTATGTGTCTCGTTGGTTTTGGTGTTGCCGAGAACGCGGTCTTAAGTATCTCCAATTGCTTGGCCTTGATAGTAGTTCTTGGACCTCGTCTCTTGGAGCCTGCTCCGCCATCACCGCTGCCGCCGCCCGCGCCGCCGTCGGGACTCTTGTTCTCCGTTTGACTGTCCCTCGTCTCGGGATCGCCGTCGAGCGAGCCTTTACGATCAAATCAGCCATCAAAAAATCATCGACTTTACATCTCACTACGTAAAATCGAAAATAAATTGGGGATACATAGTGTAAGTGGACAGTTGAGCAAAACGAAATTACTCCACTCGAGATTAAACTTTTATTTACGTCCCGCGACAAAGTTTGTCGAGGTAGTCCATTTTGTCCCGCTCTCTATACGGAAATTCCTATCCCATATACGGAAATTAGTAGGGCGGATCATCGCGCCGCAATGGCCCACCGCAAATTTTTCTCTGCCGATACTAATTTTTTCTTTTTTTTTTTTTTATCTCCGACAACATTCGGCTAACGTGAGGAGGTATACGTATAATGTATCCGTGACCCATCGACGCGTATCGCTGATCCGCACACGGGATCCGCAAGGGGAGTCCCGAAGCCGTCGAAAACCCCTATAGAATTATTACGGGGGCTCCCACTCTGGCTCCTCTACCTCTCCCCCCGCTGTTCCCCCATTGAAATCCATAGGGCCTACGATAATCTAAGTGTATATCGAGCTCTATGCAGCCACGCGGTGAGGTCTTAACCACCGGACAAAGAAAATGTTTGGACAGTGTCACACCACACAACGGGGCCACCCCTCGAAGACGAACCCTTGTAACGAACCGCTTAGATATACCAGGAGCGAGCCTCTTTCTCCGGCTCTTCTGATTCTCTTCAGAGTTATATACAGTCGGTAGAAAGGGCGAGCGGTGTTGAGTGATATAGTTGTCGAAGAGTGTATTCCTCTAGGAGCATCGTTCGCACGTTGATGTAAAAACATTTTTTTTTTTTTTTTTGCGGGGAATCCCCGCAAAAGGGTGCTCCAAAAAGAATTGCCGTTTTATTTGAAATTTAGTAAAATGGCAAATCGTGTCTCCGAGAAGAATTACAGTTTTATTTGAAATTTAGTAAAATGGCCAAGTGGGCCCTAAAAAAAATTACAGTACTATTCGAAATTTAGTAAAATGGCCAAGAGTGTCCCGAAAAAGAATTACGATTTTATTAGAAGTCAAAAGTTCTGTGAAAAGTCCGAAAGTGTCATAAAATAGAATTACGGTTTTATTCGAAATTTAGTAAAATGGCCAAGAGGGCCCTAAAAAAAATTACAGTTCTATTCGAAATTTAGTAAAATGGCCAAGAGTGTCCCGAAAAAGAATTACGATTTTATTAGAAGTCAAAAGTTCAGTGAAAAGGCCGAAAGTCTCATAAAATAGAATTACGGTTTTATTTGAAATTGATTATGGTTTGATTCGAACTGATTCTTGATACTTGATTACTTGATACGGTTTTAGCTGATTCAGTGGTTTTTGTCCACTGAGAACATGTGAACAAAAACATTACGCTCCCTACCCAACGGATCACGTACATCGGCCACGAAGACGCGTTATTATTGCGTCCGAACGAAACCGCCGATCCTAAGGCTACTGAAAATGTTTTCCACACACAATTCCTTACCGACTACCCTCGGTTGATTCGCGACTATTTTCCTTCCGACAAACCGATACGTGTACGTCTCCCAGCAGCCCCATTTCTAACGCCTCGTAATACCCAACTTTTCGACTCACCTTGATCCTCGGAATCCTCTTGTTTACAAGAATCACTTCCTAGTGGTAAATCGGTGCCGTGGCCGACGAGCTGCTCTCCGGGGCCGCCGGTAGTCAGACTGTGAGCGCCCAAGTGAGAACTGCCCACTCCGACGCGGTGATGGTGATGAGCACTTGTCTCGTCGTCCTCGTCCTCCGAGCCGGATCCCATGAGCGAGTCACCTCCTAAATAAACAAAAAAAAATGCAGCGTCGAAACGTGCCCGTAAGAAAAAAATCTAGCGAAATAATAATATCCTTTAATTTAATTAACATTATAGTACATGGGATCCTGTCGTCGATCGAGCTGGGCAAAGTAACAATAATAATTCGCATAATGTACGATTTCTGACGAGTGTGAGATTGCAGCACGAGCCGAAGGCCAGTGTTGCAATCACACGAGTTCAGAAAACTTTTTTCGCACGAGTATCGAACAAAATTTTATTTCACAAGATGTGAAAATATTTCACGAAGCGTGCGCAAAAACCGCCATTCTCCCACCGAGTGAAATAAAGTTAATTTGAAAATCGCAACTATCGCTCTCGCGCGCACAGCTGTTTCACTTCTCTTAATAGAAACAGGATGTCAACAGGTGTTTGTACTTGGTACTTGAAGTACTAAAAAGTACTTGAGTACTCCAAGTATGTATTTCAAGTACTAAAAAGTACTTGTGTACTTCACGTACGTACTTGAAGTACTAAAAAGCACTTGTGTACTTCACGTACGTACTTGAAGTACTAAAAAGTACTCGTGTACTTTAAGTACGTACTTGAAGTACTAAAAGGTACTTGTGTACTTCAAGTACGTACTTGAAATACCAAACAAGTACCTGGTACTTGAAGTACCGGCCAGCTCTGGTCTATTATTTATTAATTATTGGTTCGGGCGCGAGGTGGCGATCGGCGGGACAGCGCCAAAGTGACGCGAGTGGTAGTGGTTGGTAGCTCGGTAGTGGTTGTGTATATGCGTGTCGCGGTGAGGTGTCGGCGCGCGACAAAAGAGAACCCGCTGCGTAACGTAACGACCCTCGGGTATTCGTTTCACGGTTACAAAACGCGTCGAGGTGGGCCCCGACCGCCGACGGGGCTTCGTGTGTATCCTCCTTCTCCTTTTCTTTCGACGCTCTCGGCTGCGGGACCGGCGGGAGAACAGCCGGGCAGGGTTGCCCGCTGGGGCCGGGAATCAAAGTACGTCCGCTAACTGTGACGAGATCGAGGCGAAGTCAGAGGCGACGGGATCTTGCGCCACGGCACCTCTGCGGCGATTCTCTTTCTTCATCTCTCCGGGATCTTCGGTTCCTCGTGACACTCTCCGGCGCGCCTGTCGTCTGTTTTCACAGCTTACCTCCGAACGAGAACGACGAGCGAGAGAGCCGCGAACGGGCCTCGATCGGACTCGGCCAGCACACGCATGCGCATGCGTATTGGCCTTATATATATAATAATACAGTAGTAAGAAAGAACAGTGCTTCTCGGGTTCTACTCGGGACCGTAAGTTGAGCGTCGGTAAACTCCCCGCAGTTAAAATATCTCTCTCTCTCGTTCTCAGACCGCTCGTTCGAAGCGTCGAAGCGTAACCTCCGAAGAATGAAATAAAGGGGAGAGAAAAAAAAGATCGGGGACGAAGCGAAGAAAAAAAAAAAGAAAGAGAACCGACTTCTTTGACGCCCACCGAAAATTTTGGACGAGTCTCGGTTTTCTTTATTTTTTTATTTTTACTTTATATATGTATTTTTTTCATGTGACCCCTCTTTATACATGCTTTTATTACGACGAGTTCGAATCCATTATTTTTTTCATTTTTTTTTTTTTTTTTTCAGTTCACTGTGATATATTCAATAAAAAGGGATATAATGTTTACCGTGATGGCTGTGCGGATGATGGGGATCCGGTTGAAGCGGCTTTCCCGATACGTAGTCCTGCTTGCAGATGAACTTGTTGTCGTCGAGAACGTACAACTCTTCGCCTGTGCTCAGCTGCTTTTGACACACGAGGCAGGTGAAGCAGTTCAAGTGAAAAACCTTGTCCCTCGCTTTTCTCACGAGATCCTGTGGATTTATGCCTTGCGAACAACCGCTGCACTTTGTCCCGTATCGTCTGTAAACATCGACCAATGCCAAAGGCGTTAAGTTACGGTATAATCTTTCATTGTCGATTATTATATTTATTCATTTGTTGACGGTAAAAGAGAAACAGTTTTGCATAGACTATGAAAATTAATTGTAAACTTCCCTAGCAAGTCAAGGGACCATTGAAAGATCCAAAAAACGACTGGTAAAAAATAAAATAAGAAATTATACCGTAAAATTGCAACGCACATGTGCTTGAAATTTCGGAAACAGTTTATGCAAAAAGCTTCCAGTATCGTTCATTCATTTACAAACTAAATTAGTTTACTGTTTGTTCAATTAAAAAATTATAAATTGGTAGTACATTATTTTTTTAGGTTCTTCACTTTCGTTAATAATTTTTGGTGCGCAAAATTTTTCGTAACTTGATTGATTTGCTGAAGGTGCGCGAATGAGAAGAAGCTGCTAAACGGTAGCGACTACAAGTCCCGTAACTACACATCCTGCACCCCTTAATTTTTGCGTATCCGCGTACTTTCCGCGCGCCATTCCCCAACCGGTAATTCTCTAATCACAGGAATCATATAATTATAGCAATTAGTAGAAACCCTAGTGGGCTCTCGGGGGAATTAAATAGAGGCAGAGGGAGGAGGGAAGAGAAAAATAAGAATACGATAACGTAAGGTACGGCCACGGATAACTGTAGAAAGGACCATAGACTCTCCCGTCTATGTTTCTTGATCTCCTTTTTATTTTTTTATTTTTTTATCCACTCTCAACTTCTCGAGTTGTTAATCTCATGCGACGTGCCAAAGACTCGGCACCTTCCCCACCACCGTAGGAAAAAAAGGGACCGGTCGTTAAAAAATCATTAATAGCGAGGATTATATGTATATATATATACTGTCCCACGAGCGGAGGCAAACCCCGAGGGCAGTTCGATATATGCCTTCCGAGTATGGCTAGTGGCCCAACGAGAAAAAAATTGAGAGAGAAACAACAGACAGAAAGACAAACGGAGAACAGAACTATTAAGAGATTTGTTTGAATTCTATGGACTTTGTGTCTACGGCCTGAAAAATTATCTAGCGAGACCGAAGATTAAAAAACTTCAGTTCACTTAATCGAATAGTCACATATCAATGAAAAACGGTAAGAAAAAATGATATAAAAAAAGTACTGAAACACTTTAGTTGAATCAATCGAATCGTTGCATATCAATGAAAAACGGTTAAAAACAAATTATCACATGGATACACTTTATGCAGTTTCTTGTCTGCGGCCTAAAAAATTATCTAGCAAGACGCAAGACTAAAAAAACTTTAATTGATTTAATCGAATCGTTACATATTAATCACAATCGTAAAAAAAAAACACATCATAAAAAGGTACAAAAAACTTTAGTTGATTTAATCGAACGATTAGATATCAATGAAAGACGTTCAGAAAAACATGATAAAGAGGTACTAAACAAACTTTAGTTGGTTCAATCAAATCATTACATATCAATGAAAAACGTTTGAAAACTCTCTTGCAATTGCTTTTTTTGTAAAATTAATTTAAACAAAAAATAGTTCTGGACCCCATAAATTCAGCCAATCAGCGAACGAATAAATCGGTAGCGACACTCTCAACGATTTTTATCACTTTAGCGTCATAGATTTTTTTAGATAGGCGATAATATACGAGACTTGCTCGCGAATACCTGCAGATGGCATTATTAATAGAGCGGTGTATCGTTCGCAGATAAGATATATAGATATGATTACGACGAATACCCGAACGGGGGGAGGGGGGGGGGGGGGGGGGGGGGGGGGTGTCCACGATCAAGTGCTAATATACGAAAGAGCGGAAGGAGCAATGCGAAGAATTAAGGGATAACGGCGTCACGGGGCGCACGCGACCAAAATAGAGAAGACGAATAGAGGTATTTATGGTCGGTCACGGTAGACCGCGAGATTTGTCGTTGTCGTGATTTATATCGCGAGCCTCGACGAGAGCCAACCGCGTCCGTACGCTTCTCAAACCCTTTTTTTTACACTACCCTACTAGTATAGATCTTACACTCTAAATTGAGTCTCTTATAACTTTCAAAAACAATTCCAAGGAAACCCGTGCCCAACAGGGAGACATCGGTTGAGTATATGAGTCTCGAGATTCGACGACAATAATCATTAGATCACTATAATAGGGAAAAAGTGATGAATATGGACCACTAAAAAGTGTAGGCCTGTGGCTTCTATTCCCGGAGATAAAACTAGTTCTTCCTGCTTTCATTTACACAATCTTATGGACACCCTTTAGAAAACCGTGGCAAAGAAATATTTTTATGATTTTTTGGGTCAAACATTGCTAGCGACGAACTAGTGAAAACTGGTGCAGGTGCTTCAATGACTAAATCATTATAATAGGGTGAAGGTGGTGAATATGGACTACCAAAAATGTTGGGCCCGTATCTCTTACCCCCGGAACTAAAATTAATAGAAGTAGGAGTAGTAGTGAATTTATTGACAGTGCATAACATGGAATAATTTTTAATACATAACAGACTTCAATCACATAAATGCTGCCAATTGGCCATCGACCGGAAGTCCTTCAGCCAAGTTAAAACTATTTCTTCCAACTTCCTACTATTTTTTCCTACACAACATTATATATAACACCCTTCATGAAGGCCTGGCAATGAAATATTTTTATGATTTTTAGGGTCGAACATTTCTTGCGACGCACCAGTGAAAATGGCGCAGTTGCTTTAAAGCGAATCGACCGTCTATTTGCCATTGACACGCAAGGACTCGATATTTCTTACCGAGTATATCTTTGATAAATTATCGACGAGACAATCTCCTTTTACCCGTGGTTAGTCGATTTGCGCCTCGTTCGCCGATCCTATTAATGTATTATTCATGAATGGATCGCTGAGCGCGCAATTATCGGGCGTGTATACAACCTTCCTTCAACCCGATACTATAATCAATGTGTACATAATAAGCGTAGCTTTTTTTTTTTCTCAAACTCTTATTATCGTCCGTTTATTGCCAAATCGACGGCACTGTGTCGACCGGAAGAGTCTTCTTCACGACAACACAACCGGAAGTCATAGCTTTAGTCATTAATCCTACCATAAAAAATTCAACGGAAAATAAAAGATTGACGATATCGAAGGATAATTCTATCGCTTTATTCGTGACGTGATTGGCTCGAGGACAAAATACTTACATCCAATTATGTGTTTCGGAACATTTTCTGGGCCTCTTCGATTTGAGGTAAAAAAAATTGCAAGTTTAAATCATGTTTAAGTCTTTTTTTAAATCCCCCGCTAACGGCACGATAAAACCATTTTTTTTTTTACTCCACCGAGCATACTATCTTGTGCAGTGTTTCTCGTGGAACGCGATGGAAGCCCGAAGGGTTTCCGTAGCCCCGTCGGGAAGCTCAGATATCGCCGTTCGAATATACCAGAAGTCGCCGCTCGTCCCAAAATGCAACGTCAACCAAACTTTCGTGGTCGGCGTTTCAAAGGCCTTTTATAATTGAAACTACACAATTTTCCCAACCAACGTTCCTCCGATACATTATCGTAAAAGTCGCGAATATGGCCCACCCAAATTAGCACATAAATCAATGATACATGGACCGAGCAGTCTTCGCGACTTTTACCCTATCATCATAATTTACAATTAATTTACCTACCTGAAGAAGTCGTTCCTGCAGAATATCTTGGACTCTCTCGAGAAGCATTTCTCCTGCAATTCCATCCCGCAGTCGCAGCATCTGACGCAATCGGCGTGCCAAACACGTTCCAGAACTTTTAGAAAAAATTTGTCCAATATAGGCTTCTTGCATCCCGCGCATGACATGAGCATCGCCAGTCCGCACCTTCCTGCATATTCGCACAAAACACACCAGACCATGATCAGTGAAGCAGTAAAAAAAAAAAAACTTTGCAACGAATAAATCGTTGATAAAATAATAATTATTATAATGCTATTTATAAAATACACAATAATGAATATCTTCTTTAATTTTACACTATCTTTTATAGTCTTGACGAAGCTGTTGAACAGAAGCATAGAGTTACCGAGCCAGTTACTGAGACCCCCGAATAAAAAGAGCAACCGTGTGACAAATAACGATCGTTCCGGAACAACACAACGGGAACGTGCCCCCTAATTTTAGGCACCCCTACAGTGTGTTTTACACGTCCATTTATCGGTGGAAACACGCCCGTTAACGTCGTTCGTCGGCCCTCTCGAAAAAGTTATATATCGGACCATCTAACTGCACCAATAGTCGTCCGATACTCAAAATGTTTTCAACATTTGTCCATTGGCATATTTTTTTTTGCGCTTGTCTCCTGTCCCGTTGTCTGTAGAAGACAGTGGGGCAAAACGGACCATGTATGAGAATTGGTCGCTAATCACGAAAAAAAAGTCTTATGTTGAGTGCACAACACCGGCCCATTTTGCCCCGCAAGTCCCCTGTGTATTGTGCACGGTAGGGCAGAGTCCCTTTCTTTCTCGGGAGACTTGTTTTTTTTCATCCTGCTGTATTATTATAGCAGTGTCAAGATTCGTTTTAACCGATCACCAGCGGAAGAGGAGAAGAGGTAGCGGTATCTTATCCGACGATGGGCGGAGCCCCGATCCTCCGCAGCCTCCCTCGCCGCTACCGCACAGACTCTTTCCCCGAGCGGTGCCGGCCTAACAATCCCCTCTACTGGCTCGATCCGCGTTACAGTAGTGTGCGCGGAACTCCCACTCTCGAGATTATTCATCCCCAGCGCGGACGGAAGGCCGGAGCTTGTACTCCGTGTCACCTCCACGAGGTAGACATATATATATACATAATATGCACGCAATACGAAAATCTTCCGTCGGAAAATTGTCATTGTAATATTTAGTATATTAATCGTGTTTATTGTTCTATAAATTTTATTACTATATCCTTGACTCCGTGGATTCTTTTTCTACCTGGCTCTGGTTGTGAGGATCGAGTTCTTGGAAGCGCGTACTAAATCATTTTTAAAAATCCTATGCCGCACGGTACCGATTTGCTTCGATCCTTTGAGGCCCGACGCGCTATTATTTGTCAACTCGGTGGAACAGCTATTACGAGAAATAATCATCATTTATAATCTACGGAAATGTTCGAATGTAACTTAATCGTTAATTTTTATTTCAAAAGTGTATTCGTAGAAGATTTCAAAAGTGAGACTATTTTTCTACCACTTTGGTCCAGAAACGTGTAGCGGTTGAGACATGATTTCTCTTCAAAAGGAAAGAGGTTTTGGATTTGTATAAGGGGCAACAACTTAATACTAAAAAATTGCATTTTCAGGCGCTCACTCTTTAGATGAAAGTGCTTACTAAAATCGCCTTCCATGGCTATTATCCAAGTATCGAACAAATGTTGGTTTTAATTATTCATATTCATTCATCAGTACTGTTTGTAAGACAGTTTGTAAGACACGAGTAGCGTTTGTAGCGTTAATGAGAGGAAGCCAAAGACGTAAGGTCAAGACATTGTTTATTTGGTAAAATTGAGTTTATGCTTATATATCAGTTTGTAAGGAGATAACGCGTTGGGGGTGTAAAAGGCGAAAGTCGTCCAGTGCAAGTAAAAATTATATTCCACTCGTATTCATTTATAATTAGTTTGCATTATATATATATATATATGTATATAGTTAATGATGCGTATCGAAACCAAAAACATTGTCGTTACGCAGTTGGAATTCAACCGCGAACGACTTCTTTATTTTTCCTCGTTTTTCTTATGACGATTCGGACAGGTTTAGACTGGTCCGAACACTGGCGGGCATGTGTTTGTAATTAATTTTTTTACAATTACCCCGCGTACCTGTGTGATTTTGGTTTTTATTGCTCATATTCATTTATAATTGGTACGCATTTTATATATAAATATATACATATATGTATAGTTAATTGATGTATATCGAAACCAAAGTGTTAGCTACGCAGTCATTTTCAACCGCGAAGGGCTTGTTTATTTGTTCTCGTTTCTCTTGCGACGATTCGAATCAGTCTAAGCGGGCATGTATGTGCAATTTTTTTTAGAATTACCTCGCTTACCTATATGATGTGCCTGGGTGACGGGGAGGGGGGCGCAACAAGGAGCCCCGAGGGTAGCTTCCCTTATCCGGGGGTTGGCAGAAGCGCCAATTCCTGGGGCGCCTCCCCCGGCTCCGGCGGCCCCGTACCCCTCCACTTCCCCAGTAGCGGCCAAGGGACCGCCGGGTCCACCTTCCTGCACGGGCCCGTATCGGCCGAACGGTCCCGAGGGCCCCAGTGCACCCACTTTTGTAGCAATTACGTCCTGACGCACCTGTACCCCCGACACAGCACACAAAAAAAAAAAAAAAAAAAAAAAAAAAACAACACAACACAACCGCGCACGACTTAACCGTCGTAGCGATCAACCCGTGCCGGAAAACAAAAATTCCGTAACCGTCGGTAATAAAACCTTACAGTCCGGCGTCTCCTGCCACCGGCTCTCGCCTTCGATCTTCCGATCCTCCGTGCACAGATTCTCTCTATTCACTTATCCCTCCGCGTCACTTTTCGACCTGCAATTTCTTTTCTTCCCTCCTTACTTTTTCTGGGGACTATTCTATTGTCGTCCCGACTGTTTTCGTTCTCCTTTACTGTCTATCGGCAACGACGACACGTGCGACACTCGGATCCACTTAGCATTATAATCGCGAGGGAAATCGTTGATGTTTCAGGTCTACAGTGTCGTACCATCCGTGCGGACAGGCTCGCAAACGAAGTACGGGGAGAGTACGTCATTCGAGAGATTCTGACACTCGGTTATATTAACTCGCGGACCGCAGCGCGGCCACTGTTGTTGCCATTCCGTCGAGCGGACGGACGGCGACACCGACGCATCGACAGATCGACGGGGACTGTATTTAGGCACGATCCTCCAATCGCCAGTCACTCGCTCGTCCGTATCTTTTTGTTTTTCTTTTTGTTTCACTGTCGCCTCATCACAGAATCCTTCGATCGTGCACAATAACAACCGAAGCCAAACGCTAACGAATCTTCGCGAATCAATGTGAAGTTGAGGTAGTTTTTTATTTTGTTTAAAATTTATTTTTATAATGTTTACTAGCGTTGGGAATTAACGAGACGAATGAGGTGCGAGGCTCGTTGCCGGAATCCGGACCGTCGACGACCGTGCAGAGTTCTTGACTTCACGTAATCCCGGACGATGGCACGCACGGCTCGGAGTTTGCCAGCCGACTGGCCGCACCTGCGATACCGCGTGGCCCCCCGCCGAAAAATCCTCGAGCTCCGCGGGGCTTCCCCGCTTTCCGTGCACGCCCATTCAAGGCCACGCCTACGCTGACGATATTTCCGTTGGCGATTCCCATTGGATGAGTGAGCGAAAAATGGGTGTAGACGATCTCCCACCAGAAGCATAAAATCACTGAGGAATGGCTGCGATAAGGACAAAGTGGGTTGGCGGATCGCGACTGGTATCGCATTCGCGTGTGCCTCGGGACGCGACGCGAACCGAGTGTGCCAACGGTTGCCCGACTCGTGACTGGTTGGACTATCGATCCCGCGGAGTGACCCCCCTCCCTCCCTCCCTCCCTACCCCCCCTCCTGCCCCGCCGCCGCGCGCGCTCGAGATAGCCTAGCTACTGTTCCTGTAACCGCGTAACATCCATAACATCCCCGAGCTTTGGGACAACATCGCCTGCTTGCCCCGACACGATGCGTTGCGGAAGCATCCGCGAGCCGGCTTTATATTTTATCAATGCCAACAGGTATCTTTCTCATTCTCCACTTTCGACGATACATTGTGCCGCGGAACATCCAGCTGCGACCAACCTTTGTCCCGCTGTAACATTTTCATCGAAAACGTTCGACTACTAGTGCCAATATCTTGATTAATGTAAATGCGTACTTTGTTACGGGCGTCATTCGTTCGTTGCCGTTGTAAACGGGACTTTATGCTTCGTGACGTGGACGTCGACTCTGCGTCGACACTGACGATTTATATATATTGAGAAGAAAAATATTGCCTTGGAAAAAAGATAGCCAGCGAAACTGAACGATTAATTTGTTCGACGATTGTCCGATCAAACTAAATATATGACAATGAAAAATGTTGTTTTGGGTGATGAGAAAAAAATTCGTCGATACGTTGATTAACGCTGGCGTTGGATGTGCAACCTATTTTATTTATTTCTTTGCCGTGAAATATCCGGCTACGACTTTGTCCTCGTGTAATATTTTCATCGAAAACGTTTGACTACCAGCGCCAACATCTCGAGAAGCGGTAGCGTCTCAACTCCAAGTACTTTAAAAAAACAATGTTTTGTGAGCGATCTTGATTAACGTAAATGCATTTACTCTGTAAGCCGTTGTAAACGGGCCTTCATACTCCGCAACGGAGATGTCGTCTCTGCGTAAACACGGACGATTTATATATAGCGAGAAAAAAAATATTGACAAAAGATACCCAGCGAAACTGAACGGTTAGTTCGACGATTTTCAATCGAACAAAATATGACCTTGAGGCCAGAAAAATGTTTGTTTTAGGTAATAAATTACGATTCGTCTATCCGTCGACTAACGCTGGCGTTTTTTTTATGCAGCAACGATTTCGAGCAGTTTCGTGAAAAAACGATTGTTACTAAAAGCATTAAATATTTGTCGAGAAGAGATCTTGAGGAGAAATCGATCGTTAGTTATCAAGATGAATACTGTTGCCGTGTAGCGCTGTTGCGGATAGTGACCCGGCTGACCAGTATAGATCGTACTACTTGCTCGAGACAATTAAAAAGCGTCGATTGTTTGAATAACTATTACATCGAAACTCTTGCCAAGCAGCGACACCAACTAAAATAAAATAGCATACGATTCTGAATTAGCATCGAATATCGTATGGAAGCGCACATTATCCTCGGTCAGTAGAGCAAATCTGCCGTACGGTCAGACCGTCCGATCGCAGCCTGCTCGATTCCCTCAATGTTCCAAGCCCCAGCTGTTCGTCACAATTTCATCATTCATCAAACTTATGTATATTTTTCAAATAACGAAATGGAAAAGTTTAACAAGTTTTTAAAACTTATTGCCACGTTTTCGCGAAATAAACAAAGACGCAGATTATAAAAACGACGCAAGCGGAATGTTTATTCTCCTGAATGACATTTCCTGATCGTTCCTAAACGGCAAACGTCTTTTCGTGTTGAAGTCCAGCAAAAGACTGATTGTCTAATTTACGATCGCTGTAAAGTTAATCGTTTGTTCGTCCGTCAAATGTCCCTCTGTCCGTGCGGCTCTTTCTGACCGCTTACCGAGGATAAATCGTCCATCCAATAGGATGGACGAATGTCATACACGCAATAGCGTGTATGACATTCGTTACAATATATATATATATATTTTTTAACAAGTTCAAGGTTAAATTTTGTATACATTAGTAAATTAGTAAATCTTATGCATATTTTCAGAACACTGTTCGTGCAGAAAACGTATAAGCACTTGACGCTCAGAGTCATTTTACACCGAACAGTGACGGTACGACAATATTTAAAATTAATTTGTACACGCGACTTTATCGTCTGAGCCACGCCAACACATTCTCAGGTGGTTCGTTGCTCGAATGGTAATCGGTCCACTCTCCATATGTCGCGCTCACGGCTTTCTCGATGGCGCTATCTATTGGACGTATTATGAAGGGAATCGCCGCAAGACCGACCAGTGTGGTTATCCATGGACCAGAGAAACTCCCGTATACAGTAGAACACCGATTAACCGGGATGCTCGGTACCGAAGAGTCCCCCGATAATCGAAATCCCGGTTAATCCGGACAGCGAAAGTATATAAGTCAATAATGGCTAATGATACAACTTTATTTTGACTAGTTGCAATGACATCTGGTACAACTTGCACTTAATTGTTAAATAGTATGAACCTGGATATTTGTTTTCATTGATAGTACGTAAGCTATAGTCTCTTTTTTTAAGTACCCAGATAGAAAACCGGGCCGTCAAACGGGTATCTTACCATTGACTTTAGTTTGCTCCGCAGATTTTAAAAAACAAACCTCGGAAGATGCACGGATAATCCGCTACGCGGTTAATCGGGGTTCTACTGTATTTTCCAAATAATAAATTGCAAGAAGCCCGTAGCACATTTACTTCCTCATCAGCATTTCACCGGATAACTACGGGTGCAAACGAGTTAGCTCTTATGGCACTATTCCCCTGAAAGACAAGCGGCACGAAAAGTAGCGGTTGGCGCAATAATTGCAACATGTGCCGCACATGTTGCAAATCTCGCGCCAATATTGCTACTTTTCGTGACGCTTGTCTATCTGGGTCAACATTACAATTGGTACAATCGGAGAGTGTAGAATCACTGTGCGTGATACTGTTTTACGTCACGAGTAATGTACTCGGGTATTACCGACTACTATTGTACCAACTGTTATTCTTTGAGATCTTATATATTATATTTAAAACGTGTAACACATCCATGTAAAAGAAAGTGATCACCGTAAACCGAATGAATAGATAAATAATAAAATGGACAGGTTTAACAACTTCTTTTTTTAACACATATATATATTTATTAACAAGTTCAAAGTTTTATTTTTTATACATTAGCAAATCTTATGTATATTTACAATGTTTAGAACAATGTATGTGCAAGAAAATATAAGCACTCAGCGCTCAGAGTCATTTTCCATCGAACATCGACGGTCTGGCAATGTTTAGAATTAATTTGTACTACATGCGACTTTATCCGCAAAGTTAGTCCAGCACATCCTCGGGTGGTTCTTTGCTCGGGTGATAGCCTGTCCACTCTCTGTACGTAGCGTTCATGGTTTCCTCAACGGCGCTATCTATCGGATGTATTATGAAGGGAATTGCCGCAAGACCGACCAACGTGGTTATCCATGGACTCCTTGCACCTGGTCTCTTAATATTACGTTGAACCAAAGACACTGCAGCACATATTCTGTTTATTATTAGCCCGGGCACAATGACCGACGCAAAACTCTGCCAGAGCAGGGTATCCGTAGTAGAGAGCAAAATTCGTTTGTTTCGACCTTTAGATATATCTCTCTGTGAACAAAGAAATTTTCCGAGTTTGCAGCTTTGTCAATTTTTTTTTGTTTGCTGTTTACCTCATAGACTTTATTGCCTTTGTGTATTGTATCGGCGAGAACATAACCGCTCGCTGTGACATAACTCAAGTGAACTATAAACTTGGGAACGATGCTCCTAAAAGCTTCGCCGACTTCGTTGGTGTATCCTAAAATAAAATCGGTAATATTGCTATAAAAAAAAACGGTTAGAATGGAATAAGATTAACGATATATTACCCAAATATCTAACGGGTGTGTCGCGATACAAGTCGACCTCTCCTTTGTTATTCTCCATATCGACGGATTCAATTGTTCTTATCTAATTTGTTATAAATATTTATAACCTACAAGCCACCCCTCCGTTCGATAGAATCTATATTATTCAGGTTTGCCGCGCCGAACCAAATGTCAAAACGGTAGGGTGTAGGCGTATCGTTTACGCCAAACTTATTTCAGTCCGAACTGATTTGCGCTAAGAAGTGACTAGGTTAGAGAAGCATCATGTATATGAATCTTATATATAGATGGCGTTACGAGACTGATTTTGCGGTAGCGCGGGATCTCGGCCAATCAGCGGCGCAAGCACCAACGGTCGCGGACCGCATGACTCTTTTTTAACCATTACAATAGGTCGCTTTCCGCCTTTAGAATTGACCATAAATTGACGGTGTTCCGACTAGTGATGCAAAATTACCGTCATTTTTTTCGATCCGTCAATTGACTGAAAAAAGAGCGTCAATTGACCGTCTTTTTTAGTTTCAGAAAATGTTTGTTGTGCCATGACCGTCAATTTTGTTCGCGGTCAAAAATATGGTTAAAACAGCGAAAAACATGGAGTATTATAACTTTATAGTAATTTCTTGTCTCAAATAAAAAATATCGTCGATAAATGTTTTTTCAAATTATAATAAATTTTAGTTAAATACTTTGTTCAGTCAAACGAGTTAATCCCAGTTGAACTCTTTGACTCGTTGTCATTGTATTAAATAGATTAGCATAGTACCTTATTGGCGCAAAATTGGACGGTGCGAGCCATTTGCGGTATGATTTAGTCCGGGCGAAAAATGAGATTTCACGACCGGACGTAAATTCGAATAACAGTTTCACAGAAGTTACGAGTTCTCGCAGCTAATATTGAAACTTGCTTAAGATGTACTATATATAGAGTTCGTTATCGTAACAAACCAACATAACCTTCTTTGCGGTAGTCGGTAGTTCTCCAGGTATCAGCGTTCGTCCACTCGTCTGGCGATGAACATCTCGTCACCGAAGAACGATGACGATCCTGGCTAACGAGTGAAAAAAAAAAAAAAAAATCGAGGGTACTTCGTAAGAGCTCTCGCTCGACTTTTGTCACAAGAATGTCGGATCTCGAGAGCTTGGTTGATTTTGTAAACGAACAGGTAAACGAGATCGTACGATGGTCGCGATGGTACATAACGGAGATATCCTGCCAAATCGTTGTCGCACTCGTCGCCTATCTCTTCGTTTGTGTCTTTCTCTATTCGATATTGAAGAGCGTCAGTCATCAGTCGTGGCAGTTGCCAGGTCCGCCGTCCAGGATTCTCCTCGTAATCGCTCATCCGGACGACGAGGTCATGTTCTTCGGTCCCATGCTTTACAGTCTGACCAGTCTCAAAGCTAGCGAGATCTACTTGCTCTGCTTCACCATCGGTACTTTTTTATCATCTTCTCTTACGCATCATCCTATTTTTGTTTTTTTTTTTTACTCGAAAGACCTAGAAAAGTATGCTTCCAGGCGGTGACCGAAAGAGAAAAGAGGAGTTGTGGTCTTGCGCAAAAATTCTGGGGATCCCAGAGTCCGGAGTGACTATGCTAATGTAAGTTTAGTTCTGCGCTAAATGCAAAAAAATCCTTTCCAATTCTGCAACTGTGTCCAGCTGCCCTTCGAAACACTTACGCCCTTGAAAGGTCTTCCAACTCTGCTTGCCCTCGAAAGGCCCATGAACCCTGCTTGTGTTTGAAGATTCCTGGAAATGACCTTGAATTTTTCGTTTGATCCTGTTCTGTAACTGAGAGGATTCATTTATTTCAGGAACTCAGAGCTACCCGACGATCCCCGAGTACAATGGCCGAGCGATTTGGTGGCCAAACACATACTGCAGCATGTTGAAACTTACAAGATAAACGCGGTTGTGACCTTTGACAAGCACGGCGTAAGCGGCCACAAGAATCATATATCTCTGTTCTATGGTATAGCTTTACTGTGCATAGAGGGAACGGTACCGTCCTGTTAGTAGGATCATTCTTTGTTGTCGATAATATGAAATTACGTAACGGACGATACACCCGCGATAATAAACACGCGAATTAAATTTCAGATTGCAAACTCTACGTCCTCGAAACAGTAAACAGATTACGAAAGTACGCTCAGATTCTGGATCTTCCCATCAGTCTGATATCGTCTTCCTACTGGTACTTGATCACCTACGAACAACGAAAGCTCATAAAGGTGGGGGGGATTGCGAGAGACCACGTTCGTCGGACAATAGCCGAAAAATTTACAAAACGATTAAAAGACCACCTGCAATTTTGCACGTTACAGAAGGCCATGGCTGCGCATCGCTCTCAGTACGTTTGGTTCAGAAAGTTGTACATGATTTTCTCACGTTACACCCTCGTCAATACCCTCCAGGAGGTCAACGCACTCGATCTAGAGCTGGATCTACAATTCGACGACGACTGATATCGAGAAATATCGGACGACGAGTCTTTGTTTGTTTTTATTTTTTTTTTATTGTACATACTAGATGAGTGCAATTGTACATAGCTAATAAAGATTCTCTATGGAACATCCAATGGTATTCGATAATACTTGGATCCAACTTCTTTTTTCATATGTTCTATATCCGTGGTGATATAGACAACGATAATATATATAAACGTTTCACAAACGCTTTTACGTCAATTAACTATACTAATTACTGTTATCTAAGAGAATGATAGAAAGAAAAAAAATTAATTCAAAACTTGCTGCCGTCGATATGTGGATACTTATTTTTCTGTTTTTTTTTTCTTTATCTAGTACATAGAGATGTGTACAATTTGTACGAGAGAATCGAGACAACGAATTATCTAGTCTTTGAATTGTTGCGTTTTCATTTCGATAGCCCAGAGGATATAAAAAAAAATGCCATAAACTTTCAAAATACCAATCACGAAGTAATATATAATAGCTATAATCTATTTGAATATTCTATGTATATTCATAAACGTAGATTTCACGTAAATTTATACGTAGTCTCCGATATTGACAAGTTTGAGCATCCGCAAACCTAATGGGGAATGATTAATAATACTTTCTTTAGAACGGTCGAAAAAAAAAAAAAAAAAAAAATTAGGCGACCCTGGCTTTTCCACGTAAACGGTATATTGTCGATTTTTAATTTGGCACACCACAGAATCCAACGATTCAGACACCAAATGATAAGAAATCACGTTATAATAATCTCGGTGGAAAGCATTGGAAATGTATGAGCATCGAAACTATCGTATTTTCAAAAATAATACCGGTAACAGGTATTTTAGCTTTCGACTTATCTCTAGAATCGTACGATATGGAATATTAGGTATAATCTCGTTTTACCTAAACATAGTATTGCATAGAAAAAGTATAGTAACAAAAATACGGGCCAAACTGGGCGCGATTGCACTGGATAATGGCGAATCGATGTTCTACGGATTTTTTATTGGGCTGGTGATAATGTAAATTTGTACTCGAAATATATTTTTAGTTTTGTTTTGTGTTTCGCCGAGAGCTTCGAAATGTTTTGTGTTGAGAAAACATCCGAGGCGGATACTTCTTCGTAAAGCATAATCTCAATTGGGATAAAGGAAATGCATAGCTCGGGGTGAGCGTGTGTAAAAATACACTAAACAAATAAAATAATAAGCTCTCGATAGAAAAAAAAAAGTTGATAAATTACGAACGTCGCGTTGAGGTATCAGTCATTGAGACAACTGACGGCAGGGGAAAGACGTTAGCTCGTGTTTTAAATTACGATAACAGATGAACGATAAATAATGAAGGATGATTTAATACTCGTTTGGAATAAAATGTTTCTGGGTAGTGCGATCGAATGGTAGCGAAGAGAAAGTGAATGCGGCACCGACCGAGAGACTCGCAAGTTCGAGCGATCTTTGCACATTGGCTTCGTTACTGCGCCGAGACGAGAGATGCCCGGGCCGTGCGAGAGATACCCCGATGGAAATTATATATATATATATATATATTTTTTTTTTTCAAAATTAATAAAAAAATTAAAGATAGAGAAAAGTCACTGACAATGGACGGCATAGAGTGTATCCCGCAAGATCTTCCGAACGACGTACTAACGCAACGAATAATCGATCGATGAGATATTGATGATCGATCAAATTTTTAGGTACACGAGCGCGCCTGTGCGTGCGCGGTTAAGTGTCTGCACCTCGGCAAAGAAAGATCGATGATTCGCGACGCTCGAGGAACCTCACTTGAGAAAGCTTTTGGGAGGCGTTTATGAGGGCGTCAGCGCAAAGATCTCGCGGGCTGTGTCCTAGAACCTGTCTTTGCTGCGATGATGGGAACCCAGAGAGCCCATACCCGACTGGGGAGAATCCGGATCGCCGGGATCCTGGAGATACTGAAGCTCCTGGAGCTCCTGAAACTTCTTGTGATCGCAGATGTGCGCGTAATTCGCCGATAGACACATCAGATAGTGGATAAGACTGAGCACAACCAGCAGCGACGCCACCGTCGACATGATCAGCATCACTTCGGCCTTCTCGACGTAATCCTTGCAGAAATCCTTCACTTCCTGAGCCCCGCAAATCTTCATGTGGTCGATTTTCGTGTTGTTCGGAAACATGAAACCTGGAAGAGATCAGCGATATTTATACCTTATCTTCATTATTTATTAGCACAGCTGGGGAGTACTAGAAGTACCAGGTACTTGTTTCTCAAGTACGTACTTGAAGTACAAAAGTACTTTTTCATACTTCAAGTAACAAGTACAAGTACTTTTTGAGTACACGCTCGTATTACGGATACTCGACGAGTAGCATGACACCCTATTTCTATTAATATATGACAATCTGTCTAAACTCTTCAACAAGTATAATTTTAACCATTTTTTTTTTAATTCCTAAAAAAAAAAAACGATAGCTCGTCTTTTTGTGGACTCTCTGTATACGAATTGTCCCATACAATATCAAACCAGAATATTATTGTCCGGTACAATACACATATATAAAGAGTTCACGAAAAGGCTTACTTAAGTTCACATGTTTGAGATGAGTACCAGTGGTCCGAAATCGACGCATTTGATATCTTTCAGAGAGAGTTCATATCGAAATAAATGCAGAGTACATTTAAGACGTCCGCCGTTTTTTACGATCCATTTACGACCTATATATGTCGTCCAATTGTTATGTGAGTCGTAATACTTAGTACTTTGGACTTGAAGTATATTTTAGTATTTTGCCCAGTTCTGTTTATTAGTCCTCGATGGGCTACGCATAAAGAGACGACTCACTGAATTGGGTGAAGTCGATGCAGTCCTGCAGAGCTTGTACACGTGGATTGCTGCAGAGGCCCCAGAATATTGTCAATATCAACGTTATTATGACGAGAAAGGTGAAGATCAAGAGCCAAGCGAGTTGCAGGATGTACGTTATCGTTATGAACTGCAAGGAAAGAGAAGAATATTTTTCAAAATCAAGATGCGTTGTCGAGTGTTGCGACATCGACGAGATCAGCAAATTTTGTCTTCACTCACCACCGCGCACGATATCCGTCCGCCGACCCTGGACCTCCAGGCTCGGTAAACTTTGTGCCTCGTGGCTCCTGTTGCCAGACATCCGAAGCACAGAATCGTAAATCCGAGGGCAGCCATGATGGCTCCTATGGACGCGAATGTCAGCTGCACCGCTTCTATCCAACCGAGCCTTATGTAAAACACCTTTGGAAATAATTTTTTTTTTATCGTTATTCGTTTTCATAAAAATTATTTTGTTTTTTGTTATTGAATGAAGGATGATTGTAAAACATGGTGGCCAGCAAAAAGTCCGTACGAAATTCAAGAACATTCAAGGACAATTTCCAGGACATTTCGAGGTTTTATAATGGGGACAATTATAAAAAATGAAAATATGCATATCGTGCGCGACGTACAAAATAACATTTAGATCGATAACCGTTTTCATTTACGTTGGAAACGATTCAGAAAAAAAAAGACTCACTATGCATGAATGTGTCTATGCATCTCAGCAAAAGTGAGATAGACCTTTTTTTTGGGATGGTCCCTAGTAATAAAAATTTTGAAAGAAGCTCAAATTTGCGGGGAAGTAAAAAGTTCACGGACATTAGGGGAAATACAAGGACATTCCAGGGCTTTTTGTAGAATGGGCAACATTCAAGGACAGTCCCAGGACTTCAAGGACGGCTGGACATCATGTAAAGGATAAATGCATTCCATGAATAAGGAATAAATTACAAAGTAGGCACATGGTAGGTAGTACATGGTTCACAGCGACTCATCCAGGAATTTCATAGAATTATGATTAGTATCAAGATTCAATAATACATCCTTCCGTCCTCATGGGACATACCTCATCCAGTATAAAATTAATCTTTCTGTTAATGATAAAAGGATAAATCGATTTGATAAATAAATAATAAATTACAAAATAGGGGCAATATGGTTCACAGCGACTCATCCAGGAATTCCATAGAATTACAATTGTTATCAAGATTCAATAATATCTCCTTCCGTTCTCATAAGACTCACCTTATCCATCATAATAGCCGAGAGGGTGGCTCCTCTGTACATCGTTCCGCAGAATATGCCCACGCCTAGACAGCACATTATGGTAGCTATCAGAGTCGCGTACGGCACTCTGGCCATACAGTCGTTGCATATGCTCCCTGAAAAAAAAAAAACAAAGAAAATAAAAAATCAACACTCGATACTCCAAACATTTGAGGCTCCTCACCCCAAGAACCGTCAGTCACATAATTTGCATCCAAGCTACACTCCGAATACCTTCCCATGCTTATGTTACTAGGGAATTGAGAACGCAAAGGCGAAACGACATCAGCCTCCTCCGAGGCCTTTCTGAATCTACTGTGCCTGGCCATGAGTCCGAACTTTCAACAAACTCGGATAAACATTAAAAAATTACGTGCGAAAAAGTGCGACCGTTCGCGGGCCGAGCCAACCGATTACTACCGGGTGACTCACGCGCACTTCGTCGGGCGAACAGGTGGGAGGTCGATGACAAATAATCCGAGATAATCGCCGCGATACGCGAATCTTATCTCCGTGACTACATAACCCCGCGCGACGGATGGTCCGGGATTGTATGAGTCTTCCCCGAGCGTCCGGGCGCGCGGCAATAACCCTATTCAAATGAGTAAACTAAAAGTACCAGTGGCCGCACAGGTAAGACAAAGCTGTCCCAGTCTCCGGACATGAAAAATCGTATTTCCGGTTGTTTTGCACGCAGACTTCGTCCGGCCACCGGGACGTTCACCTTACTTGGCCTCCGGCATGAAACCACAGGAAGGAAGAAGAAACCTACCAAGCGTGCATCCCTGAGGTAAAAGTCCCAGTGACCGAACACGTCCCACGAGACGTGTCTGGTCATTGGGACTTTTTTGTCCAGCCTGCGCGCTTGAAAGGTGGAAATCCGATTTTTTTTTCATGCATGTCCGGAGACTGGGCCTGCTCCGTCGGGTGTCCTGCCATTGGTACTCTTACCTCACGATATATATAGCAAACGTAAATATTTTGTTTCCTCACCCATGCTCGGGCCTGTCGCCGCGTCGTCCTAGCTGGTCCACTGCTTCGCCCGGGCGCTGGTCTTCCGTTATTCCGCCCTGGAGATATCCCTGCGTCAATTGGCGTTCACTCGGTTCGAGACGGTTCTTTCAATCCCTCGTTAATGACATCCCACGGGTTGTTACTCGGATCGAGCGGCTGGACACGTCATTCATCTCGCTCACTTTCCTCAACAGATTGCTCGCCTGAATCACACGCGACACGCATTGATATCCTCGGAATGCACTCGATTGATCGAACGATTCGTGCGATCGTCGACGAGTTCCTTCACGGGTTTTCAATTTGATAATCTGACGAATAACTTGTAATTCCGATTATCGTTGTTTAGAGGCGAATTTATCGCCAGCGGGAGTCGCTCTCGCGAATCCAAGATGGCGGCCGAGTGCAACGAGTCAGTGGGTTTTCGTTGCAACGATCGCCAACGAGAGGATGCTTAATTTTTTTTATTATCGAGGTGCAATGGCAATGGTGCGCAGAGCTTGGCTGTACACAAAAAATTGTTTTTCTTATACTTACGACGGGAACAACTCGTATATCATCCGTACGGGAATAGCGTGTCGTGATCGCCGCTCAATGCACGGAGATTTGAACGCGGATGGTACGACCCGATATGAGTACGGGAGGGAGGGAGGGAGGGAGGGGGGGGGGGGGAGGCGTGTTTAGTTCATGAATGCGATGTAATGTTAGGGTAACGAGAGAAACGCTTCCCCGTCGAGGTCGTCGCGATGCACGATCGATGCGGTGCACGCTGTTGCGCTTTGAAAAAAAAAAAACTAAACACATTTATCCTCCCAATTTTTTTCGTATTCGTCGTTGTTATAAAATTATTTTGCTACTCTACAATTGATTACAAGGTAAAAAATTTAAAAAAATAAAGAATAATAAAATTCCAGTCTTGATTCTGGTGTATAGATGTACTAGTGAACCTTGCCGACGCTTCCGCGTGCGTAGCATCGAATTTTCCGCGGCTAATCAGCGTAGCAAAAAAAAAAAAAAAAAAAAAAATACTATCGTATATTCTTGTGCTTCGGTTGAACGAGATGCTTTATAACCAACGGCAAATGCCTCAATTTTTCTCTGATTGGATAAGGGACTTGACTCGTTTGTTGATAATTTTGATTGTATCTCGTGACGATGCCGGTGTTGCTCTCGTACATTATTCCGCCGCCGAAGCTCTGCGGGCTTACCTGGAAATTAAAGCGATTAGTTTTGAGTCGTTCGAGCGAACGGGGCAACGACTGGCGATACTCAGTGGGTCGACAGTTACTCACTGTGAGAGTTGAGCCGTCCTTGTAATCGACGCGAACGTCACCGGATGGCAATTGCGTAGCGACGCCAACCCCGGGAACGGCGACTTTGTTCATATTGCAAGCCGAAACACGCACGGAATTCGACCTTCGCGATCTCGTTGTTGCGTTCGACAACACCGAGCATGTACCGTCGAAGGACGGCATCTGAAACATTGTTAAAATCCGTAAGTTTAAAATAAAATAAAATAAATTTTCATATTGTTTTCACCACCCAGGGAGAAACTCACCACCGGCGGACTATTGGTCGTTCGGGAAATATTCTCCTTGCCCTGGGTGCAGGGCGTGTCGTTGACGGCTACGACCGGCCGCCGTCCAATTATTGCCGGGAAGTAAGAGTGACCGGTGGCAGACTCGAGCGAAGCCAGACTCGATTCTACGAGCAGACATCGCTGATATATATCCCTGTAGTACTCGTGGTACTCGTCCAATTCAGCCGGTATATCGCCCTCCGAATACGAGGGTCCATCGGCTTTTTCGCTTATTCTCACAACGGAGTCGACACGTGTAATCTGCAATTTGAACATCTCTCGTTGAGTAAACGCGCCAATAAAATCGATCGGACGGCGTGCATTAAGGATGTTGAAAGTTTCACACTAGTCAAATGAGTGCTACATTTTTTTATTCGTTTCTATAAAATTTTACGCTTCTATTGATTACAGTGAATGGTTATTTGTATTGCAGCGGATGTTGTTAACCTGGAAAAACATTAATTGCAATGGATTTGCAAAATTATTAACTGGTTTGACTAATTTTCGAAATGGTACATATTCGTTTAGTTTTTCCGAAGAATAATCCGTAATTTTCGCGCGATTTTGATGTATTACGACTTATTCTTTTCCTTGAAAGATGCTCTATGAATTAATCGTCTAATTATTCGATAGTATTTTCCGTTTAAAAATGAACAGCCGTTTGTTTATGAAGAAATTTCGACGATGAAGAGACGATGAAGAGACTGAGCCGTAATATATCGAAATCTACCGAAAATTACGGATTATTCTTTGAAAAAACTAAACGAATATGCACCTTCTCATAAATGAGCCCAAACCAGTT
Source organism: Exephanes ischioxanthus (assembly GCA_958510785.1). Classification (NCBI taxonomy): domain Eukaryota; kingdom Metazoa; phylum Arthropoda; class Insecta; order Hymenoptera; family Ichneumonidae; genus Exephanes; species Exephanes ischioxanthus. The sequence continues at coordinate 13,499,911 of OY294022.1, read as the reverse complement.
AATATTTTTGCACATCCATTGCAATTAATGCTATTCTCGGTAAAAGACAATTGCTGTAATACAAATAACCATCCACTATAATCAATAAATGGGTAATAAATGCGTAGTATCTTAATGCGCATTACGATACTAGTGCGATAAAACTTTTTCTGATGAGTGTGAGTTTGCAGCATGAGTCGAAGGCGAGTGTTGTCATCACAAGAGTTAAGTAAAAGTATTTGGCACGAGTGTCGTACAAAATTTTATTTAACAACATGCGAAAATGGGGGTTTTACCCACCGAGTGAAATAAAAGTTTGTATAAACGACTGCGAAAAACGAGCACTGATTTGACTAGTGTGAAGCGCTCCAAACTCCTTAAAATCGTGTGAATCTCGTTGTGAATCGAGACAAAAGATAAATAAAAGAAAACAACAATAATAATGCGACTCATTCGACCTTTACTCCGTTGTAAAAGTACAACTCGCAGTCCGGATGGGGGCCGTTCTCCATGAAGAGGCACTTGGCTCTGTTCGTATAGAGCGTGAGCTTCGGTGTCTTGGCTCGAACGAGTTTAACAAATCGGGCAGCGTACAGATACTTTCGATGATGTTTCTGCGGCAGGCTCTCGAACGAGTGGATGCTGTCGGCCCCGCGACTCGGCAAAGGCGGAGGCTCGCTCCCGATCTCCCGGGATTCCGATGGCCTGTACAATGCTATCCGCAAGCCGTCGCCGGATATTCGACAGACTTCGCTGACGCGATCCTGTCGACCGAGAAGATAAAAGGATAATCATTCAATCGATCTATGTTATTTTATTTGATATTTATAAAAAAATCTCACCACTCCGTTTCTCTTCTTGACGAACTCTATGCAAACTTCCCCGCTCTCGAGTATCGTGAGAACGGCGTTCTTCGTTCTGTGCCTAGTCGGCTGAAGTCTCTCCGAGTTGAACGGCGAAATATCGAGTTTCCCGCTCGCCTCGTCCCGCTCCTCGTTGTCGTTCGCCGTCTCCCGATCTCTGTTCCTCGGCCTCTCGGTTCTCTGCCGTTGCGACTGTTCCCTCGATTCGCACTTGCTGTGCTGGGAGGTTTCGGAGAATACGCGACTGCACGGTGGCTGAGGGATCCCGAACAGTACCGAACTCTCGTTCTGGCAAGCGCGGAATTCGTAGGCGTCCCGACGATCGCGCGAGCGATCCGTCCGTTTGGATCTGTGGGCCGAGTGATTGACGGCGATCGATTCGGCGATGGGCTCGCTCCGGGCGCTGAACTGAGGCCCCAGGGGATTCAGCATCACCCTCGACGTCGCGCGCTCCTCCGAGCGCGATCTTACTCTCGGCACCCGACCGCACGACGAGAGGGTTCGACCGACACCCGAATCGATCGTTCCCTCGCCCGACATTCCCTCCCTGCCCATGCCAACTTTATCGTTGTACATACGCTCCTTCTCCTGTGACGCGATGAACGGATGCTTCGAAATATCTCGCAATTTTATCCTCTCCCGTGGATTCTTCTTGAGCAACTTGTCTATAAGGTCCCTGGCGTTGTCCGAGAGATACGAGGGAATCGTGTAATCAGCCATCACGACTCTGGTCAGCGTACTCTTAACCGCGTCCGTGTCGAACGGTGGCTTGCCGACGAGCAGCGTGTACAGCATACACCCGAGACTCCACACGTCCGCCTCGAGACCGTGCGACGATCTCGTCGCGACCTCGAGAAACATAAAATTTTCAAAGCTCAGTCGATTTTCGATGTCAATCCACGTCGCCGATCGGACTGTCGTACTTACTTCCGGCGATATGTAGTTCGGCGTTCCGCACATCGTCAAGTGTTTCTCGTCCGGACGGGTCAGCTGCGTGGCGAGACCGAAATCGGCAATTTTCTGCAAAACCAAACGACATTACGACATTAAAATGCTACGCAAACCGTGTCATATCCTAGCTGTTAATTTCAATTGTTTTGGAATTAAAATTCCGGTCGTTTTGTTAACTTCACCTTAATTTATATCTATTAAAATTGTAAAATGTAATTATTCTGTATTCTGTATTATCAATCTCAATTTATTATTATAAAGTGTATTCTGTAAAGCGGGATTTATCGTAAACTGGTAGTAAAAAAAGAAACCCGTCAAACAAATAATTACATTTTTTAATATTCAAAAATTACTTTCGCTCCGCCGGTATAACAAAAATCTCAAAATCTCTCCCTCATTTTTGCCGGTACGAATTTACTCACCACCTGCATATCCCTGGTCAGCAATAAATTGGAGAGGGACATGTCTCTGTGAAGAATCTGGTGGGAGTGCAGATACAAGAGGCCCTGTACTACTTGCTTCATTATACGGGCCGCTGCAATCATAAATTATTTCAGCGATGCCGACGTCGGTAAAAAAAAGTGCCGCGCGAACGACGGAATTTTTTTCGAATACGAACCGTGCTCCTCAGGAAGCGCTTGCGAGCGTTGAGTCTTCAAGAACCTCTGCAGTTCCCCACAGTGACACAGCTCGAGTACCAGGTACACGTAATTTGCGTCCTCGAAGAAGGTGTACACTTCCAAAACTGCAGGGTGTTTCAGTTTCGAGTGGATGGTGACCTCCTGACGCACTCTGCCCACCATTCCGGCGGCTTGCATGAGCTTTTTGTCGATCTACGGAAATTAATTTTTTCCGACACATATATCGAATTGTCACATCTTGGATTGGGCCCCCGATTTTTTATACGACTGAACTGACTCTCAAAAACACTCAGATTCTTTATTAGATTTTTAAAAATTGTTTATAGTTGTTTATATGATTTAAAAAAACGAACTTATTGATCGTCATAATTTAAAAAGTCTGTAGAAATCCTGAAAAATCTTGTGTCCTACATAAAAAAATTTAGGAATTGAAAAAACAGTGAAACATTATAAGAAAAATCAGTAGATTTTTTGGGAACTTTGGAATTTTTTCAGATTTTTTTGAAGTTTTATTTTTACTTAAAAAAAAATAAAAAATTCTGAAAAATCTGAAAAAATCCCCAAAAATGCAGTGTTGGTCAGGCAATAAACCACAATCGACTGATTTTTTCTTCTAATTTTTCTCAGATCTTTTCAAAAAAAAATTAGAAAAAAGATCGATGATTTCAGGCCGCTCCGGCTGAAATCTTAAAATTGTTTATATATGACGCAAGATTTTTCAGAATTTTTTCAGATTTTTTAATTGTCGCAATCAATAAGCCACGATCACCGATGCTACATGGAACTCAGCAACCTCGCGAATGGTAAGACTCGCAATTGAATATTCAGACTCGAACTTTGCAAGCATTTCATTTAAAGTGTTTAAAGAACAAGCAAATTCAACAGTCCTGAGCTATGAATAACTAGAACTGAGCAATTTCTGTGAAATATATATATTTTTGTAGCTATAGTTGCAACAATATTCTTTTAAATCAATAGCTATTTATAATCTGTCAAATTAGATTTCGATTTTTTTATGTCCCTGATAGACATGCGTCACGAAAAGTCACTACTGTTGTCTGTAATTCATTCTTATCATCATGTAAAAGAAGAAATCCATTGAAACGATTGAAATTAAATTAAATAATATATATAGTAGTTTTTGACAACATCTGTAATTTTTGTGTGCGATTCGAATATAGCGCGTCCATTTTCGGAGCAACAAGTGCCCTCATAATAACAACAGTAACACAGTCGGCTAACCTACAAAACGATAGCGTGAACTTGTCATACCATTTTTATCGCGACTTCCATGCCGGTGCGAAGACATTTTGCTCTGTATACACTGGCGAAGCCACCTTTTCCGAGAAGATTCAGCACCTCGTATTCCTTGACGAGAAAAATCGGAGCTTATTAAGGTTTTTGCTCCGTCCGGAGGGAAAAAAAACGTCCTGTGTTATTTGAAATGCTAACCTCGATCTGCTCGCCGAATCCCCCCGACAGTGGCGGCATTCCCGGAGTCTCGTTCTCCCGGTTAATCCGGGTACCGTTTTCACCGTTATTTTGTCAATTAAAATTCCGTTCGGACTGACGAAACATGCGATTCAAAGCACACTCCCGTGTGCCTCTCTTAAATAATAAATAAAGCAAATGAAAACACCGTTTCGGGCCCGTCATTAACGTTTTTTTTATTTTTCGTGCGGTAAGAGTTGCCCACGAAAGCCGCCAGGGGTCGACCGGATGGAGGATCAGGGGTGAATTTCGATGGGCGAGTTTCAACATTAGCTGCAGGTGTTTAGAACCTTCGCCGGCGCGGTTTTCCTGTGGCCAGATTGGGTCCAATCAAATTCCTTTAAGGTAATGCGAAACACCACCACCGGTAATAAAAACTGTACTAAAAGCAGTTCAGTGACCGCATCCGCCGACGAAAAAGAAGATTGTCTTTGGAGAATCGGCAGACCCCGGTATTGCACATGCTCTTAAGGGGAAGTGAAATATCGCGGTCGGTAATGAAAACTGTAATGAACTTTTCTCAAGGGTGCTAATTTATTTGAGGAAAAAGTAAATTCGAGCCGGATGCACACGGTAATTTCGCATCCGGCTCGAATTCATCTTTTTCTCAAAAAAATTAACACCATTCAATAAAGTTAATTTGAAAATTGCAATTATCTCTTTCACTTCACCTTAAGAAGAAGAAATTGCAAGAGCTTAAAGCAGATAGCTTCTGCGGAGGTAGTAAAGTCATCTCGAAAAAACATCACTTTCATTTTGAAAATCATATTTTTCGATCGGAAGTGACGCGATATCGAAAATACGTCACTTCCGATTGGAGACTCATTTTTCAACCGGAAGTGACGTCATACTGGAAATGCGTCACTTCCGATTTGCAAATCTCATTTTTCGACTGGAAGTAGTCATACCGGAATACGTGACTTCCGGTTTTAAAATCTAATTTTGTTGTATTTTTACCGAAAAAGTTACCGGCAGATGAAGGGCGACAGAGAGTCTCTGGGTGTAATCATAACAAAGTTTATTCAAGTTTACTGTTTTTCTATGTACTATGAAGGTAGACAAGTTATGCAGAGAGAAAGTGATATAGACGGAGAGTTCCGAGACTCTCAGAATTTACGTAGTCATTTATAGTCTACATACTTTAAAGTAGTAACTCGAACATCAATGACATGATCGATAGACGTTTAGGCGCCACGCGCGAGAACATCGATCGAATTTCGAAGAAGAAGCGTACAGGTAATATCATTTCTTTTTTTTTTAGCAGAATTAAATAAATCGCGGGAGCGTCATTACTCCGACGCGAGCTCCAATGTTTAGGTAATTGCAGGATTTATTCGTTCAATTGAGAACACTAAAGTGGCGGATTGTCACGAGCTGTCCAAGTTACTGTCGAGTGACCACGCTGAGCGGGTGGCTGGTAAATGGGTTGAGCGTTCCTCTGCTGGCCCCTCTTCCGGTTATATCCCTTCGAGCCGACATTGCCGCTACCCCCGCCGCCACCTCCGCCGCCCCGTCGAAACTCCATACCTGCTGTGCAATCGGAACGTCACGTAAGCAACTCAATAAATTTTCCACAACAATTGATATAGAATGTGACGAAGTTTCTATGCATAAATCGACATATATCGTTTTCAAATAACATCGATTCCGTAGTTACTCTTCCGGCGTTCTCGAGGATAACTACTTGCTAGGGTCTAGCTTCATTTTTTTTTAAGGATTCATCGCACTTACAGTCCCAAACAGAAGTTTAATTCGATCAAACTTTCAGTACTTCACGATATGCCAAAAAATTGAAGAAAAAAAATCAACTTTATTAATTATGTTAAGACCTCTGATTTTGCATAATAATAATGCTGATGAACTTTGATTTTGCATAATAATTATAATGATTAACAAATAAAAAAAAATTGAATTTACAAAAATTAGAAATGCTTTCATTTTCTCATTTTTAATGAATTCCTTCATTTTTTACAATTAAACATTTTTTTTTTAACGCTGTAGGGGCACGAATTTCCTATATGTTTCCGTATCACGACTCCACAGTGCACACAAAAATATGTGAGTCGATTGCGCCAACAGTTCCGTAGTTATAGCGGTAAAATTTTTTTCAAAACGTAGAATTCAAAGATGTAAGACAATTCTGAAAAAAATGCATGTGGCTTCTAGAAAATCAATGAATTCATTTGAAAAGAGGAAAAAAAACCGTTTACTGATTATTTGTTGAATCATTTTTTTTAGCAATTTGTCCATCATTTTCTTTAATACTGATGATTTTGTTTCAGATTTTTACACTAGTAGGAAATCTTTGAATTCTCACTGAATCTCACTTTTGGCTGGGAATATACGTGTGGTGCATCCTTATTAAGTACTTGGCGTCGAGACGCTATCGCGTCCCTTGACGTCGAATAATTCTGAAAAGCTCGATTTTACAGATCGTTAACTTAAACTCAATACTTTTAGATTAAATTTGACCCATCGGTTCAAGCACAAAAACTTTGTATAGCGTATATAAATTTGCATAGAGACATATTTTTTACAGCGTCTCCGAGCTTCGGTACGATACGATAGATAGTTCGTGAATAACGGAACTCTCACCGGATATGTGATTCTCGCTCGAGTCGTAGCGGGACGGTCGGTTGCCGTAAGAGCGTTGATCACCGCGCCTGGCATCGGCCTCCGGTGGTATCAATGCCTGAGGTTTCTGAAGAAATTCTGGTAATGAGTTTCGCGTATTTGTCGATGCAACGATAAAAGCGTACGAGGCGATAGATTGCAAAAACGCGGAAAGCGTGGAGAAACGTACGTCGGTTATGGGTATGCAGTCGAGCTGAAGCACCTCCTCGTAGTTGTTGAAGTCTTTGAAAAGCACCACGCAAGTTCTCGTGGATACGGCGGTTACCTGGGCGTTGTAGTACTGCAAAGAGTCACAGAGAAACACATTAGAATATATGTGTATTTGATAGAGGCGGACAAGCGGCGATCGAGAATTCACTAACTCTGTTGTCCTCCCAATACTTGGCCATGCAGTCATCCCCGACTTTCCAGACCCACGACGATCCGCCGGAAGAGCCGTTGTTCGAGTTGCGACCGTTTCCGTGATTATTGCTCTCGCGTACATCGGTTGCAACCAATTGTTGTTTAACGTTCGATTGATTCCGATAATTCGTGTCGATCGCCATCGCGGCAACGTGTCCCTTGTTGCCTCCGTCCTGCTGCGATCGGTTGGGCTTACCGAACGACGCGTCGTAACCGAGAACCTGCCGGTTTTTCGGCTCACCGTCCGTTTGCTGAGGCTGAGACCTATCGGTCTGTTGGTTGTTCTTTCCGGCACCGCGATGCTCCGCTCGGTGACTCTTGTTCGAGTACCCGCCCGCCTCTACGCCCGGAACGGCGGTCTCGTTGCGCGCCTGACCGAAATTCGTACTGCTCTTGCGCTCGTTCGCCTGGTACGATTTCGCGTGGTTGCTCTTGAACACGTTGTCCTGCTGGTAGCTGCCGTGGGACTCCTGATTCCTCTGGAACCTCGGCGGCTTGCCCTGATGAGAGTCACCGTACGTGTTACCCGCGCCGAAAGGATTGTAACTCTCGTTGTTCGGACGTTTCTGATACTTCGATTCCTCGGCGATGTGCCTCGGTGGCGCCTGATATCCGCGTCCACCTTTTTGAGCTCTGAAAAAATAAATGATATATCTTGATAATTTATCACTTTGACGGATTTCTGCTTCACAATCAGTATATTAAAAATTATCAATGTTAGAGCTTTTCAATAACAAAATTATAAAAGTTAAAAACACCTAAGCTTACAACGCATGAATTGATTTAGCATAAGGCTTGCATGTGACTAGGCGCCACTCTTTTTGATATTTTATCGTAAACCCCTCGCTAACTCGTATCTCGGTATATTGTTATCACTCCCAACAATTTAGAAAAATAATAACCAATAACTACGCAGGGGGCCAATAACTATGCAGTAATTTTTTGTTTTCTGTTAAAACAAATTTTTTTCGTAAAGTTCAAATATCCATTAAAACATGCCTCTAAATTCACGGAGCTCACTTGTTTTCTTCCCTCCTAAAAATATTCCTGAAGAAACGCTTTTTTAGGCCTTGAAAAGCAGGACCCCCCTTAAAGGCTTTTGTATTTAAAAAAAAGAAAGTTCGAGCTCTGAAACTGCCATAGTGGAAATTCTCGGTCGCGTACCTTCCACCTCTCCCAGCTTGCGAATATTCGGATCCTCGCAATTCCAGTCGCTCGAAGTGATGCTCCGCTCGATAATTGCCAGAATTATCGTTCGACCGCTGGTGTAGCGATTGAGATCCGTGAGTCTCCGACGCCTCGCTCTGGGCGGGCAGCTTGTCCTCGAGGAAATCGAACAACGACACTTTGCCACTGCTCGGCTTCGTCTCCTCCGATTTCTTCTCGAATCGCTTGGGACGAGCTTCCCGGGTCTCGCGGGGCTCTCGGCCACCGCCCGAGCGATTGTCGCTCGTTCGTTGCAAAGACTTGAGCGCCCTCTCGACGTTGTTCCGACTGATCTTCAAAGCGTACTCGGCCTGCTCCACGGAAAATCCTTGATCCACTATCTTCTGAACACTGTGGTCCAGCAACTTCGCGCGAAACAGTGGAATAATAATTAATTTTTGTTTATTTTTTTATCTGGAGGTCGCTGGCACAACTCACCTGCTTGTTTCCACCGCCGAATACTTTCTTACCGCCGAGCCTCGCAGCTTCGGCGATCGCGTCCTGTCGCTGCGCCTCGAATTCCGTGGTTTCCTTGTCCATCGCATCTTTGGAAATGGCCAGAGACTTGAAATTTTTATCCGTCTCAACGACCCCTTTCACGATTTTCTTGCCGAACGGAATCCAAGGAGGCGGTCCTCCCTCCTCGACGGATCGCAGTCGCGAATGCATCGCCAATTTCTGAAGAAAAAAAAAATATATACATATATATATCTGTATGTATAAAATTAAAAAATATGTACAAACATCTCAATGAACACATTGAATCATTGTTTTTACAATCGAAAAAAAGTGTTACATTATTTTTTACCAAAAAAATATTTTTAACTCCTATTGTTATAAAAAAAAAAAAAACTCGAAAACTTAGGAAATTGTCAAGAATGTAAACGAAAAAAGTGAGCCTGTTTCATACGATTTGCCACAAAAGTATTGAATATCGCACATGCGAGGTCGCAGAGCTTATTCGCTTACTCTGTTGAGCTCCCATTTTTCCACAAGGCTCGTCACCTTCCCCCCGAGCACTTTGGCTACGTCGGACGGCTCCAACAGCACGATACCGTGAGACTGCATGACATTTCCCAATTTCAGCAGCAGTTTCGTTCCAGGTGGAGTGTCGACGCTGGAACGAGAAATTTGTGTTAAAAAAAAACTGTGTGAATTCATTATCGACTCTAAAGTAAGTCTGTAACGAGTCTCTACCTCAACCCAGAGATTTGTTCGAGCTCCACCGCTTGATAATTGTTCCTGCCATCGGTCAGCGAGAGCTTGAGCATGCGCGGAGCCGCTTTGGACGACTCATTGTTTTTCGGAGCAGCAATGTTGCGCAGTTTCTGGATCTGCAGAACAATGTTTCCCTGAGACAAATCCCCCTCGCCACTGCCGATCTCTCTGAGATCCATCTGTAAATAAAAAATGCCATCAGTCATTTTGCGCAACGGCGATTGAAACGGACCTTTTAGAAAATATTTTTTAAAAACATTTTTCTTACGTCCACAGCTCTCCTGGTAAGTTTGTGAAACTCGACTATGCTGCCGGAGTCGCTGATCAATTTGTATCCTAGCTCCGTCAGGTACCTGCGGAAAAAAAATATACGTCGCGATGAATCAAAGTTTCGGTCGCAAAGTTGGCAACGGAGCGCACAGAGTGTTCTATTGATAATTCGACGTTCTTGACGGTTGTTGCGACCGACAATGAATATATCGGAAGCCGCGCGTCCGTTTTCGGGACGAAAGTTAATTCGCACTCACCATCCGTGCTCCTGTAACTTTTCCATCGTAAAAAGTCCCGTGCGTTTATCCTCCTCCTCGGTAAGAGCCAAAGTGTCTCGGGAGCCTTTATCGCTCGCTATTTTTTTATCTTCGCTAAAGTATAATTGATCCGGAGCGTTGACCTAAGCCGCACTGTCGGGAGCCCCGTAAACATTTGTCAGCTGACGTACATTATTTATTCTCGACGTCGAGCTCTCGCGATTGATTCCGACAACGGCCCCCAAGTGTAACACAATCGTTTCGAGCAGTTTCGAGTGCAAAGGGGCGCGCGTGCCGTGTCGTTTAACGCTCGGGTTGTTTTGTTTTTTCTTTTCGACCGAACCATCCAGTGTCAGCAGTCGATTGTCGAGCCGCGAACCATCAATTGTTACCGGTCTGTCGATTCGGTTTTACTTTATTTATTTTACGAGAACAATTGAAAAAAGATTCCACTTGCATTTGTCATTCGCATTAATTCAGTGGGACAAACGTTTCGTTGACCGTCACGCCGGTAGCGCCGCGTTCGTAAACCAATAGCGTCGCTTCGTTCAGCGAATCGACCAACGAAAGCGACTCAAAGGTTTTGATTCTGTCGTTCTTTAGGATCCGAAACCGTTCGATTGGTCGGTGCGGGAGCCCCGTCGAGATCCGATCTCCCCACTCTCGCGTCCTCGACCAATGACCGCACGCACCGTACGGACGGGTAATCGCAACTGGCAAGCCGTCGCTTGCACGGTTCTCCCTCGTTCATTTCCGTTTGCGGAGCTCCAAGGGCCGGACACGCTTCGTTCGAAGGTGAGTAAGCGAGCACACTTCGGTATTTATACGCCACAAGAATCCTTTTGCATCCGCGTTTTTTCAATTGTTCGTAAACATTCTTCCCACTCGTGGATCATCGATCCAACTCCATTAACTATATAACGCTAATATTTTTCATCTCGCGGCGAATAAAACGACAAACACGCTTTTTTTTAACATCGTGATGATACAAGTATAGTCTCGTTCGTATGAACATTTATGATTTAAAAAATACTCGAAATGTACTGAATACAAAAAATCACTTCCGATTCACGATTCGTTGCGCTTTGAATGAGAATTACAGTGGATTTTACTTGTTCGGCAGATCGACGGAATTCAATGCCGGAAGAGACGCTTCGTCGACTTTCGTCGGTACCACTCGGCGAAGGCCACGGTTTTATCGACGTAAGGTAAATTATTATCATGGCCTCGTGTTTCGGTAGAATCGTTAAACTTAATATATTTCAATGTTTCGACTACTTTTATACAATTTTCTTATAATAAAATAAGTCTGAGTCTGAGTACTGTGACTGATTGGTTATTTTTAATCTGATTAACAACAATTTGTTAACAAACTTACCATATCGAAAAATTCAGCTTGACTTACTTATAAACTTTTTTTTACAGGTACGAAAGGGGAAAAATGAAGTTTCCGTATAGAAATCCAGAACCATAAGTACAATGTGAGTATCGTATGAAAATTGCATTTAGAGAACCATTAGTTTCCTAACATACAATTAGAGCCATTAAATAATTTTGGTATAATTGAAAGAAAAACCACTCGTCCAGATAGACAAGCGCCATGAAAAGTAGCAGTTTGTGCAAAAATTGCGACATGTGCTGCACATGTTGCAAATATTGCGCCAATATTGCTACTTTTCATTGCGCTTGTCTGTCTGGGCGATATTCGAGAGTTCCCTCTTAAATTTATTTAAAATGATGCGAGTTAATTACCGCCCCAGTCTGAGTACCGTGACTGATTGGTTATTTTTAATCTGATCAACAACCATTTGTTAAAAAACTTACCATACCGAAAAATTCAGCCAAACTTAATCGTTAAATTTTTTGTTACAGGTACAAAAGAGGAAACATGAAGTTTTCGCGTAGCAATGCAGAGCCAAACATACTATGTAAGTATCGTCTGAAAATTTGCATTTTGAGAACTGTTAATTTCCTAGCTTACCGCTGGAGCCATTAAAATCCATTAAGAGCTATTTCGGTAGAACCGAAAAAAAAAACAATATTCAGGAGTCCCCTCTTACATTTATTTACGAATGATGCGAGTTAATTACCGCCCCAGTCTGAGTACTGTGACGATTGGTTACTTTTAATCTGACAGCAACCTATCTGTTAGCAAATCTACCTCGACAGAAGCCTCAGTTTTAATTGATTCGTAAATTTTCATATTTGCAGATGTGAAAAGAGAAGCATGGAAGTTTGGCCCGGGTTAAAATGTCTCCGCGTTCATTGCCGAGACTAGGACATTACATCGAGCTTAGCAAAATGTTTAACTACTGGCTGGCTATCCCATGTAAGTATACTTTAATGTTTCACGCTCATCGCGATCATTTTTCTTCAGAGTATTATACAGTACAGTTAATGAAATGATGAGTTTTAAGTTATCCCTGTCATACAAGTATAGATGGTGAGAGAAAAACGTTCTGAAGACTTTTCAGGCGAACGATTTCCCTCGCTAAGCAAAATAAAAACTCGGGATAATAATGGACTGTTTTTGCTTTCAGAGATGCGCTTGCTGCATTAGGCATGGATTGGACGCATCGATCCTTGCATCACGCGTATATGATATCAGTAACGTCGCCCTAGGATGTGTATCAACAATAGGATCCACAACAACGGCTGCTGCTCCATCATCACCTTCGCTCCCAGAAGCCTCGTTCTTATTTTCCTCGTACCCGGACATCTCATTTTTCGCTGACTGATGATTCTCGATGGGTTGTAAGCTGATGCGCTGAAAAACGATCACTCGCGACACTCGATTACTCGGAACTTTCTTACTCATTGAAGACAAAAAGGAAACTGGTCGAGATCATTTAAATGGGAGAGGTATGTTGTATACGCCGCGTTTCCACCGCGATGCATAGCTATTTTATGAGTTTGAGGGGAGGCTAAACACGTATGAGCGAGAGAAACAGAGTTAAAAATGTTGAATATACTGTTCTCCGAAACGATTCCATAAAGTGAAAAACGAATTTTGGAGCCCACGGCGTTAATCAAATACGCAGTAAGCTCCACAATTTGTTTTTTTTTTATTTTATAACACCGTTTCGGAGAATAACGTGTTCAGAATATTTTGCGCTCGGTCGGTAACGAATCACTTTCTCAAATTCCGTCCGATACCTTGAAAATTGGAGACATAAAAGAAATTTGGTTCTCGTAAGCAATAGATGCAAGATTTGAATTGGATTAACTAATTAACTCTCGTCCGAAGTATTAACAGTCTCGGAGAAATTGGGAAAGAGCGATTCGTTACCGACCGCGGAATTTCACGTGCCATCGACAATTCACCTGATGTTACCAATTGACAAGCATATAACTGATAACTTTTGATGTCAAACTTTTACTGATAACGCTAACGAGCGTTTATATTCGCGTGGATCGATTAATCAACACTGTTATCTTTCCTTCACTACAATTCCGGATTTGCGTATTTTCTGTCCGCAGAAGCGGATTCGTGGACATGGAAAGCTGAACGACGATCGCTGGTTCGGGTAAGATTCTTCGATATTCGATTTTTTAATTGAATCCCTCGCGTTCTGACCAACCTGAAATCAGCCGGTCGATTGGTGCACCGAACCAACTCTGATTCCAACCTTCGAGAAGTTCATTTTTCTAACTCATGCATGAAAAGTGCTGCTTTATGTGGGAGCCGGGCGCGACATAAAGTGGTGTTTTTCAAGAAGGCGTTACATAAATACCGTGCGTAGAAAACAAGTCAAAGCCAACCCATAATCTTGCGGTTGGTTGTTCCGCGAGGAATACTACCCGTTCCTCAACAGAGATGATGATACAAATATATACGCTATTATTATCTACGGATATGATTAGTACTTGCCCTCACTGATCTTCTCATAGATATTCACGCTTGCAAACTCCGCCGTTTTTACGGTTTGAAAAAAAATTTCGTTTCTTCTCGTTTCAGATTTTTTAAGTCCCGTCCAATTCACAAATGGGTGAGAATCGGTGACGCTTTCCTCCAAAGCCCAGCTATGAAATCTCTTCGCAACTATTGTCTCACACGAAAGATGGGGTAAAAAATTCTGCAGAATAATATCCGTCCACCGAACGGCTCTGTCACGTGTAAGTATACTTTATTTATTTCCCGTGCATCGTGAAAATGTTTCTTCTTTTTTGACAAAGAATTGTACAATTTTTCGATTAAAATGATGAGTTTAAGTTATCCCTGTCTTACATGTATATATGGTGAAATAAAAACGTTCTGAAGTCTGTTGAGTCGCAACAAATTTTCTCGGTGAAACATAATAAAACATTTCCCGTAACAATGGAATGTCTTCGGCTTTGCAGACAAACTCGTCGAACTCGCTTCGTTTTTATCGGACGTGCAAGCCAACGGACAGCACGTTGAGATCATTCGAACGAGAGAGGTATGTTTATGTACGCCTTTCTCTCGCTGCTCTCAACCGAGCAATTTTGCCGCGTGAATAATTTACATGATGTTCAAAATAGACAAGCATATGACTGATAACTTTTGATGTCAAACTTTTTGACTGACGACGCCGATGAGCGTTTCTACTCGCGTATCTCGATTAATTGACATGGTTCTCTTTCATCTATTAAAACTATGCATTTTTCTCGTTTACTTTGCAGAAGCGGTTCAGCTGATTCGGACTCGGGTGGCAACAGCCGTTTCAGGTAAGAATCACGTTTGGATCTCTGATTTTTTTCAGTTTGTTCGTTTGTTTTAAATAATTATCACCCGTTAATCTTCAAATGATGATACAAATATATACGCTATTATTATCTACCGATATGATTAGCACTTGCCCTCACTGATATTCTCACAGAGATATTTACACTTTCACGCTTGACCCATCGTTCGAGAATTCTCACGTTCAACTTGTCTTTTCAGATTCGTGTTCCTTCCGATATGGCGTGTCGCGATTGAAATCGCAACGAGACAACTTTGAGACACGGGTAAGTCCGCGATCGTCGCTACGGCATTTACATTTTCTCACCAGTCCGTTGACGCTTCGACCGAAAGCCTCCGTCGACTCATCGTGATGTTATTTCTTACTAATATACGCTATGAATCTACAGTGATATATAATTTACTCTGATTATTCCTTAATAAATAAAATATCTTCGAAGGATCCGAGAGCAATGTCTTTAAACATGTGTTTCGTTTCATTCGTGTTTCAGGTATAACGCGTATTGGTGAGACGAAGGCTCGGACACGATATTGACTCTGCGGGCGTGATATTTCAACGATATGCAAGCTGAACTGTGTTGAATGGATAAAAATAAATGAAAATAAATAAATGTGTTGTAGAAAATCTTTGATGTGTCCCGAATTGTTTGTGCAAATGTGTTTTGTCGTTTTTGCCTGTATGTGGCAATCATAATTTATTATAGTTATATATATGGCTTTACAATCGGTACAAGCCTGATTCGCCGAATAATTCAGTGTCAATGAATGATTCACGGACCAGGCACTTGGGCATTTATTGACGATACTCTCGAATCTCTGCGATATCGATTTTCGCCGACTAGAGCGTCCATTGGTGCAGGCCGGAACTGGCGCGAGGCAACCATGCGCTAAGTACGAGTTTTTTTTTTTTTTTTTTTTGAGCCATCACTCGCAAACCACGCATGGGCGAGCCCCGCGCGCCTAGTCTTATGTGAAAACTTCGGAAAATATCTTATAATCTAATCTGTGTGTACAAATTTCCGTTGGCGGATGGTGAATAGTGGTAGGAGTGCACTGTCGTCGTCGTCGCAGGGTAATAACTGCTGCGACTTGCGAATATTGGTTGTCCTACCGAAAACTGTACTCGACGATTTTCTCCGAAGAGTCATGGAACCCGAATGGTCATGGAAACTGATAGAGCTCCAGGTAGCAAAAAGACATGTGGTATGAAAAAGCTATCTAAAATGGGTCACATATGTCCGTCCGGATGGTACTGTAACCTATCCTACGTTCGAAAGTTGAGGATGCATCACACATAAATTCCCAACCAAAAGTTTAATTCAATAAAAATGTCCGTACTTCGCGATATGCCAAAAATCAGAAAAAAAATCAATCGTATTAATAATGTCAAGACCTTTGATTTTGCATAAGAATAATAATAATAATGCCCAAAAGTAATTAACAAGTTATAATAAAAATTGTTAACAAAAAAATCGGTAAACTTTTTATTTGATCATTTTAAATGAATTCCTTGATTTTTTTAAAAATCATGAATTTTTTCAGAATTTTCTTATATTTCAAATTTATTTTTTTCGAAAATTTGAACAATCGATTTAGAGGTACCAATTTCGGATATGTTTCCGTAACACGATTCCGCAGCGCACCCAAAAAATTTCGAGGCGATTGCGCCAACGGTTCTGTAGTTACAGCGTAAAAAAAAAAATTAACGTAAAATTCAAAAATGTGATTTCTAGGAAACCAATGAATTCATTTAACAAACCAAAAAAAAGGCTTACTGATTATTTGTGAAACGTTTTTTTAGCAATTTGTTATTAACTTGTTCATTATAATTAACTTGTTCATCATTATGCACAATAAATGTTCTAGGCATACCCCGTAGATATTTTTCGAATTTTTGTACCATTGGGAAGTGTTCAAATTCTCACTGGATCTCACTTTTGGCTGGAAATGCACGTGCGATACATCCTAATTTTTGGATGGGTCGTAACCTCGGGATACCGCCAAGACGGACATATGGAACCCATTGAGATCACTTTTCGATAACTAATTTTTTTTGTGCCACCTGGGAGCTGTCCAGTCGGTTTCTTTATTTCGAGAGTATCAGAATCCAGCAGCGTCCAACTCGTCGGGGAAACCGCCACGTTGGTCACAACTCGAGAACGTAGTCCGTTATAGGATCAAAATCTTTTTGGTGGGTAGCATTAATGGCCAGCACGTAGCCCCACAGTCTCATAGCCTCTGAACAGACGTCCTGTATCTCCTCAACTTCCTCGAACTCGAGATCGGTTCGCCAGTGAAAGGGCGCGACTTTTGAATTTCTGAAAGTACTCGAAACACCACCCAAGTCGTTCTTCGTGTGAGACTCGAGAAATCTCTTCACGTTAGCGTGAAAATCCAAACCGTAGAACTCGTACAGGCTCTTCACGTGAGTGAATGGATCCACCGAAAGATCCTCGTACCTGACGATTCTGCGAAATAAGCGGGACATTGATACGTTACTAGATAATTGCTTGAATAGCTTCGCGCTTGCAGCCTGGCAGCTTGAGTAACCGCTGTTTTTTTAAACGGACTCCAAAAAAAAACTACGATAGTTCTACGTCGCTTTCTCCTCCGTAGAAATAACCGACAGAATAACTGTATTTAAACTTCTGGACGCGGCAACTGCTGCAGTTATTTTTTCTGTTATTCAAACAAACAAACAAAAAGACCGTCCGCAAGCACGGGCAGCATGAGCTCTCGCACGCGCAGAAGTTGAAATAAGGATATTTTTGCGGTTATTTTAAGGGTATAAAAAGTGACCTGAAATTACTGTAGATTTTTCGATTATTTTTACGGTTACTGAAACTTCTAGGGAGCGAAGTTGAGACGTTGGCTTACCTAAAACTGCGCGGATACTTGTTTATCAAGTTAACAGCGACCTTGAAATCGGAGATCATATCCTCACATACGAGAGCCGGATCGAAACAGTCGGGATTGCTTGGACACCATTCGCGATGCTTGCGGGACTGCATCAAACCCCTCGGATCTCTTATCAGCAGTACCATTCGGACTCCCAAGCTGTCGAATCGGATTATAAAAAAAGAAGCTATGTCAGTTATCGCTCGTTGACGATTGAGCATACGAAATACCCCGGTCAGTAACAATAACTGTAATTTTTATTCTTTCTAATTTTTTTTTCGACTAGGCTAACCATCAATAGTCGAAAGAGAATGTTTAACCGAAGCTCAATTGACACCGGGCTCACGTAATACATAATTTGCTTTTGATCAGGAATTACAGTTTTCATTACCGACCGAGCTCGAGATTGAACGTTTGTTGCGACAAATCCTCACCTCTCCTCCTCGAGCAGTACTTGGGCCGGTCCTAGCCTGAGCCTCACAAGTTTCATCGATTGAAAGGGAAACAATCCACAAAATTTCGACACAAACCGTGGATCCCAGCATATTCTCTTGTGCACCTGGCACTGCCTCCACAGATGTGTATTATGATTGAACACCCAGGGATGAGTCTTACCGAAATTTAAGTAGTTACCTGCAATATCCTCGGATTAATAATTTGTCCGGTTAGGTCGGTTTATTCTTTTTTTTTAAATTACATTTTCTTAAAAAAATCTACCCACCTAATTTGTGGTAATCGCACTTGAACAAGGCATCGATATTTTCGAGTGCCTCGATCGCCAAGGGCGGTCCTCTCACTTGAACGATACCAAAGTCCAGCAGTGGCTCGTAATGATAAAAATTCGCGGGATGAGCGTTTAAAACGTCACCGAGGAAAGTACTACCGCTTCGCCAACTCGTCAGGATAACACTTCTGATTGGCCGGCCGCCTCTCTCCATCACGAGATTATCCAATGAACTACGACACAGAGATCGAAAAATTATATTCGCTTTTAATTTTTTTGTTCGATTCATATTTGCCGAGTGTCTCGATCGCATACCTTATGTTAATTCCATATTTTCCGTTGGGATACTCGTAACCATCCATTTCTCTCGAGATCCCCCTTCTCTGCTGCTCGACGACCTCATCGATTTCGAGATTCGTCGCATCGTTCAGCGAGACCTCCGTCCGACCCGCCAAGGCCTGAAACAATTGACACAACGAAATTTACAAAACAATTTTCATATCTCTTATCAGTTTGACGACCGTGTGCGTGTGCTATTTGCCGAGAATTATTATAGGTCGGAAAAGGAAATTGAGGTCAGATAAGAGAACAGCGGAAACGAGACGGAATGACATTGATCTCTTCACCCAAGAATAGCTCGGAGATACGAACAGCAAATTGACAAGAGAAAAAGAGAATTTACAAACATTGTCGACATTAGTCGATCGCGGAAACAAACGCACTAATAAACACAGACTAGCAGTCTTAATCTCATCGTAATAGTAATTTACGATACTAGTGCGATAAAACTTTTTCTGACGAGTGCTGTAATCAGACGAGTTCAGAAAAAGTTTTTTGCCCGACTACGCTAAAAAGTCCACATTCCATGCCTGCAACGGGGGCGGAAAGTTGTCGATTCTTGACCAGCGGGCCAAAAAGAAACGCAGCGGGCCGGAAAGTATCGCAGCGGGCCGAAGAGTAACGCAGCGGGCGGAAAAGTAACGCAGCGGGCGGAAAAGTAGCTACAGCGGGCCGAAAAGTAGCCACAGCGGGCCGAAAAGTAGCTACTGCGGCGGACAACTTTCCATCCCCATTGCAGGCATAGAAATATGACCACTTTTTAGCACAGTCGGGAAAAAAATAGCGTATGCCACTCGGGAGGGAGCGAATTTTTACCTCTTGTGAGTGCTGCCCTCGCTTCGCTCGGACAGCTAACCGCGCACACGGTGAAAATCACGCACTTGCCTCACTTGTAGCATAATGTTCTATTTACAATTCTTCGATCTGATGCAAAAAAAATTGTACGGGTAATTTATCATAGTTTTTTTTTTTTGTTTCTTGCCGCCCAATATATTTTTATCCCGTGATTTTAATTGCCGTTTGAAAATATTGAAACGCGCGGAGCGGCCCGATGCGGTGGTTAATGGCAAAATAAAGATACACGTTTTCGATTACTATATCAATGTCGGAGTGGTACTTTTATTGCTTACCGTGACTGGATCTTGCATTCTGACGGGCTGCGGCTTTACCTCGGCATCCTGAATTACAGACAGCAAATGAAAATGGAAATATGAGTTTTGTTCGTGAATCAGGTCGCTGCGGTTCTGTTTTCCGAGCTCCTCGATGCATCGGTGGCGCTTTATCGATCGATCGACCAATATCCGAAACATAATCGAATCGGTCGTACGAGCGGCAATGTGGAAAAAGCGTGTACGATGAGATGATAAACACAGATCTGGTTAAAGTATATCTCGATGAGGAATGAATAGATTCTCAGAAATATAACGTGATCATTAATTGATTCTATCTGTGTCATCACACTCAAAAGCTTTAAGATCGTGTCGATTGAAGAAGATTAAAATTTGTCGTAAGGTAACAAAAAATCGTGCAACAATTCGTGATGTCTATAAATGAAAACTTTCTTTCTATTTTTTCAGTCTCGTGGACTTTGCCGAATGTTTGTGTTTTTTCGTTTTTTTTTTTTCTACTCACCGACAATACCGGCTGCAGTCGATGCTCGAGATATCCATTGTAACGCTGATTGAATGCTAGGAAGAAGATGCAGAGAGACGCCAGGCCGACCAGGCCGTAGAAGCTCAGTCGTTTCGACATCTTTGTACCTGATCGAAGGAGATGTACAAAATATAAACAGTTAAAACATCCGTCATTGACGGAGCACTGCGAAATCACTCGGTGACTGTGGATGGGAATAGCGTATTGCAGCGTCTTGCCACAAAGGTGTCCAATCGGTACATCAAAACGAAGGGACCACAAAACGGACAAGCGAAAGATTACATCGGAGAGCTGGACGGATCTCGTTCTAGCGAACGGAACAGTGTGTTTGAAGTTGAAGGCTGAACTTTGTTAAAATCAAGCAGGAACGCTCAAACTGAATTACGATAAATCCCTCCGCAGCAAAAAAAGAACTGCGCTCGACTCACCGCTCGCATGTTTCCTGTTCATCGCTCTCCCTATCTTCGGTCGATCGATTATCTTCCGTATTTGAGGAGCATCCTCGCTTATCTTTCTCATGAGCGCACAAAAAATATGCCGCGGAGCCACAAAAATTTCCTCATTTTATTCTACCTTTTGGGCAATTTATTCTGCAACAGAAAAAAGAAGAATACACGTATATATTAATTTGAACAAAATTGCGGAAGGATGAGCTTCGTTGAAAACTGTAGAAACGTGTTTCGTCTAACAGAGTCTTCGATGTACGCAACACCGCGACAATCAACTCCGAATCAACAAATCGGTTTAAAAACAGATGTAGCACAAATTTATTTACGTCTATGGATTTTTCATAAGCCGTCAATTTACTTTCTCTAAATTGAAATAACAATAATAAAAATAACTAGATCTCCACGTTCGAATAGCTACATGTAAGACACTACTACGGATGAGTCAAGACGGTTCATTTTTTTTATGCGCGTTTAAAGCAGCCAGGTTTGCCTATCAGCAAGAGAATTTACGACCACTCATATCTCCGGTGGCTAACACCGTATGCATTTGTATAAACCCCCTTCCCTCACCCTTCTCGCGAATTCCACCGCGTGTGCAATCTAAACCTTACAATTCGCCTGTACAAATAGAAACGGCGATAAGACCGCGATGCTTTGACTCCGTGAAGAAAAAGAAAAAATAAAAACGGCGATGAATCTCCGACAGTGTCGATGAACTTTGGTTTTTTTTTTCTGTTTTGTTATGTAGCGAGATGCGGCAGGATATCGAAAAAATTAGATCGGTCAGTGAAAGCCCGGATTAATGAAAAAAAAAATAGGGTAAGGCGAAGTATAAAAACCGGCTGACCTGGTGAGATTGGGCGTCGAGGCGGGTCTAAGTTGTCGTCGCATCCGAGACGATCGAGGTCCGTTCGGCGAGAGGTCGTCCACGCTGGACAATTTTCCGTTCCAGGGTGTATCCCGCTTCGCCGCGGTCCCGCTTTGTGTATCGCGACGCTAGAAGAAAACGTTTCTCAGAGTTGGTCTAGCGGCGAGAAACAGATGTTGTCGGGCGGCTCGGGCATCCACATCGCTGATCGTCGAGTTACTCGGCCTGGCGACCGCGACCGACGGTCAAACATCGGAGGAACTCTCGCGACCCTTTGCGAACCGACTTAATACAAAACATTGCGAATCGAGTGACAAAACAAATTGCTCGGTGGTAAGGAGGAGGACGGAGTAGCGCGCGTGATACGAGCCAGTGTACGCGCCGACGCTGGTCGGTGCCATAACCAGCGCTGCACCCGCTTACGTCTTTTTTTCCCTTGTTTTATTTATTATTGAAAAAGCGCGTCCGCCGCATCAGTCGACGACGTACGTGTGTGTGTCCGACATGCATAGAAACAATTACGCAAAGCATTGTGGGCCGAGGAAACGCGACTGAAACACGACAGTTCAGCTGCGCTCGGCGTTGCGCCAAGGACGGGCCGGGAATCGATTAAGCGAAACAGACTCTATGTTCCTTCTATATTTACTCTCCTCCGATGTTCTCACACCGACGAAATAAGGCCGGAAGAGGCTAGCCCGAAGCCCCTTCTCGTTTAATACCGGCCCTTCCTGCGGTCGTTCGACCGCGGGGTAATAACAGCTGTAGCAATAAAAAAATGTGAAAGAGAGAAGCGGAGAAAGTAGCGGCGGCGTTAATAGTGTAAAGAGGCTCCCGTCGCGAGTCTCGGGAAGCCGAGAGAGCTCGCTCGTTCGACGATTGGCCATTCCGAGGAGAGAACGTTCGGCACGAGAGACACAGGCGAGAGATGAGAGAGAAAGTCGATAAGTCCGTTACCGTCGTGATCGGTCGTCCGAGTATTAAAGATCGGGCAGCAGCGACTCCCCTCCTGAGCGGCGAGCGAAGAGGAGGCGAACGACGGCGACGAAGGCCGCGGCACAGTCGTCCTTCTCTCTGGACGAGCCTCGCGGGATAAGACACAACGCCGCGATACACTTATTCTACTAGTCGTTTGTAAATTTAAGACACTTTTTGATAAAAATTCACCGCGTAACCGCGAGTCGCGCCTATGGCGAGGTGCGCGGAAACTAATGAAATTTTACTCCGAGGACCGCGGAGCATCGGTCTCGGATGCTGTGTCTCGTTCCTTCGCTCTCCGCGTGGCCGATCCGTAAATCGCCTGATATCCGCAACCAAACTGTAAATCGTTCGTTTTGTTTTTTACGTTAAAGAGACGATCGGACCGAGGAACATTGTGCCTTGCGGACGGCGATCGAAGAGAGTGAATATCAAAGGCGTACCGGAAGGTCGGACTGTGCACGAGAGATACTTAAGTTGGCCGCGAGCTCTCGTCTATCGTGGACCGAGATGAAACTGCGTACGTGCCTCGCAGCGGACGGTGTTAAGGCCGTGCGGTCACTGTGAATTTTCCAGTCCAATTACTCGGCCGACAATTCGGGCACGGGAATTGACCGGAGACCCGTCCGCTATAGTGGCGTAGGGAAAAAAAAAAAATTATTTCGCAGAATTGGGGGCATAGTCGGATGGCTGAGATTACGTAGAAGAGAAAAAGAAAAAAAAACAAGCGACGGAACAGACCGTATCGTTTTTCCGGGAGTGTGGCTCCCAGCGGCCGGCTGCGCCAGCGCGCCACCCCTCCCGCTCTCTCCTCCGGTCGGGTCGGGTTATATGTGGATTTTCCGTTGATTGATGCAAGAGCCACGAGGTTCGGATCGCGTCGATGGTGCCACTGCTGGTGGAACTGGTGATGATTGTGCCGCTGCTGGCGGCGGCAGCGGTTCCAACGGCGGCGGTAGTAGCGATCGGGACGACGGGGACCACGACGAGTGTCCTCGGTGCTCCGCTGCTGTTGACGGTGGCCGTAGTCCCGCCGGTGGCGGTCTTGCACGCGGAGGCAGCGACGGTCCTCCCTCGCCTCGCTCGCGTTACTTTCGGTCCTGCCCTCACGATTGCTCACCGACTTTCGCTCAAATGTTCGTCGAACCTCCGTTAAACGCTTTTGGCCATCTTGTGTGAAGAAAAAAATAATAATAATAAAATAATAATCCATCGCATTACTCGATTGTTTCGTAAAAGCGCGTGTAGAAGTTACTGGCGGATTTTTTTTGTTTTCTTTTTTTTTTCGACACCGATTTTCAAACCACGGAATTTGGCCACGCCGCTCCGGTAAAACCGGACGATTCATCTCTGACAGACGGAGGCCAACGTACTGCGGTTAATACGCGTGAGAATTTCGAGCCGTGCTGTAACACGGCTCGCCGCGGGGGAGTTACGCAGACACGGAGAGGAGCGAGGCAATTACACTGGACCTACCGGTGGAAAATTCGAGAAGCGAACAGAGAGGCGTCGCGTTCTCTGGAAAAACCTGGGAATATCGACCGATGAAATTTTTTCCGAAAAGGTAATATTCATTTTTTTTGATTTATTTGTTTGTTTATTTATTTATTTTTTTAATAATCCGATACGTTAAGCCGTAGTGGACGATCTGCGGAACATTGTAGCATGCTTAATAGGCGGGTCGTGCGAGCACAGACACGTGAGGTCTGCTATAGAGCGAAATGCTAGAGAGCCGTTGAATAGGTTCGAGTCTATAGGACCTAGAGACCTATAGCTCCGTACTTGTCGATTGCTATCAACCGTACGTGAACGTACTTGAACTGTCGGCATTACGTATAGAGACAGTCGTTCACCACGTGTATGTCCTCCAATCGGCGCGGTAGTGTCGGGCAAAGTTAATACGTGGGCAAATGCACGCGTTCAGAAATATTATTAAATTATTAAAACTTACATTTTTAGCCTTGACTGTGAATCGAAAAAATGTCCCCGATTCATCTTCGTTGATTTTTACTATGATTAATGGAAAGTTCATTTTGCCCCATATTTTTTTTTCATTACGTCTGAGACGGTAGTTCACCACGTGCATGTCCTCCAATCGATGCGGTAGAATCGAATAAAGTTATTACGTGGGCAAATGCACGCGTTCAGAAATATAATTCAATTATTAAAACTTACATTTTTAGCCTTGACTGTGAGTCGAAAAATTGTCCCCAATTCATCTTCATTGATTTTTACTACGATTACTGAAAAGTCCATTTGGCCCCATATTTTTTTTTCATTACGTCCGAGACGGTCGTTCCCTACTTGTATGTCCTCCAATCGGCGCGGTAGAGTCGGGTAAAGTTAATGCGTGGACAAATGCGCGCGTTCAAAAATATAATGAAATTATTAAAATTTACTTTTTTAGCCTTGACTGTGAGTCGAAAAATTGTCCACAATTCATTCTCATTGATTTTTACAAGCGATTACTGGAAAGTCCATTTGGCCCCATATTTTTTATTTTCGTTACGTATAGGACAGTCGTTCAAATCGATGCGGTAGAGTCGGGTAAAGTTGATACGTGCGCAAAATGCAATCGTTCAGAAATACAATGAAACTATTGAAATTCAAATTTGTAGCCTTGACTGTGAGTCGAACATTTTCCATAATTCATTTTCATTGATTTTTACTACGATTACAGGAAAGCTCCATTAAATTTGTTCCCATATATTAATTTTGCCCCATATATATATATTTTTCGTTTCGTCCAGCCTCCCCAAACTCGCAGATTCATTTTGCATCTTAACGTTTTTTTATTGTTGTATATTTAACGTCAGTCAATAAAACTCAGT
The DNA here is from genome assembly GCA_958510785.1 of Exephanes ischioxanthus. Classification (NCBI taxonomy): domain Eukaryota; kingdom Metazoa; phylum Arthropoda; class Insecta; order Hymenoptera; family Ichneumonidae; genus Exephanes; species Exephanes ischioxanthus. Next base: position 13,474,557 of record OY294022.1, on the reverse strand, counting down.
GAATCGCTTAGATGGTCCGCTTTGCCCCGCCTTGCCCCTTATTCAGTACTCGCGTAATACAATCGAGTTCCGTTCGGTGTCCCGTAAAATCGCTCGAGGGGCTCGAAATCGAAACAATGAAAAAAGGCGACGATAGCGAGTCACCGAGTCGCGCCCACGTTCGTAAAAGCAAAAGCTAAAAAGCACTCGGCGGTGCCGACTCATGCGCGAGACAAATTGCCCGTTGATGCAATTAAGTCTCGCTAACGAGCGATTGGCGTCGGCGCGCATGCGCACCAGTTTCATTTAATTAACTATGATTTGTTTTGTAATTCGCCGCTTTGCCGAATCGTTATCAATCAATTAAGATAGCCTGGCCGATTATGGTCGAGATGCGATCGAACAATTGAGCTGATAAGCTCACGATAAGTTCCCGTAACATTGTCAACAGAGTCCACGAGCAATCTAGCGGGTATTGTTAACGGGTGGAGCGCGTGCCGATTGTGCACAGCTCCCCCCCCCCCCCCCCTTTCTCTCTCTCACTCTCTCCCTCTCTCTCGCTCTCTGTCTCTTCCTAGCTCGTTCGTATTCATTCTCGCATGACCGAGTCGACGGCGGTCATTCGCTTTGTCGTTGTTATTACTATTTTGTATACGATAAACACCAAACATATTTCGTTACACATAACCAAACATTTCTTACCCACGAATCTGTTCACGAATTTTTTTTTTTCTCGTTGGTCTTGTAAATCCTTTCCGTTTCCGTTTAAAATACGCTTCATCATAAAAAAACGTTGGATCAAAAAGAGAAAAAATTGGGGAATTTTTGGGTACATGAAATGTTTGGTTATGTGTTAACCGAGTCGACGCGATCATTTGCTTTATCTTTGTTATTACTATTTTGTATACGATCAACACCAACAAATATTTCGATAAACGTAAGCAAACATTTCTTGCCCACGAACCTGACAACAATCTTTTTTTCTCGCCTATCTTACAACACGTCTTTCCGTTCCGTTGAAGATACGCTGCGTGGATAAAAAAATAAAAAAACTATAGAACCACCACGAAAAAAAATGGCGGATATTGGGGTACAAGAAATGTTTGGTTATGTGTTAAATCGATGCGATCATTTGCTTCATCTTTGTTATTACTCTTTTGCATACGATAAACACCAAAAATATTACGCTAGACATAACCAAACATTGCTTATACACGAACTGACCACAATCTTTTTTCTCGCTGATCTCACATATATCTGAAATACGTTTAGTGGATAAAAAAAAAACTAGGATCAACAAGAAGTGTTTGATTGTGTTGAACTTTCTTACTGTATAAACACATCTTCCGTTTTCCTCATTCGCGCTCTCGTCATTGTTTCACTAGAACTCGTACGGTTGTTCCTTGGACCTCCGCCTAGTACTCGAACAGACAATTGTAATCCAAGCAGTTTCGAAGCCTCGTTCGGAAATATATCGGGTGAACGTGCGAAGCGTCGGTGATGCGCGACGCCGATGAGAATCCGTTACGTCTGAAGGGCACGGAATGCGTGGACTGAGATATAGCGAAAGAAAGAAGGCCGCTTGGCGCTAAAGTGGTTATCACGAGGATGCGAGGATGCAGGCAGTCGCGGTTACGCCGAGAGGAGACGTCCTTGATGTCCATGAGGAAAGACCTAGCCCGACTTACACGCTGCGTGAGACAGAGAACGAGAGAAAACCGAAAGCCTATAAGTCCGGTGCGCAGCTCGAGCCTTGCTAGTACCGGACGAGAAAAAAGGCAGCTGTATTCGATATACACCGTACGCGGTGAAAGTCTCTCGTCACCGTACCGATACACCAACACTGTACCTTACCGTAACTACGGTTGTCTGTCAAAACTCTATTATTAACGGCATTGCAATAGGATTACGCGATCGCCTTGCGCGAATCGTAATCTCAACGTCGACTACGATCTCCGAGTTGAAGCTCTTACCGAGAAGATCGCGACCTCGTATTATTCTCTTGGTATTATTCTCACGAATAATCTTCGTGCTACACTGTTGTGTGTACAGTGGAAGCCCGATTAACTGGGATCCTCGGGACCGAAAAGTCCCCGGATAATCGAAATCCCGGTTAATCCGAACTAGACAGCGAAAGGATATATAAGTCAATAATGGCTAACTTCATTTTTACGAGTCACAACGACATTTGGTACAACTTGCACTTAAGCGCATGTGAAACACGTTCTCAGCGTGTCTCGCTCCGCTGAGAGCACCACTTATGCTATCTTTCTCGCACACCATAGTGTCTCACATGCTCTTAATTGTTAAATAGTGTAAACTAGAATGTAAAGCTTTGGGGTTTTTTTTTTCATTAACAGTACGTAAGCTAGTATTTTTTTTGGAAGTACTCATTGACTTTGATTTGCTCCGGGCATAAAAAAAAAAAAAAAAAAAAACTCGGAATAGGCACAGTTAATCCGCTACCCGGTTAACCCGACCCCGGTTCATCGGGGTTCTACTGTACTCGTGGCAAAACTCTGAGAAGAGTTTTGCTCGTTCGGCACATTGCCGAACGAAGATAGTCTATTCTCGATCGGTACTATAAGTAGGGTCCGGTGCGCGAGAGACACATGCGCCAGTCGAATTTGTCTGTACAAGAAATAGTGAGCGCACATCACCCATTTGGTATACCAAACTGTAAAAAAAAAAAATTGTAAATTTAATGTACCGGACTGGAAGTTTTTATGCAAAAACTGATACATTCAATTTAATGTACAATTGTGATGAAAATGAATATACTTTTTCATTAAAATTAAAGTGAATTATTAAAACTAAAGTATTTCCAATGTACTTAATATACGAAACATTCATTTTTCATCACAATTGTACATGTAAATTAATATACCAGCTTATGCATAAAAAACTTGGACTACCAATAAATTATATTTCGTACTAATTTTTTTTTTTGCATGTACCGGCCAGATCCTCTTTTTGCAATCGTTAACAATAAAAGTTTGTCAGGTAAACCTACCAATGACTCGACACGTCCTAGTAACCGGACAACAAGTCCGCAGACTTGAGTTTATCACGAATATAATGGTTAAAAAATAACTCTTACTGTTGAAATAGTATCAACAATTGGTACTTTATGTGCATGCAAAAGATCGACATTGACCATGTGTAAATAATAATTTAATTACTACATTTGCTTGAATGATAATCGATTTTTGTGTTCCGGCACTGGTACGCGGAATTGTGAAGCGGCAGACCTAGTATCTGGACACAGAGCAAGACCCGAAACGGGTCATGTTAGATGGGCTTCCATACAGCATATCTCACGTGTTATTCCATGAAAATACATGTTTTATTGGAGGAATCAATAGAATACCCTTTTCTTATTCGTCCTGTCACGATAGTTGAGTTCGTGCATCTTTCAAAATCTGCGCCTGTCCAAAACATTGGGACATGTCTTGTCCCAAAATCGGGTCACACCCATAAATATCTGTCCAGCGTTTTCGTGAATAAATATTTTTTAAAAATATTGCAAAAGCATTTATTGGATGTGTTTCGAAAACTAGAAAGTAGAAAGTCTAATCTTGAGATTGGTTACAGCTATTTGCGAAAATAATCGATGCACGGTAGCGAAAATTGGGTTTGACGATAAATATATCGCCTTAAATGTCTGGCCATTGGTACGTTTACCTTATCAGAAAAATATATTTGAAAAAGCAAAAACTTCGCTTCACAGCTGAGATATCGAGGGTTCTCCCTTAGGTGGCTTGCACTCGCCCACTCGTCCCAACTTCGCTAACGACGTACTTCGATCAAACGGGGATAGACCGGACGAGTCAGGCAGGCAGGGACCGGCTACACGCGCGCTCAAGCTTCGCACATTCGCCGTCTTTCCGTGTGCCCGTGTCTCGCACCCTTTTTTTCCCCCTTATCTCGCTCGAACGAGATAGCTTAAAATACGTCGCTTCACTTGCGCACAAATCGTGCCCAATAAACATGCGACATTGCACCAAGAGGTGCGAACGATAAGTACGTGCGATCGTGTTCTCAGTCTAATCTCTTTCGGAAAATACGGAAGCAAAATCTCACGACACCTGATGGCTTTTTTTTTGTTTATTTCCGGGTCGTAACCCGGCATCTACTTATAACTTTGTGCGTCGTGTGTAAGCAAGGGGAGGGAAGAGAAGCGTCGCGACGCCCGCTATCTCTTCCGACAACAGCCAGCATATCGACTGTGTAAACAACGATCGAAAGATGCACATGATCTTGTTGGCTTACTGTAAGTGGCGTTCTTAACCGTACCCACTGACAGATGCACCGAATTGTAAATTGTACTTTAGTTCTGAGACCATGCGAACGAATTGGAAATCGTAACAGTAGCGATGCTTGGACACGTCCCAGTCGTCGGACCCTCCTATGCGGATTTGATTTGTTTCGAATTTAAGTATTAAAAATCCAACTTGACACTTGTAGTCGTATCTACAAACATGATTTGATGCACAGAAAAAATTTATAATAGGTTTAGGCCTACATCACTTTCCATTTTAGCATTTTTGTTAAAAGCCTGACGATGTAGTGTCCGGAAATTGGTACAAGAGGTTACCACATACGCGACCCGATAATCGGACGGTGGGAATGTCAAACGGTCAATTCAAGACGAATTTGAAGCCTACTTCGGAGGCTTAGATATGTTAACATATGTTAAATATTTAAATGCATATATCTAGTGTAGTAAGAAACAGTATCTGTTATATACCAAGGGGTGGTTACGTTATTTTAAGGGTGGAGCGGGAAGAACGGTCGATCCATCGATTCAGGTACTATAATTGAACATTAATTTTGAGGCCGGGTATGACTACACAACTTTGTGACTACGCCGGTAGCGCGTACGCTGTGTGGAATATAAAAAAAACATATTCCGGGGTCGCTAGGGGTGCATTTCTCGGGACGGAATGGTCCGATTAAATCGAAGCTAATCTCATTCGAAAGCCTTTAAATAGCCTTCGAATACTCCGTAGGTTAAAATTGTATAGCATTTACCGTTACCATTATTTTGTCCATTCATCCCAGCTTCGATGACACTCAGAAAGTCTCAACGTTTCTAGTGTTAGGAGTGGAGCGGAAAAATAAATTATTTTTCGGGCCCTAAAATAGCCTTTAATTAGCATTCAATTATGCAATGAGTTTTATGCAACTATTTCAATGTGGTTGGTCTACCTTATTTGACGTACGGAGTATGTCATACTTGGTATACTTGGAATAATTATTAGGAATTTCTGTTCGTTAATTTTTTTGATGGTAGATCGTCAAAATGTAGTTTTGGACTTCTTGGAAAAACCGTTGTTTCTTAACTGTCGCATTTTGCCCTGTCCTTGACGATATATAATCATATTATTCCGTCGCTAAAATATGCCGATAGATAATACTTGGCTGGTATTATCCTTGACTCCCGGAACCGTCAACCACGAATGATCACAAAAGTTCGTTTTTAGTGGCAACGGTGAGGTCGGAGATACTCCATTTTGCCCCCGAATACAGATTTTATCGGAAGCTTGGAATAATCATTGGGAATTTTTGTTTTTGCTTCCTCATAGAGGAAGCTGTTTCCGCGAAAAAATCCAGATTATTCCACGTCGTATAACACAACTTTAGACTGGCCATAAAATTTCTTAAAAGTATTCTTAATTTCGTTCACTGTAAACTGAACAAATTTCGTCTGAGAAATTTTTCGATGCGATTGAAAACTTTCAAGATATTAATGTTTAAAAAAGTAGCTTTGCCCGAAAAGATATAAATTTTATAAAAATAATACGGTAGAAAATATCGGTCGGAGGCCCAAATAAATTCAAATTTGGCACACTAGTAGAGTGGGTGATGTCTCTTTCCTCGGTGCAATTTTCACGACGATTGAGGCCCGTTGTGAGTTTTTCCGCGATTTTGAAATTTTTGAAAAACGTCGTGGTAGCTCTAGCTTGCGTAAATGTTGAGCTATCGTCCTAAAAACTGCATACAAATATAATACTACGATCAAAGACCTTTGGTATTGAATTGGGCAGAAATCTATCCAAGCGCTTAGATTTTATGGGATTTTGAGGTGTTTTGAAAAATGACTGAAAACGATCTAATTCGAGTAGACATGTGGATATTGAACTGAAATTTGATACGGGAATGGACTAACACTGCACAACGTTTGGCGAAAATTGATCCAATCGTTTATAGTAGTAGTAGTAGTAGTAAATGCATTTATTGACAATGTTTTACATGGTATGGGTGCTGATACATTAAAAAGATTATTTACATTATATATTCCTATTGCTATTGCTAATGGGCCATCGACATAAGACCTTCAGTCCCAATCGTTTATATTTTATGAGACTGAAATTTTTGAATTTTTCGGAAAAGTTGTATCTTTTGTCCGATATGAGTTCGCGCGTCAAATGTCGCTCCGGGCGTGAAATAATGTGGAGATTCGCCATCGGCGACAAAAAATGTATTAGCCATAGCTTCAAAACGACCAATCACGCAAATTTCACTTAGCGATTTTTCCACGAGAAATTTTGCGAGAAATTTTGATCCTTTAAAAATTTACGTGATTTGGAATTTTTTTTATGTTACGCATAAAAGCTGCCAAATAATTTTCACATGGCTTCCTCATTTATTACAATTCTGCGCACGGCTTCCTCTACGAGAACGTCAAAATCGATTAACGAACTTTCCCATAGACAAAGCTATGTGCAAAATTGTAATAAATGAGGAAGTCACGTGGAAATTTACTTTGCATATTTTTACTTTGCATATTTTTTCGCGCGGATGCATTATTGTATTATTTCGACGGAAAAATATACCGATAGATAATACCATCTACCCGACTGGTATTATCCTCGACCCCGGCAACCGTCAACCACATTGGGTACTTCAAAGGTTTCTCCTCGCCGTTTCTCTCATCGGTGTGCCATTGCCGATGCATCCTTGGCAATATAGCAGGGCGGTGGGGGCAAAACCGACCAGCGTCACACTTTTTCGAGAAACAGATCCACGTCCATGAATTAACGATGCTCCACGCGCTTAAACTCGCAAGAGCAGCCTCGCATCACATCATCGTAGGAGATACGAGAGTTCATTATCAAAGTCGGTCAGTCGCATGGACTTCCGCCGTGATTCTCTGCCGTTAACCGACGTCGAGACAGAATGTGAAGGCGGATGGACGAGTGTCACGTAAAAATATATATATATACACACATATATATATATCCTCTCCGGCTCGTTCAACTTCCTCGCGTTCTTCGATCGTACGAGACGAAAAAATGTTGATTATTTATTTGTATATTATTATTTTATATTTGTACATTTTGCTTCCTCATAGAGAAAGCTTTTTTCCGTAAAAAAAAAAAAAATGTTGAGATTTTAATGTCAGAATACTTAAAATATAATTTTTAGCTGTCGTCCGGATGTGTGTGTGGGTGTGCGTGCGTGCGTGCGTGCGTTTGAGTGTGTGTGTGTGTGTGTGTGTGTGTGACAGAGTTGCATCGTTTAAAATGACTATAACTCGGAAATGGCTTGAGATAGCGAGTTGAAATTTGGTACACTAGTAAAGCGATCACGTCGCTTCGTTCAGTGCTATTTTCGTAAACATTGAGGCCCAATTGGAGATTTTATGCGATTTTTTATTTTTGCATTAGTGGGTTTTTTTTTTTTACATTTAATTACATTACATTAAGAGAAAAGATTTCCTTCTAACAGATAAAATTTATTTCGGACAAATAAATGATCTTCTTTTTATATCTGCCTACTACCATTTTACTTGTATAAAGTATTTTTTTTTATTGTACTACATATTTATTATCTACTTAGTGTTTATTATTTATTTATAGTAACTATTTATTTTTCTTTGAATAAAATATATATTTAATTTGTGAAAGCAACTCGTCTCTCCGCCGCCTGCTGCAGAGCCAGCAGACTGCCCATGGACGCCTTATCGACCCCTTTGTTTATAACATGGACATAGAAGACCCTTTTGTGGGCTTCACACGGAGGACCCACCAATCTCAAGTATACTACGAGGAGACGCCTCGCGTCGTCGAGCTAGCGAGGCATTCTACGCAGAGTCCCCGAAGCGTGCACATCTCGTCTCAATATTCGAACTTGTATCCAACAATATCTTTTGTCAGCCAATATACGATTTTATATTATCCACGGTTTCTCACATTCGTAACTATATTTTTTCATTAAAAAAAATGGATTTCTTCATATTTCATATTTAATGTATCAAATAAATGATACATTATCTAATTAACATATTTTTATTTTGATCTTTAAATTATACAGACTTGGTCTTAATTACTTAAGATCGTCGATCCAACATGCATATTGTCTAATATACAATTTTTCTATTACTGCTAAATTATTATACGGCATAAGGATATAAAGTAATTGTTTAGGAATCTGTGGAGATGTAAGGAAGTCGAATCTGGCAAATTCGCTGCCGATAGCTCTCTAAGTCCGCGTTGGTTAACAACAGCACTGTTCCTCGTCCATTTTTCACACACGATACCCCATTAATCGTTTTCACAACAACTGACGTGAACGTGTCGAGGGCCGATATAGATGTATAACGTGGGCTAGCGGACGGAAACGCACAGTAGGCCTCTGCCTAAGTCTGTGAATTAGCGACTTCCATAATTAAAATCTAGCATCTATTTGATCGGAAGGAACGCTTACTAAATTTTTTTATTTTGAACATCGTGATTAGTCGATATTTAAAGAAGTTGTTTTTGCGTACACAGCTATAGGTGAATAAAATTATTTAGTTGAATGGAGTAATTTCTCATAGGTGCACATAAATAAAAATTTGTTTCGCACAAATAAAAAAACATTCCATTTGAATAATCAGAATTCCAATGCATTGATTTATTTAAATGTAACAAACCGTTTTTCTGGGTGTAGTTGGCGTTCGCTTTTTTAGGACCGTTTTTATATTCTAGTCGTGCATCGGCGGTCAATTTCGTTGATAAGAAGTGATAAGATATCAAAGATTAGCGGCTTTCCTTTGGCCCACTCATCGACGAGTCCGTTCAGTCTGAAAACTTTCGTTCAACGTGCAATAGTTTAAGAAAGGGTATTAGATTTAAAATCATAAAAAACCACGTAACAGCGACACGGACAATTAAACTCCGAGGCTCGTTGCATTCTTCGGGTATCCGGCAGCTTGAGGAGTAAAGTTACAACATTGACGTACGTCAATGAAGAAGAATTTTCCGCGGAGGAAAAATCATCGCGCTGCACATTCACCAGATATTCGTACGCGTACTGCTCTTGTTCGAAATTATATGCGGCCTTGATAAATGCATTTTTTTTTTCGTCTCGCAAACCGGCTTGCCATACACTACCGCTATCCCAGAGCAAACACGCCCGTTACTCGTTACAGCGGTTTACCTCTATACCGCGACTATACACCCACGATAAGCGCCGTGCTCTCGCTGTCAGGCTTATTTTCGCGAGTCTCAAACGCGCCGCACTACCCGAGCGACAAAACCGAATTCTCACGCCCGAGAGTCTTTGCCACCGGAGACTGAAGAAAACTGCGGGCAAAATCGACCATTCGGAGACAACAAATTTTGTTCTCTTATTTTCGCGAAATTTTTTTATAACATGGTCCATTTTGCCCCGCTCACCCCTACACGGTCAGTCTTATTTTCACGAGGCTCTGTCTCGCCCACTAGCCGCAGGACGAAAATGACTTTTCGCGTCCGAGAGTCTTTGCCACCGGAGACTGAAGAAAAATTGACCATTCGGAGACAAGAAATTTTTTTCTCTTATTTTCGCGAAATTTTTTAATAAAATGGTCCGTTTTGCCCCGCACTCCCCCTGTACACTATTCCGCATGTACTTGTGTGTATACTTATCCGACAGAGCACACATTGATTATAGCCGTAAAGCGGGCCTGATTATTTCACTTCTAATTAATTCTTTTCACGTTGGTTCATTAATTAGTCTCCACGTTATCAATTTTTTTTTTTATTTTTTTTACAGAATATTGGAATACGAGTGGAGGAAGGTGTCTCGAGGACAAGCAGCGTAAGACGTCGAGACTGAAAGGCGAAGTCGAATACGGGATACATGTAGAATGAGCATAATAGCGCGACGAAATTGGGCCCTGCGCCTCTCGATAGTGCTCAACATTTGCGTATTGCTGTACGTCTGTGCCCACTTGACGTCGTCCGGACCCTGGATCGAGGACGGACCGAACAGCTGGAGTGTGGCGAATGCGGTACCCCTCGCGGAGACTTACGGCTCGGCGGCGGATAATGGCCCGTTGAACGCAAGTCAGAGAACGAGGGAATCGGGCCCGGTAACGGGGCAGCAGAAGCTCGGAGCGACGAGGGAAACGAGCGGGCGCAGAGAGAAGAAGCGCATCGACGAGGATAGGGATCATCGGCAGAAGCAGGAAATCGTTACCTCGAGGAGAAGCGGCGAAACGAGGACGCAGATTTCAATGAAGAGTACCGCGACGGGGGAGCAGCGCTATGTCGACAAGAGGAATTCACAGGAGAAAGCCGCAATCGAGAATAACGACGGAGAAAACACGGTGAGAGACCGACACTACGACGAGATTCTGAAACGATTAAAAATATATATATATGTATAGGGCATTTAGCTCTGCCCTACCATTTAGCTCTGGGTCTAACCATTGACATCTTGAATTGGGCCCACGATTTTTCATGACTGAACTAACTCTCAAAAGCACTCAGATTTTTTATTGGATCTTTAAAAATTGTTTACAATTATTTATGAATAAAAAAATTAACTTATCGATCGTCACAACTGAAAAATTTGTAAGAAATCTAAAAAATCTTGTGTCATATGTAAAAAATGTTAAGGTTTCAGCCAGTGCGAGCCGGCATCATCTTCTATTTTTTTTTTTTCTAATTCGTTTCGAAAAAAAACAGTAAAAAAATTAAGAAAAATCAGACGTATATGGGTTATCGCTTGAACATTTTTACATGCAACATTGCATTTTTGAGAATTTTTTCAAATTCCTTCCAAGTTTATTTCGTACTAACATTTTTTAAAACTTATAATTGAGTATTTTTTCGAAAAAAAAAAATAGAAAATTTATATGACGCAAGATTTTGCAGAATTTTTTCAGATTTTTGAATTGAGGCGATTAATAAGTTCATTTTTGTTAAATCAACAATTTTTAAAGACCTAATAAAAAATCTGAATGCTTTTGAGAGTTGATTGCGTCATATAAAAAATCGCGGGCCCAATCCAAGATGTAAAGGGTTAAACCCAGGTGGCAATGGTACGGAACGCCCCATCCTTAACTCTTATTATTAACAATACTATAACTACATGTTAACCTTCTATATCCTATACATTTCTTCATTTCCCTAACAATTTTGTCATTCACTGAAATTTCCAGATTTTCCCCGACCCGTCGCCTTCCCCTCAAGCCCGATCCATCAACTAAATCCAGTAATTATTCTTGTCGGGATATCTTCAATATTTTTCAAGATGCTATGCGGAACGATATGTAACATTAATTATCTCTGTTTAAGATACAGACGAGAAGCAGAGGTGCCCCAATGGGATCGTCGATGACGCCAAAAGAGGCGATTCTGTGCAAGGAAAAGTCGTCCGAGCCTCGAACCGCCCAGCGTGGCGACTACTGGGTCCTTTACAATTACGTGCCCATGAGCATCGCTGTTAAGTGCTGGGAGAGCGTGACGTACACCACTCACGCCGACTACACTTTTCTTGACAATCTCGAACCTCTGCTCGAACGATGGCGTGCACCTGTTTCCATTGCCATGCACGCACCCGGGACCGATTTTCAGCCGACCATCGACTCCATCAAATATGCAAGGAGTTGCGGGAGTCCACTAGTTTCCCAGCTTGTCACGTTTCACATTTATTTCAGCAGCAAGCACGTACCCAAAGTGGCGAGTATACAACTGGTCCATCCAGTGGCCTGTCATTATCGATTGCGCCGCTTCGCTCCGTGTATATACGTGTGTGTGTGTGTGTGTGTGCGTGCGTGCGTGCGTGCGTGCGTGCGTGCGTGCGTGCGTGCGTGCGTGCGTGCGTGCGTGCGTGCGTGCGTGCGTGCGTGCGTGCGTGTGTGCGTGCGTGCGTGTCTGTGCGTGCGCGTGTGTGTGTACGCGCGCGCGCGTGTGCGTGAGTGTGTGTGTGTGGGTTACATATTCTACATGAATTCTCAAGTCAAGTCTTTAACAATAATCCTCGTATTTTTGTAAAATAATTCAGGTACCCCAGAGCGACAAGGTTGTTTCGGAGGCTTACAACTGTAGCCTGGCACCTCCTTGGTCCAATGTCGTCACCGCCAAGATGTACAAGAACGAGAAGAAGCTTCTTTATCCGGTGAACGTCGGTCGGAACGTTGCCAGAGAGTCGGCACCGACGCACTACGTCCTGGCGAGTGACATAGAGCTCTATCCGAGTCCGAATTTACCGGCGGCCTTTCTCGACATGATCGCGAAACGAGAGCAGCCCGCACTTTTCAAACCGAATCCTAAAGTCTTCGTACTCTCGATATTCGAGGTAGAGGAGAAGAGCAAACCACCGGAAAACAAAACGTCTCTGGTAGGTTGAAAAAATCCGCTTGCACGGTAAACGGCGGACCTTGAAATACGTCAATGAATTCTCGTTATACGCGGTGCAGATTTCGTACAGCTAAGCATCTATGATTATCGAGTCCTCGAAAATTCTGACGAAGTTCTTGAAGGATCCTTGCATTTTCTTTCAAACCTGCAATGGACACCATAGATTTAGTTTATTAGAATTCTCTTTATAAAGCTACACGCAGCTCGTGTAACTCTCACGTCCGTTTAGATGCAGATATTGGATGTATATCGATGATTATCGAGGGCTTGAAAATTTTTGACGAAGTCCTTGAAATTTATTTCGTAGCTTTAATGGACACCTTCATTTGGATTTTTAGAGTTCTCTTTATACTGTAGATCGTGTAACTCTCATTTCCGTTTAGATGCAGATGTTGAAAAGTGGCACGGCGATCCCCTTTCACAAGCATCTGTGCTCGGGCTGCCACAACGTTCCGCGAAGCAAGGAGTGGCAGGAGACCCCGCAGTCCGAGTCTCTCCACGTGTTCCACGTGGGAAAGCGGACCGGCAAGTTTGCCCACTGGGAGCCGATATTCATCGGAACGAACTCGGACCCGATGTACGACGAGAGACTGAGTTGGGAAGGGAAGAGCGACAAAATGACGCAGGTAATTACGAACGCACGAATTATTCGGACGACGCAAAAAAAAAAAAAAAAAAAAAAAATTTACAGAAAGTTTTCGTTTCTTTTTTAGGGTTACGCGCTATGCGTTCTCGACTACGACTTTCTGATACTCGACAATGCTTTTCTCGTTCATCGGCCGGGTATTAAAGTCTTCAAGAAAGATCCACGTCGGGAAACGTTAACCGCGAAGACGAACATGCTCATAAGGAAGATTATTGTTCCGGAGCTAAAGGTGATGTACGGAACGAGAAAGGGTTGCGGCGTGTAACAAAACGCGTGCCGGACACGTTGTCGTGTCCTCCATCCTAAACAAGTGACGGGGCTCCGGTATGCCGACTAATCGACCGGGGTTACAAACGAGATTCCCCACTCTTCTCAGGTAGCAAGAAGACATCGGGTATAACAAAGTGATTCAAATGGGTTACATATGTCCGTCCGGATGGTAACCATAAGTTAACTCCAAAAGTTAACTGTTTACCCACATAGCACGGAAATATTTTTGAAAGGTTTCAATGAATTTTCTTTCAAATATTGAAAATATTTTATCAATACTAAAAAATATTTGCGAAACGTTTTTGAAAGACATTGAAAATATTTTTTTGTCCGCTCAGAAATCTTACATTGAAGTGTTTCAGAAATGTTTCGCTGAAATGTTTTTGCTTCATACATTTCAACGAAATGTGAAAGATTGCATCACCAATCTGAATTGCATATACGAACCCCTTTGAACGCGGAAACATTCGTTGGTAATACTTCTGTGAAACATGACAGTGAAAATATTTCAAAACATTGTGTCATTATTTTCAAAGATATTTCAGATGTGTTGAAAGATTAAGTCTGTTTCTGAAATATTTTTAAAAAATTTCGTCGAAATATTTTGATAGAATATTCGAAAATATTTCACGCTATATGGGTGGCTGTATGGGGACTTTCGGATACCATCCAGACGGAAATACGAAACCCATTGAGATCGCTTTTTGATAACTAATTTTTTTGCGCGACCTGAGTTTCGATGGGGATCCGTTGAAACGTCTCGCGAGAAAAAAAGAAAAAAAATTCCTATTATCTTTAGTGCCTCAGTAACAATCGATCAAGACGTAAAAAAAACAATCGCGCACAGCAATGGAAGATGGGATCGTCTTTAATCGGGGACCACGAAAAAGCGATTCTTCAAACTACAGTATTAATTCCTTTTTCGGTCCCCCTCCCCCGGGTACATAAATTATTTTGTTAACGCCTCAATACCGAGATACGATTTCATCGAGAGTGCTGCTGCTTTCATCGAGACGCGCGACTATAACAGCTCTGCCTCGACCAAAGAACTAAAAAAAAAAATGGAACGAAAAGAAAACCATTATCGACGCTTGAAAAAACGTAATTGGAGCCAAGGCTCTGTTGACGTGTCGTTCGTACTAGCTCGACAAAGAAAAAGAAAAAAAAAACCTCTTAACGTTGTACATAAACTCAAAACTACTACTAATTAAATTGTACTTAACCGTTCGCGTGCATAACGGATAGGAAGAACAATGCGCGTTGTTGTCACGCACGCGCAGTAAAATCGACGGGCAGACAACCGTCGACTGTGGATTCGGCCCTGCCCATAAATTCTCTCTTTGTCTATCGAATCGATCGCTGAATATTAGGTATAAATATATATTTTGTAAAAAAGAAGAAAAAAAAAAGAAAAATAATTAAATGCATGAAAGTCCTCGATCGGGGAGATATCGGGACGGACACCGAGAGACCGATGCAACGCTCGGTGTCGCGTGGTGATCCTCCGACGCCCGACGATTTCTGAAGTATACTACGGGCATGTTCTCCCGTGAATCTTCGTTACCGACGAGATCGTTATGATTGGTATTTTTTTTTCACGGTTGTCCCTCGATCGGTTTTCATTAATCGCACCACAATCGGTGCTATGGAAACGCGTCACATGAATAAGCTGTTTTCCACAACAACAACAATAATAGTAATAATAATAATAATCTAATAATAATGATATAATATTATGTGCCTTATCACCTCCTGTTTGTCTACGGAGAGCGAGTGAGGGTCGTCTTTCGGGTTCATTAAACATGTAACGGTGTGTCCGAGAAAAAGAGAGTATAGATTTGGGCGGAACTCTGCGCCGCATACTTGCCAAATAGTATTTTTCGGTATTTAGATAGTGTGAGCGGAGACCGATCCTCATCAGGATTGTGTGCTCTTTTGCGAATCATTGTCGGCGGAGCGGGGAGGAGGCGCAAGTGCGGCGCACCAGGACAAGTCTCGGGTTGATACATGGTAAAATAGAACATTTGATTTTCTCTCACAAAAAAGGAACAAAATGAAAGAAAAAAAAAAAAACTACAAATTACTATATGCGTGCGCTGATGACCGATCGAGTAGCTTCGTATTGCGAGTGGGTATGTCGCGTATTCTTCGTATTTCCGCGATTATTTATGTTGTCATCGAGTACACTAGGAGCGGTATGTCAAAAAAAAAAGAATACAAAAACGTAAAAAAAAAAGGTAATGAAAGATGGAAACAGCAAAATTGCATTGGTCGATAGTGTCCAAATCCATCCGCATTGCTTCGATACCGATAGCAGGTACGACTATCCGTTATATTTCTTGCATTGTGTTCTCCTAGCTTTGTACATTGAAGGTGACTCGTCGCTTGTGCGTTACACGAGCCGAGACGCTAGCGACGCTAGGAACAATTTATTTGTAAATATTATTAAAGATAGAACTGTAATGCGAAAGTTGAAAAATTTTCCACGTACCTTGGATCTTCGACGTATCGTACGAGGTAAAATTAATAAATAAAGTTTCCATAAGTAAAACGGTGTCTTCGTTCATTGTGCTTCCTCGTGGAGGAAGCTTTGTTTGCACGACATTTTTGTTTTTTAGATTTTAATGAAACCGTGTTCGGAATGTTCCAAAACATTGAAACATCATGTTTTAGAAAAAAATGGCTGGGTGCGTGCATGCGTGTCAGACCCGAAAAATTGAAATGTATAACTTGAGACCGGTTGTAGCCATCAAACTGGAATTTTTAAGGTAGGTAGAGGGGTCAATCCTCAATGTTTGGTTACATTTTTAGCAAAATGCTTTCACTGAAATTTTGCACATTTTTAAAGTTTGTTTAATAGCTCTTACAATTTTTCAGCTATCGGACTAAAAAGTAAACAAAGGGACTAGTATCGACCGATGATCCCTGTTTAGTGTGGCGAGGGTCGATTGAACTGTTTAAATTTTATGAGATTTTGAATTTTTTGAATTTTACGAAAAATTAGAATTTTCTTTCTGACGCGAGGTTGCCTACCGAATATTGAGTTAAAAGTAAAATAAGTGAAGGTTTCGTGATCAGGGAAAAAAATACATCAGATATGGTCCGAAACGACGAACAACTACAGTTTTTATAGGGAATCTTTGTAGTGAATATTGTCAAAATAAGTGATTTTTTGTACTTTCAAACAGCCATATTTTGCAAACGCGATTATTTTCATTTGCCGACAAAGCTTCCTCTATGGGGAATCCAATTAATCACGGAAAAAGATAGTTGATAGAAACTTTATACACAAAAAAAAAAAATAGATTAGATTGAGGAAGCTTTGTGAAAATCTCGATTTTCACAAAGCTTTTTTTTTGCGTATACTTGAAATATTTTCCAGTTCCTTCGAGGTAACTTTCAAGACGATGTATTACATGTCGACAGATACATTTAAACTTGCTCAGCTCGATACACTTTATTTGTTTTTTTTTATTTGTTTGTTGTTTTTTAATTAAAATATACAGGCTTAAAAACGTGATCACACATTTATTCGAGTTAACATCCGCTTTCGTGGCCCCCGGCTATCTATCGATGTGTCCCGAAGGATTCGAATCTCAGAATCGAGATACTCAATAAATCCTGTATCATCGAAAAAAATTTCCTCTCTTATTCAATACGATCGATCGGCGGATTAACTCGTGCATCTTAAAAAATAATTGGATTCTCGGGTGCTCGTGAAAGCGTCTACATTATGTAGATGTATATATGCATATATACTCAATCTATAAACGCACAGTCATATCCTCTCGCCCACCTATAATTCACTTTTTTCACTTAACTTGTTCCTTTTGTTTTCCGTGTCAATCTTATTTATACAGAAATAGACGCTACTCCGCGACCCTCTCGCGACGTTGTTCTCGCTCCTCTAATATACTATTTCTTACTTTAATTTTTTCATTATCATTAAAGAGCGGATTATCTTGTTGCGGAAAGTCCGACGCGCACAGCTGGTAACTATCCCGTAGGCGCGTGTCGCGTTGCATGCTCGCCACTTCTATAGGTCTTCCGATCGATGCCCCCTCGCGATATTTCATTAAGTAAATCCTCAATCTCGACGTGGACTCGCGTCAATGTTCTCGATTATCTTCGTATATTTATAGTGCAGCGGCATAATTGCTCGAATTAAATAAGTTTATTTATTGTTTGCCTTTGTGTGCTGTTATTTTTTTCTTTATTTTTCATTATTGACCCGCGATCGATGTGTGTGAATTGAATAGTTCAATGTTTACATCCCAATCGCGCTCCGATTCGCGAGTAATGTAAAGAAAAAGTGAGCGTGCTCGGATACCGGTGAAATAATACGCCGCTACGAAAATGGAAGACGACCCGGTTTCCGGGAGAAAAAAAAAAAGTTCGAGTCATTGACGCAAGCGCGTGTTCGGTAAAGCGGAATGGAAGTTCGTCGAGGCGCCGTCAGAATGAACGGTATCGTTGAAAAATTTTCCCTGGAAGAAAGTCAGTTTGTCCGAAGAAGAAAATCTCCGACGGATACTCTCATCGGAGAGGGGGAGGGGGTATCGATGCGAGACCGTTCAGAGCGGTGCGGAAGAGGCTCCGGATTGGTCGTCGGAGAGGAGTCGGATAGAGTTCGTAGCGCGTCGCGCGTGTATGCGCGCCCCGTCCTCGGCGATCGTTACCCGTTGCGAATATCCTTCGCAGTCCCATTCGGCAAGGAAGAGTCGCTCGAACGGCATCCGCAAAAATCTTCGTCGTGTCCTCGGGCCGTTCGGCAAAATTGTTTCGATCTCACTTGCCGAGCCGCTTGAGACGCGATCGTGTGCCGAGGGCCGATCGGGCGCTCGGATTGTACGGCGATTTGACTCGCTTCGTTATGCCCGTCGACGCTCCCGTGCCGTTGGTCGTCGAGACATTGCCGCTGCCGACGGGGCTCTGTTTCGTCAGTTTGCCGCTCGACAGTGTCGACGATGCGGACTTGTTAACCTTGCCGGCGAGCTTCAGTTTCGCCGGTAGGGAAAGCCTGTTCTGTTTGACGACTCCGTACTGGTGGGCGAGCTGAGCGGGCACGGTGTGCCCGGTGATGTCGACGTTGCGGGAGCGCAGCGTCTTAACGGGTGTAGCGGCGAGGGTGTCCGATCTGAGCCAGCGTTGGAGGCTCGGGGCCGGTGACGAATCCGCCGATCCTATGACACCACCGACCGTCCGGTTTAGCCTCGTCCTGTCCGAACAACCCGTGCGATGTCCAGTCTTCGTTTGATCCCAGTCTCTGAGAGCGAAGCTTCCTCTCAGCTGAACGCGACTCGAGCCGTTTATCGATGGCCTGCGTATCGTCTTTACCGGTGTGGCTTTCTTCTCGAGGCTTCGCCTCTGGAAGGAATTCGGTGTTGAGAGTTTGTCCTGAGCGCCGACGGTGACGTTCGTCGTGCCGCAAGAGCCCGTGATGCTTCCGCTTCGGGACCTCGACGAGGATCCCGATTTGTCGGGCCATCGCAATCTGCTGTGCTGCTGTTGCTGCTTAGCGTCGTTCGCAGGTTCGTTCTCGTCGGCGAGTATCGGACGATCCTCCGATCGAGTTCTTCGCTTGTTCGAGGGCTCCTGAACGCCGCATGCAGACTCCTCGACGGGCTCGGACGTCGAGCTGTGTCGGCGCTTCGAGCCCGTCATCGTTATTCTCTTTGCGCTCGTGGGGCTTCCGCCGCTCCGCGAATTAATCGGATCGATCGTTCGATCCCTCGTTATTCCAAGCGGAACGTCCCGCTTCAGTCTCGAGCCCACCGTCGAGAAGTAAGATTTCTGTCGTTCGACGAGAGACGTGGTCGGCGTGTTGACGCTGCGTCGGCGCCGAACGCTCCTCGACTCGAAATGCGATACCAGAGAAGCGCCCTGCGACTGCCTCCGACTCGGTACGCTCGGCATGCTCGGAACAACGACCGGAGCCACGGAGTCATTTTGCTCGCGTCCATGCTCCGCTGTGTCGGGGACGGTGATGTGGGCACCGGCGGTGCGACGCGACCGCGGCCTGCTCTTCGACTCGTGACACGTACCGCAAAACGCCTTCTCTCGCAAGAGCTCGGTTCCCAACAAATTCTCCACGGGCGTCGTCTCGCTCGTGGCGCGTTTCTCCGACGACGAATCGTCGTCGGGCATCGCGCTCGACAACGGCGTTACTTTGTCGTCAATTTTTGACCAAATCTCAGACGATTTTGCGTCGGTGTCTCGCTCGAGATTCTCCACGAGCGGCGGCTCCGTCGGTGTTTCGACGATGTCGCTTTTAGACTCGTCGATCCTGGACGATTCGTTGCCGTCGTCGGCGGCGTTGCTCGACGATATCTCCGGGACTTGTATGCTCTCCGGGCACGTCGACGACGGCGCTAGCACGGCGTCGGAATTTTCGTCGACGACTTTTGGATTTTCTTGCGTCGCGCCCGGAGACGACGTTGTCTCCTCCGTACGGACTTTCGTGCTCTCGATCGACGGTGCGTCACGATAATTCTCGACGTTCGAGGTGTCCGGATTTTTAGGTTTCTCCGTCGCGTCGTTGCTCGGCAAGAGGGTGGGCGGCGGTGTCGACGGTTTCGTCACGTGGTCCGTCGGTGCGTCGGTGACGCTGGCGCAGAGGAGCGGCGTCGCGATACTCTTCGGCGACGGGACACGCTCGTTCTTGCGACTCATCAAAACCTTCACGGGAAACACAGAGAAAAGCATCGATTAATTCGAACGTTGAGGGAAAAACATTGGGTAATACAGTAGAACCTCGTTTATCCGAGCTTCGATTAACCAAGGATTCGCGTTATCCGAGACACTCGACTCATCGGAGCACTCCGCATTAAGGCACTACAATTAACAATTAACAATAAAAAGTCACTTAAGTTGAGATTTGTACAGATCCTTGATTATAAGATTTTTATTTTATCATCCGGTCATTAGTTAGAAAATATTAGAATCAAGGATCTGTAGAAATTTCAACTCGATCGAACGATAGATTTTGAGATGCGATGTCCGATGTTAATTGTTAATAAGGCAGTTGCTAATTATTATTTTTCAATTCAATATTCAATATTCAATTTCAATATTATATATTATTATTATATTATAATTTTAAAAAGTCAAACTTCATAACACCTTGTACTAACTGTGTGTAAAAACGTGACTTTATCCTCCTAATACACGCTTTAAAAAAATGTTGAAATTCGACCTGTTTTTTGGACCACATCCTTAGGCTAGTGCCTTAATCGATGTGTATACCCGGATGATACGGATCAAATTGGATAAACCGGGCGAAGAAACAATGCTAGTGTGCTAGTTCTTTGTGGATAGTATATGTTTTCTGTACTATCAAAGTTTTCGGTTATCCGAGGAACGCCCTCCCCGCATTACCTCGGACAAACGAGATTCTACTGTAGTCAGCGGTCAGTGTAAACCGTTCACTCACCTCGCTACGAGACGGTCCAGGGGGATCCAGCATTAGTGTAACGACACTCGTGTTGTCGGCCCGTAATCTCGTCGAGGACCACCTATCGAGCGCTCTGTCCACCAGGCTCTTGGAGGGATTTATCCACATTTGAACGTCCGTTTGCTGAGAGAACGATGAATAACGATAAAAGTTTAATTTCTCCTTTTCGCTCGTCGATCTAGATTTCTCAGTAACGCCGATGAATGGTCGGACTTACCCCGTTTCCGGTCTGTTGGGAAGCTATAAGATGCTTCTCGTTGTGCCTCTCGGCGGCCTGAACGATCGCGACCGCTGCCTGCGGTGTCAGCATGTTCCACAAACCGTCGGTTCCGAATATCAGACAACGGTGGGATTTCACATCGACGGTCACTACTTTTACGTCGGGCTCGGGAGACACGACGAAAGTATCCAGCTCCGAATTGTAACTCCATAGATCACCTGCAAAGTCAAAAGAAAATTGTTATAAATGAGGAAGCCATGTGCAAATTAATTCGCACCTCTTTTCGTAACATAAAATAATGTCTCCATCTCATAAAATTTAAACGGTCAACATTTTTTTGCAAAATGTATCGTAGAAAATCGCCAACTGAAATTCGTGTAATTCGCCGTTTTGACTCTAATGTATTTTTCCCCGCTGACGACGATTCTCCATATTATTTTACCTCTAGAGCGACATTTGGTGCATAAAATCGGGTCGGCGGAAAGTGAAAAATACAAGTTTTCTGAAACATTCAAAAATTTCGAAACCTCAGAAAATTTAAACGTTTAGAGGAATTTTTGCCAAATTTATTCGCCATTCACGTGACAAATTTAATATCGGTACTGCCATGTTTATTCGAATTAGACCGTTTTAAGTGATAAAAAAAAAAACTCAAAATCCCAAAAAATCGGATCCCATGGAAAGATTTCGACCAAATTTATTACCAAACGTCTTTGATAAAGATATAATGCGATTTTAGGACGGTAGCTCAAAATTGACGCAAGTTAGACCTACGACAGGGAATTTACAAAGAAATTCAAAATCGCGCAAAATCTCGAATCTGGCCTCAATCTTCAAGAAAATTGCACCTAGACGACGTGACGACTCCGCTAGTATATCAAACTTCAACTCGCTGTCTCAAACCGTTTCCAAGTTATTGCTGTTCTAAACGATGCAAATTGTTACACACACATATACATCTGGACGCCAGCTAAAAATCTCGGCGATTTAGACTATTTTAAGTACTCTGACATTAAAATCACATTTTTTTTTAACCGAAACAGCTTTCTCTATGAAGCAAAAAAAAAAAAAAAGTTACCAACAACGATATACAAAAGTCCAAACAAGATAAATAAATAAATATTATATATAGTATCACGAATTATTATACTAATACGAATAACTCGTGCTCAGCAATTTATTTGTAACATGTTTTTGTACATATGGTTATAATTATATTCTTTTAAATTTTTAGCTTGTTGCAATCTGTCAATTTTATTTCTGTTTTTAATTACAAATGGAAACTTTTTTGTCGCTTTTCTTGATTATCGTAATTTTTATGATATAAGCAGCCTCATGATCTCAGTTACCACTGTTGTCTCTAATGTACTTTTTATCATGACATAAAAGTAGAAATGGGTCTACAAAATTAATTAAATCTATTCTTTTAAAAAATATAACGGATATCTTGTTTAATACTACAAACCTAGCGATCTGGCGACTGCGAGAAATGGAATTTCGTCTATGTGAGTGGATCTGCGAACCGGACCCTTGTGTCCTATCCTCGGCCTGTTCCAGACGACTCTGGGCACGCCGGATTTGCTGACTACTTTTCCACCGGACTCCTGAATCCTCATCATCTCCGGTCCGCTCTCGGGTTTGTGATCTCTGGTCAGAGCCTTGGCCTTCCAGTGTGGATCGCCGTCCTCCTGATAACCCAGTATTATACCCGAATCTCCCACGTGACCTATGTAGATCTTTCCCTTGCGGATGAAAGCGACGCTGGCCGTCGTTCCCGCGGTCGACGGCAAACCCGACGCTGTTCTCGGCCATTTGTCTGGGGAAAAAAAAAAAATAATAATAATAACAATAACCGTAAAACGTTCGTCGAACGATCGCGCCGAGGAGAATATTTTTTCCGCCCAAAAAAATTTCCGAACGTCGTCGAAACGTCGCAACAACCGAACACACTCGTCGTCCATCGTCGAAAACAAAACCTCAGCAACGACGAACCGTCAATAATCGACGATACTTTGTAGGTTAAGTAGAATGATTACATAACCTTAATCCAAGAGCGCTCGAGGGGTCGGCGGAAGGGGGGGGGGGGGGAATACGCGGGAGGGTGACGGAAAATGATCGTCAAAAGTTTGTAAATTTATTAATCCGATGCAAATTTCTCTCACGCGTTAAACTTCGGACCTTTCGTTGGACCGACACGACGCTCCCTAAGCGTAATTTTTCATGTTCTTTCTTTTCGTCCTCAGCCTCGTTGGAACTGTCCTCGAGAAGTTACGGTGAAAAAAAAAAAAAAAAAAAAAAAAAATGCAAAACGTCGAAAGAATAACGGACTGTGAGAAAAAAAAAACTCACCGAGCTCTCGCCACATAGCGTAGTGTGTGTTAACGTATCCGTCTCTGATGGCCCGAAGGACGTCCTCGTCCTTGTCGCTCCAGAAGTTGCGCTGTTTGACTATGATATCCATGAGATGTTCCTTGGCGAAGGTCGCGGCCTCGCCGCCGCCGTGTCCGTCGAATATACCGAAGAAAGCGTACTCGAGATCCTTGTCGTCGGAGGTTTGCTGGTACGCGACGCTGAACATGTCCTCCATGTACTTTCGACCGCCCTGATTGCAGTGGCCGGTAACCCGTAGGTTAACCTTGATGCTTAACGGCATTCTGGGGCCTCTCGGTGGGGTCTCGAAGCGCGACCAAGAATACTCCCTCGGAACGCGCACACCGCGCGCACGGCTCGCAAGTGTTCTTACGAAAACAACAAAATCTCAGCGAACATTGGCGCACAGTAAACTCTCGATAGCGCTGTGGCGAGCGCGCGCCAACACCGAACGGGTTAACTCACGGAGCAAGTTTGTCCGATGCGCACGTATGGCAACGTAATACTCTCCACTGCACGGCGAGTCCCTCGGCGAGAGCGGAAGCCTCGCATTTACCGCTGTTAGAGCTCTACTGTGCGAGAGCCCGAGTGGAGCCCGTCGCGCATGCGCAGACGCGTCGACACTCACCAATGCCCTTCCCCCGATGGCCCAGCCGAGCTTGATACACAAGAGGACCTCGCGACGGTGGGACCCGAATGCCGCCTCGTTCCTTCCGTCGCACTTCCCTCGACGTGTCTATTCGTGCCACCTTCTCTCCTTTTCGCACGAACTCTCGAGCGGGTCTCTCGACTCTCGTTACTTTAGTATTCGGCGAACGGCGGAGCTACGACCAACTCGCACTCGTCGACGATGGATATTCTCCTCTGTTTGGTTTTCTCTCTGTACTCGGTAAAATTCTCGACCATAGTCAGGACAGTATTTGAGAACCCGTGGTACGAGGGGACGCAGTTGCGCACAAGCCAACGCGCCGAATCGCGCGGTCTTTGTCGGTCCTCACACGTCGTCCACTTCGACTCCGTGGCTCCGCCTCCCTCTCTGTCCGTCCATCGTCGGTCCGACGTACTCTCGCTCTCTCGCTCTCTCCTGCCGCACGATCACCAGCGGAAAACTTTTACCCTCACTCCTTTCGTTGAGAGAGATACCTCTCTCCGTTCCCCTCGCGCCTCTCTCGGCCGCTGATCGCTCGATCACGATTGCTCGCCGGTGGCCTGTTGTCAGAGACGTCGTGCCTCGCTCGGCATATTCGTGCCGCGCGCAACTTGACGCACGCAGCGCGGCACCGTTGCCACATTATTTTTATTATCACAAACCCAGTTCCTCCCCCCCTCCTCCACGAGGAGAGGCCGCCTCACGAATATCGAGAAGACGCGGTTATATTCGAATGTTCGAACGAATCGATCCCCGATGTATCGCGCCACGATTCGACGCCGTTCGTAAGTATATGACCGACTGTTTTATAATAAATTCAGACGATTCGCGTACACAGCATTGCAGGATTGTTCGACAAATGTTTGAGTTCGCGAATTGCCGTCGATCGCGACGGAGGGTTCTCATCGTCGACGACGTACGGACGAGTGAGGGACAATCGTACAATCTATTCGGCGACAAGATATTCATACGATACAACGCAAATGATAAACACTTGTAGTCCGTTCGCCGGATCTATCGTCGTCGGCCGTTAAACAGCCGAACGAGGTTGTTTCGAGGAATAAAAAAAAAAAACACCATCGAATGAGATCGCTGATGAGTTGTTTTTTTTTTATAATTCCCCACGACTCGTGCACGAAGTGTCAACGCGGAACGACGAAACAAAAACCGACGAGTCGATGAAATTTTTTTTTTGCTCACATGCGTGTCTCCCTGCACGTGTCGGGAGTTCCGTGAGTCGCACGATCACGAGTCTGGCAACGTCGCTCTCGACGTTCGAAATAGCACAGACAACTTTCGCCGCGCCACGGCATCGCACAGAAAACGGTATTAAATCCTACTGGTTTTGCGACGGAGTTTTTTTTGTTTTCTTTCTTTTTTTTTAAGATATCTTTTGCCGAAAAATGGCGCGGATGCTCTTTGCCGAAAATGAGTTCGGCCGGTCGAGGGGCGACTCGGACGTTAAGGTCTAACTGCGATTAGACGGAGGCGTAGGAATGTTTTTATTTGGAGCCGAGAGCGATGCCTCGGGTTGCGTCATTACTCTACAAGATGGCGGCCATCAAGAGTTTTTTCCTTCGACGAACACGATCGAATGGAATTATCAGCCTCGGAGCCTTAAATTCGATGAGACGATTAAAGTTGCTTCGTGCATTGGGTTAATCTGTCGTCGGTCGCTCTCGTTTCAGAAAAACCTTCGAGAAACGTAATTGTAAGCGAATCGACCTCGTGGCTCGGGCTCGGGATCGGGAATGTCTCGTTCTCGACCGGACGCGCTCATGCAGGCTGAAACTCGTCGAGAGTGCCCTCGACTCTGACGCATCGACGCTGCGCGCGCTCGATGGTAAGATGCACGTAGCGAGAACGACCAACTGTGGATAGAGAACGCGGTTGGACGTCGCAATATTATGTCGACCCTATTCGTGTTCTCTATAATTTCTATCGGTAGCATTGATTATTTGATTCAAACAATTTTCGGTCTTTCGGAAGAAAGCCATTAAGGCGCGAAGGACACGAGTGTAAAAAGGTAAAAACGGGGAAAAGAAGAAGCGGCGATGAGCGAATGGAAAATTTGTAATGACTCGTCGACGATTACCAGGCATGACTCGGAAGCAAGTCGCCATCTCCCGGTGGCGGACGATTCTGCGGCCGGAGTTACCCCGAGCAATTTTGCTAAACGCGTAGTTTTTACTTGCCAAGCCCATGTAATGATACCGGACGTAGAATTGTCGGAGATCCAAACGGACGGTGCAGCGCCATCTGTGAGCGACGGTGTTAAGCTCTTTGGAGACGCGTTTGCACGTTGCGCTCGCGAGGTGGCGCTAATGTGCTCCTTGATTCGCGGAACTACTTGTTGATGCTTTGACTGGAAGAATAACGGATATACGACGATTTTGCGATCACTTTCATCGAATGAATTACAAAATTCCACCGTTGAGATAAATACTCCTCCGCTCTGTACACTGACCGATGTATCCTTCGTCTATTTCGTAACGTGCGGTTTATTAGCGGTTTGATAACAGAATATTTCACAACAGCAGAGTGGCGCAGTGGAAGCGTGCTGGGCCCATAACCCAGAGGTCCGTGGATCGAAACCACGCTCTGCTATTCCGAGAACTTCACAGTATCTGGTTGTTCTTTATTTTTTTTTTCTTCGAAGCACAGTTCCGCTTGTTAAACTGGCTTGGTTGCATTTATAGTTGTTTCCATTCGCAGGCATTTTTTGAAATAAATGTGTTTTATTCAATAACTCGATATAAATATATTATTGCGGTTATACAAGTCGGTGTAGCTAAAGTACACAGATGGGCCCATAACCCAGAGGTCCGTGGGTCGAAACCACGCTCTGCTATTCCGAGAACTTCACAGTATCTGGTTGGCCTTAATTATTATTGTTTTTTACAATGTACAATTCTGCTTGTTAAACTGGCATCGCTTAATTTATGGATTTCTCCGATACGCAGGCATTTTTTTTTTAAATGTGTGGTTTATTCAACCATTCAATATTATTATATTATAGCGGTCATACAAGTTGGTATAGCTAAGGTACTTGAATACACGACGTACATCAATTGGTCTCCATAGACAATATGTTACGATATTAACGAATCGAAACGACGCGGCGGATTTTTTTCCTCCGACTCTTTGGCAGTTAGACGCATAACGAATGTTTTATTTAGCGAACGACGAGGCGGCGATTCTTCGCTCTTTATACACAGAGCCTCGCAACGACGATAAAGAGAGTTGTGATTATCGTGGACTCGAGGCTGGCCGAGCCGGCGGTGTGGCCTGACTGCTGGGCCTGGCCTTTGTCGTCTCTCAGCAAGTTTCTCACGAGAGCCCTGCCGTCGTGCGGGCACTTGTAATACGTGTAATCTATAGCGCGAATTTCGAGAAATTGTCGAAGTTCCTGCCAGCATCTCCACTTGAGCGGATTCCTTCCAAACTCGAGTGTCGTTAGCCTCGGCAGATGCACGAAGCAGCTAGTGTATATGCACTGAAAATCGTTACCCTCGAGATTCAGATACTCGAGCCTCTTGAGTTCTTCGAACGAACCCGTCTCGATCTCCGCCAAATTATTGTCGCTCATGTCGAGCCAAACGAGGTTCCTCGTGTCGCGGAACCAGCCGTTCCTGACGGTAGTGAAACGATTGTCTCGAAGGGTCAACTTAACGAGTTCGCCGAGATCGGCGAACGCCCGCGAATCGACGTCCCGCAGCGTGCAATTTCTTAGCACGAGCTCGGTGAGATTCGGAAATCTGTTGAAAGCCATGGCGGGCAAGTGCGGTATGTAACTGTCGATTATTTCGATTTTCGTCGCGTAACTCGGTATATTGGAGAATATCGATAAATCGCCGTTGGCGCAGTGATACCAGCCGCCTCCCCGGGCGTTTTGTTGACTAGGATAGCAGGTTCCACTGACGTGATGGCCAGCCGGTAGGGGTGTCGGAAGGGAGGAGTTCGTTGAAGGATAATCTATCGATGAAACGGGTCTCGTTGTCGGTGCCGGTGTCATCGCCATTGGTCCAGTTGGTCTGCTGAATTTCAGAAATTGTATTCGAACAATTAATTGTCTGTCCCTAATAATCATTGCAATTAAAACTTACCGAGTAGTTGGAAAATCATTGTTCTCGTCGCATCCCCAGCCACCCTCGGTTCTCTGGAGGATAACTTCCGGATTGCAATTGCACGATATTCTCCGGTCGTTCATTAGCTGCAAGAGTCTCGTAGCGCAGAGGCAGGTCCACGGATTGCCGATTATCTCCAACTGTCGAAGATGCCGGAGGGCCTCGAGATGCTCGATGCCGATGCAATTCATTCGATTGTCCGACACATCGAGACTCTCGAGATTCGGTAGTCTGTCGAATACGCCGTTTGAGATTCTCGTTATGCCGTTTCTTCCGAGATCGAGCCTCTTCAGGTGTTGCATGTCCTCGAACCACTCGGATCTCACGAGCTCCAGATCGTTGCCGCGTATCACCAGTGTCTCGAGGTTCCTGAGACCGTAGAACGCCCGTCGCTCTATACTCTGAACGGCGCACTCGCGAAACTCAAGTCGCTGAAGATAACGTCCGAATTTTCGAAAGACATCGTTGCGAATCGTCGGTATCACCGAGACCGAGTAAACGATACTATCGATGTTGTCGGGAAAGTCGGCCAATTCGTCTAGCGATGCCCCCCTGCAGATGCAACCGTTGATTTTCTCCCGCGAAGCCGAACGAACGAGATGACAGCCTCCTGTGCGCGGTGGCCTTGTCGTCTCGACAATTATTTTTGGAGTGCTCGTCGTCATCGTAATCGTCGGTCGACTCGAGCTTGGCCAACTTGGCCGGTGTATCTCGTAAGCCCAGCTCCAACGAACCTTGCCACTCGTCGTCGAGTTCCAGGTGGGCTACGGTAACGTGGAACAACATTTTTAAACCCATTGTCACTTAATCGCAAATCGGTAGTCACCGGACAGTCAGATTCGCCGGTATTCATACCCAAGTTTTTCATAACATTGCTTTCATCTTCCTTGGATGTAGTTCTATAAATACTACACAAGAATCATTGTCATTGTCATTGTCATTGTCATTGTCATTGTCATTGTCATTGTCATTGTCATTGTCATTGTCATTGTCATTGTCATTGTCATTGTCATTGTCATTGTCATTGTCATTGTCATTGTCATTGTCATTGTCATTGTCATTGTCATTGTCATTGTCATTGTCATTGTCATTGTCATTGTCATTGAGACTTACCTGATGCTCATCGTGTCCTTTCGTCGATTCACCTTGACTATCGCATCCAGAGGTCATTTCGTACCCAATTCTCATTCGTCTCAAGTAATCCTCCAATTCGGCTTTACATCCGCAGGTCCATGGATTTCCAGTGGCCTCGATTCTCGCGAGAGCGACGAGACCCCGCAGATAATCTTGGGGCAGACACCTAAGACGATTTCCACGAAGATCGAGTCTCTTGAGCGATCTCAGATGCGTCATTGAGTTTTCCTCGAAGCTCTCGATACCGTTGTGCCGAAGAACGAGATCGTTTAATCTCGTGAGATCCGTGAACCACTCATGTCTGAGAGTAGTCAATCGATTTCCCGTCAAGGTGAGCCGCTCCAATTTGTGAAGACCAGCGAAGGCTTCGTCGTCGATCCGCTGGATACCGCAGTTTCTCAGTTCTATGCTACGCAGAGTGTTGCCGAATCTGAAGAAAGCGTAGCGCGGCACGCTTGGTATCGCGACGTCGAAAATTTGTATCCAACCGATCTCGTCGGGCAACCGTTCGAGGCTCGATATACCAGTGACGAGGCTCTCCCGCCACTCGAATCGGCCTCGATAGTGTCGCTCGATCTCCTCGAAAGACGCTTGAGGCGCCGGAAGCTCCGGATACTCCAGTACGGTCATGCATTCGTAGACGCTCCTCACAAGTCTCATCGATGTGTTGTTGCGAATCTCAGTTATACACTCGTCGTCCGG
Source organism: Exephanes ischioxanthus (assembly GCA_958510785.1). Taxonomy (NCBI): domain Eukaryota; kingdom Metazoa; phylum Arthropoda; class Insecta; order Hymenoptera; family Ichneumonidae; genus Exephanes; species Exephanes ischioxanthus. The sequence continues at coordinate 13,444,390 of OY294022.1, read as the reverse complement.
ACCGTGCTCGATCATTCTATCCTCGAAGAATTTTCCGAGAGACTTTCGGCAGTCGCACAACCATGGATTCTTGCCGATCTGAACGCTCTTGAGGTTCGAGAGCGAAGCGAGAGCGTCGACGGGAAGACAGTCGAGATCGTTGTCGCGAAGACTCAGACTCTCGAGAGCGCGAAGAACGCTAAAAACCTCGGGCTCGATGTACACGAGGCCAGCGCCATCCAACACCAATCTCCGTAGGCTCCCCAGGTGACGAAACAGCGCCATCTTGGCGAGGCCGATTTTCGTGTTCGACATAATGAGCCACTCCAGTTTGTTTAAGCCGCGAAACGCGTCGGGACTCAACTGGCGCAGATCGCAATTGAAGAACGTCAAGCGTCGTAGATCGTGGAAACGCGAGAAGGCGTCCGGTGGAAGGTAATGAATACGGGATACCGTGAACTCGATCCATTCGGCCTCGCTCGGAACCTCAGCGACGTCGTCCAAGTCACTGTCGACGCAGACGTAGGCGACTGTTCTCTCGCCTTGCAGAGCGGTCAATGTGCATTTCGCATGGACCTCGTCCAGTCCGCGACCTGATAGCAACAGGATAACAAAGAACAGCCAGTTTGATGATTCCATCTCGGTTATGCCGCATCAAAGAGCGCCCCTATTTTAGTGTAATTTTTCTCCCGTTCACCTTTGCGTGTACTTTTTTTAGTATACTCCTTTGGCTTTACTCCCTTCAGTTTACTCCTTTGAGTTTACTCCTCTGAATGTACTTCCCTGAGTTTACTCCCTTGAGTTTACTCCTCTGAGTTTACTCTGTGTTTACTCCTCTGAGTTTACTCCTCTGAGTTTACTCCCTTGAGTTTACTCCTCTGAGTTTACTCCCTTGAGTTTACTCCTCTGAGTTTACTCCTCTGAGTTTACTCCTCTGAGTTTACTCCTCTGAGTTTACTCCTCTGGGTTTACTCCTCTGAGTTTACTCCTCTGAGTTTACTCCTCTGAGTTTATTCCTTTGAGTTTGCTCGCTCGGGATATTACGATCACAAGCGTACAATCGATCCACGCACAATATGACTCGCGCTCGAGGCGAGCTCGATGAAATAATACCACTTATAGGTTTCACAGTTGTTGCCACGATTAGCGGAGCGATTATCACCGGATATGGTGCCTCGCGGTCCGAGTACTGGAGCACCGTTGCCACGACACTCTGCGGATCGCGATCCACCTACTCTATGTGTCTGTACCGCGCGCGCAACTGTGTCCGTGCGGCAAACACGCCTTGCACTGAATTAGTGCCCTCAAGGTCGCTTCTTTATTTATATTTTTTTTCTGAATATCTATTTAGCACTCGTGCGTTTCTAGGCGTTTACTATCTATCCGTATGTATCAGTGTACGCGATCGAGGGAAACTTGGCACAGCATCCTCGTATCAGATTTTTCATTTTTTATTTATTTATTTTCGTTAAATTACCATTCTCGGCAAGCCACTTGCAATCCACCGGAGACACTTTCCCAATAACACCAAGGTTCTCATTTTGTTTGTTTTTATTATATTTATTTATTTATTTTATTTTATGCAAAGATGAACTTTTATTTACATGAATGCAGTCACGAATTGAGGACGCGCTGGAACGCGATCGTTTCCGGTTAAAGGTTCTCCTCGAGCAGCGAAGCGATTGAATTTTAGTAGACAAAAAAAAATATTTTGACTCACGAAGCATTCAAAACAAGAGGCAGCCAACTGACTGACCGCTCTTGAGTAAGCCACGGGGAATATATAAGATCGGAAGGACAAGGTCAGATTTGCCCCAGCATCGAGGGACTCTCTATCTTTAGATGTGCGACTAGGCCACGGTTCTGTGTACGGCGCATTAGGGATCTCTCCCGTGCTATGTTGGATATGATCAACTTTGGCAAAACCACTTCTATCCCCGCGTGGGTACGTGAACACGTGCGGCCATGTCTACCGATATTTGCCTCGTTGCCTGATTGGATCTTCGCCGACTACCTATCGACGGTTTCGCCGCCGGGTGGCGTGGGTGCTCCATGAACAGTTAGCGATAGACGCCGGTCGACTGGACGCTCGGATCAGCTCGGATGCTGCGATCGTCAATGCCGAATGTATTATCTCACGGAAGGGAGCGACTGGCAAACTCGAGGCTTGTTTTGTGCCACACCAATTACGCATTCACTCGATTAATAGCCGAGCGACCTAGCGCACGGTTGGTTTATTCGATCGCGGCCGCGACATAGGCAGTCGTACGGTGTTCCTCTATACACTCGTACAGCCACGCAGAGTCGACCATCTTAAACACCGCGTCAAATCAACACGAAAATAATGCATCGAACTCCACGATAGCGTACTTATACGTAAGATGATGTTGTACAACCGCCCGAGCAACTGTACTAGCAAAATGTACTATTCTCATTATATGTATAAAAAGAGCAATCCGTTATTAAATGATCAATATCAATATAAATATTAAACGTTCGATTTTTCCATATCGTACAAAAAATGGAACATTTACTACGCGTTAGGGTATGATCGGCGCGCGGGGAAATCGCATCCCCCCACGGTAACGTTCGCAAGCTATCGCGCGATCACGACACTCGACACTTCGGATCTCTAGGCGCGAGCGCCAGCGCGCGCGCGCGCGCGCTCCCGTAATTCACTCTAGGTAGCATACTTTTACAACAAAAAGGCGCAGAGCTCCTTCTGCTGCCGGCATGCATGCACGCGTTCACGGGCTCCCGCGATTCCAGTGAATAGCGCGAAGTTACGGCGAGAGTCTTCTCTGATTCTTTTACCGCAGGTTATAGACACATAACCGTAACGATCGAACAGAGATACGGAGAAGATTCTGTTATCGACGAGAGACAGCGGGAGAGGACGATCGTACGAAATCGAGTGACCAGTAGGTTTCCGTAAAACCGGTGCGCGAATGCAATATGTAATTGTCCGTGTTGTATAAAATTATCTCGGCGTACAAAATTTGCCCACGTCTGGGGCTTCCGCGATTGTAGTGAATAGCGCGCAGTTACGGCGAATCTTCTGTTTCTCTTGGCTTAGGTTACAGACACGTAACCGCAACGATCTAACAGAGATACGAGGAAGAGTCTGTCATCGACAGCGAGAGATAGTGGGAGATGACGATCGAACGAAATCGAGTGACGAGTAGGTTTTCGGCAAAGCCGGTGGGCGAATGCAATATGTAACTGTCGGTGGTGTGTAAAGTTGCATCGTGTCCCCGAGGGGTTCACGAGTATCGTGTCGAACAGCCCGAAGTTCGGGTCGGAACTGACTTACAGTTGTACCAACGACTAATAAAATTCGCGTGTATTTCCTTCCGCAAAAGCGACGCTCGCGAACATGTGTTTCTCACCAGTTATGAACGTTCTCGTGATCCGACTGTTGGCAAGGTGTACACGCTCGAACGTCCCTTTGAGCGCGTAACTGGGAGGCGCTATGTCAGGTGAGTAAAAAACATTTATTCTAGTCCGTGCGTAACTGCGCAGGCATTGAGGCATTGCTCGTGGATGTTTTAACCTTCGCTTCGTCGAATAAAATAGCACAGGACGATACTAGTGCGAAAAAACTTTTCCTGAAAACTGTGCGTTTGTGGAAATTACACGAGTTAAGAAACAATTTTTCGCACGGGTGTGGTACAAAATTTTATTTCACAAGGTTTGAAAATGGGGCGCGAAGCGTGCGTAAAACTGTCATTTTCGCACCGAGTGAAGTACATTTTTTTATTTACCCATGCGACCCATTTGGTGATAGACACAGACACACGCACGCACATACACATATACACCCTATCCCAGCGCTTACTATTATCTCGCATCGACGCACAGCATTATTGTAGCCTACTTTGAGGAAGCCCCGTACGTTGAAATATATACACTTGATTGTGCTGTGTCTCGCGATCTCGTAATTAAATTAGCCTCGTTGTGTGGCAATGATACACGGCAGGAAACGCCGAAGCTTTAACGAAGTGGGATATTCTGCGTGTCCACCCACGTGGCACAGGACAAGGTAAAGCCGACGAGAGCGAGCAAAGTCGACGGGAACGTGCGTAAATATACATCAAATGCATATGAACTTGGACAAGTTGTAACTTCTAGGTACATGATAGACAACATTGTAGGTTGAAACGCATCGGGAAGTCCTTACTGCATAATAATAATAATAATTATTATTATTATTATTATCATTATTATTCTTGTTGTTATATGAATAGCGATTATGTTGACGCGCGCGCTCGCAGCATCTGTGCGAGTGTCCAATCGACATGAACTTTATTATTACGTAGATAATAAATTATTATATTAATAATAATAGTAATAATAATAATAAATAATAATAATAATCGAGAATATTAACTCGCGGACGAGATGCGAGAGGGAGTACGGAGGTGCGAAGGCTCACACTCGTAGTGAAATGTAATGGAACGCTGTACGGGAATGGACAAACTTATAGTTGGGTCAGTCGGTGTTTAACTGTTTGACGGGCCGCGCGCGTGCGAGCGCTGTCCTTTATCCCGGCGTACGACAAGCCCGATACCGAGACACAATAGTGCACCGGCGATTGCAATATAAAACAATTATCATCGCGAATAATTAATGACGAGTGGCTGGTGGCGGGAACGATAAAAGTGGCGATATCCGGAAGATCGCATGGCGGTTTACAGTGTAGTACGGGCGTCCTGCACTGGCGTGCGTAATCGTCGAGGGACCTCTTGCGGCTCCCGACACGACGGCTCGAAAACAATTGTTCCAAGCGGTAGCGAGTATCCGGTGAGTTGTAACAACATAAAAATAAAAAATAAACAACAACGGAAATACGGGATCGACATTGGCGCGAAGATCGGCAGCGTCGAGTACGCTTGGGATATAACGTGGAGCTGTAATATCATCGATACAAGCTATGACCCGAAGAGAGGAGGCATTCCTCGCACCTATATTCCCGTTATACGCTGGTATCTATTCGAGCGTGAGAGACTGAGTGGCGGGCCTCGTACGCGCCGCTAGACAGAATCCGCACGTTGTGTGTGTGTGTGCGTGCGTGCGTGTGTGTGTGTGTGTGTGTGTGTGTGTGTGTGTGTGTGTGTGTGTGTGTGTGTGTGTGTGTGTGTGTGTGTGTGTGTGCGCGCGCGCGCGCGCGCGCGTGTGCGTGTGTGTGTAGCACGGAACAGCCTGCATCACGGGATACGTGTGCAGAAAAGACTCGCAAAAACGGGCGTCGTCCTGGTTGCGGAAGAAAATTTTGGATTACAGTTTTGATTACCGACCGAGTAGTCGCACGTAATTCATTTTTTTTAAATGGCGGCGTTAGGGGGACTCGACTTACGATCGTTGACGGTCCTCGGGACACTTATTGCACGTAATCTTGTGATACCACGCCATTCGTGTGCTGGAAACACTGGTAAAAGCGGACCGTCGATCGGTCGCAGGAGAAAACGTGGTATTACAGTTTTTGTTACCGACCGAGTAGACTCACATCATTCTGTAAAAGAAATGGCGGCGGGTGTGGGGAGGACTTGATCTAAGATCGTTGACGATCCTCGGGATACTTATCTTCCGTAATCTTGCGATACTACGCCGGCTTGATTAATTCTTATCGCTCTTTGTAAGCCGACGAGACCGTTTCACTTCCACAGGTTATCTCGATAGTCACTCGATGCATTATCGTGCGCGCCCGTACGATCGAATTTCTCAGACGCAGTCGGATAGTGAATTCTCTCGTTCTTTGTGACTCGGCTCATTCTTTTTTACGTGCGTAACTTATGACTCGGTAAAAAAAAAAATAGGCGATACAACATAACCTAGCGCAAATCTTGTTAGGAGGATCAGAGAAGAGAACTGCTTACACAAGCTCGTTCCGCCCGGTAGTCACGTGCGTCCGCTACGGGGTGCTGCTCCCAGTATACATACAGCTACGCCACTGCTACCGATACGTGCGAAACCGTACCTCCGTTGCGTGCACGGCGTCGCGCCATAGTGAAAAGCCGATCTGTTACAGAAAATGACGAGAAGCGAAATCGTGAAGGTGCTCTGCACTGCGCATCGTGTGTGTGCGAGAATCTTTTTTTTTCACGTTCACGGAGCCGGCATGGATTAATGCGGGATTCTTTATTATAACGTTTTTTTTTTTACGTAACAGTAGGTGAGTGACGCGCGCGACGTGCGCAGTAGACAGTGCGCACGAAACTTCTTCGGGACGAGCGATGCGTTACGTGAGGGCAGAAGTGTGGTGGGTGTAGCGGAAGTGAATATACCACATACAGCGGCCCAGGCGTCTGGCTCGTGCTTCGTGCCGAGTACCCATGAAACAGGAAGGAAACACGGCGCACACAGCGAACATAATGCTTCGACAACTTTTCGGTCCACGTACTAACGAGCGGGTAACGAATCATTGTTGTTATACGGAAACTCATTCGATTCGTTAACGTTTCGTATTTCAATCTCTCTGTGTATTTATTTTCCGACGGCGCACACGCGTTTTGCGCGCTCTGCGGAACGTTTCGCAAACGGTAAACATTGGAAAAATTTATATTCCTCTCGCCTTCCGGTCGCGAATATTCGTATAGAATGTCGAGCTGGGAGGTAGCAAATTTGCAAATTGCCGAAGAATTTTTTTTTCTACTAATGGTATATGCGCTCTTGGATAAGCATGACTTCTCGTTGTGTCGTCTTTTATGTATTTGTTACTTATCTTTAACTAGTGATTCTGTTGGTTCGAGCGCTCGGGTGGATCGCATGATTTATGGTATGTGGAAATTCATTCCATATGGAATTGAATTTAGGAATTTGGAACTCCATTCCATATGCTATGAAAACGGGCGGGATATCAGCTTGACCGGGAGGGGGCGGGGTCAGTTTCGCCGAAAGGGGGGCTCAACTGGGAGAGGGGGGGGGGGGGGACAAACATCCAAACGAAGAAATAAATCCACTATTGAGAGGGGGGGGGGGGGGGCAAACATCCAAACCAGCAAACAAATCCCCAATGGGTGGGGACGAACATCCAAACCAACGAACAAATCCACAATGAAGGGGGGGGGGGGGCGGATAAACATGCAAACCGACAAACAAATCCACAGTCTTCCAAAACATATTACATAAGATGAGGCGCCTTCAAACGTACACCGGTTCACCGTAACACAGCTGAATCGTACACTTCACGAAATGGCACACGGCTTTCAAGTTTACACGACGAATTTGTAACAAACGATTTTTCAACACATTGCAAACCGTACACCGCAAATTTACAGCACTTCGAAAAGCTTTCACATTTAAAATGAACACATTCAGAATTTAACAACATTATTTTGTAGCAACCGCGAAATGTAACAACTTCAAAAGCTTACACACGTGAAATTTATAACAGACGTTGAATCTTACACCCGTGCAATCTCACACGGGTTAAAAGGGAAGGTGGCGGATCGAAAACGCCGCTGATGAGAACCACTGCTATTATGCAGGTTAAATGGACTTCACAGCAGACAATGTTCGTACGGTAACCCTGTGAAGTCCATTTAACCTGCATAGTAGCAGTGGTTCTCATCAGCGCCAGTCTCGAGCCGCCCCCTTCCCTGTTAGCCCGTGTACGTATGCACGGCTGTAAGATTCAACGTCTGTTACAAATTTCATGTGTAAGCTTTCGAAGTTGTTACATTTCGCGGTTGTTACAAAATAATGTTGTTAAATTCTGAATGTGGTCATTTTAAATGTGAAAGCTTTTTGATGTGTAATGAATGTGCGGTGCACGGTTTGTCAGATGTTAGAAAAATCGTTTGTTAGAAATTCGTTGCGTAAGCTTGAACGCCGTGTGCCATTTCGTGAAGTGTACGATTCAGCTGTGTTACGGTGAACCTGTGTACGTTTGAACGGTGAACCTTTGAAGGCGCCTCCATAAGATTCTGCCTTAATGAGATCAATTTGTAATTCTCGTTTGTAAAAGTGTTACGAAACATTTTTACATTAGAGTTGGAAATTGAAATTTCCAACTATAATACGAGATTCATGTTTACGCGGCGCATGCGGGTTTAACGCGCTACGCAATGTTTCGCAAACGGTAAACATTGCAAAAATTAATATTCCCTCGCTTCCGGTCGTTTCCGGAATCTTCCTGTCGAATGTTGAGAAACCCAAACTGCTTTCATTAAGGTGAAGTGAAAGTCACGTGACGGAGCCAGGAGTGCGAGAGAGATATCTGTATTGGTCTTACAGTGGAGTGAGGGAGAGCGACAGAGAACGCGTTTCACTTCACCTTAAGGCAGAATTAACGACAGATAACAAAAACATAAAATACGGTATAATAAAAAGTCATGCTTATCAGCAATTATCAATTTAGCGACCTCCTAAGGTAGCGAAGTTGGAAATTGCCGAAGAATTTTTTTTCTACGGATGATAAATATGTGCTCTTGGATAAGCATGACTTTTTATTATGTCGTATATTATGTTTTTGTTATTTATCGTCAATTCCGACTTAATGCAATCAGTTTGTGTGTCTCGCTTGTAAAAATGTTACAAGAGTCGCAGAGGCGTGTCCTTCACAGCTACGATTCTCATGCTGAAACGTATTCGCGTCTGGAGTAGTGGATCTCGACGCGCACCGTTCCCGCCGCGCCGTAGATACATATATATATACCAGTACTCGGGTCGCGTGGGACTCGACGCTTGTGTTGGTGGTAACAAACGCGAAGTTGCATAATGTACGTGTGCGCGCGGTGACTCGAATTAAACTCAAGGCGAACCAACCACCCATGCGAACGCAAACGCATCTTTGCATTTCCGTCTTCCTCCTCTTTCGTATTTTATTAATAATCATTTATTAATTCCAGGCTCGAAGCGGAATGTCCGTAGGCCCGGGCGGCCGGGGCCGCGTTGATCGGCCCAGCAAGAGCCAATCGCCGAGCTCCGTCGAATCTCCGAAACTTCAGTGAGTAATCGTGATAGACAAACACCGTGCGAGGAGACAACGAGTTATCCGCGGTGAGGGCGTCGGTAAAACGATCGACCAATTTACCGGCACGGAGCTGCGACCTTACCGACTGCTGATAAAGTCGCCTCCGCGAAGCTAACCTTAATCTCCGACCTATTTTGGCACGAAGCGGGACTTTCTCACGTTCCACGTCTTGAAAACATAATTACTAGGAGTTTTGGGCAGACTTTGCATTCCGCGCTCAATAAATGTCGGTTGACGGGGACGACGAGTTTTGGTTTATCAGTCATAATCGTGCACAGCGATTTCAAGTGGGGATATAGCTCAGTGGTAGAGCATTCGACTGCAGATCGAGAGGTCCCCGGTTCAAACCCGGGTGTCCCCTATGATTCATTTTTTTTTTTCGTTCCGTAATATTTAAGTTATAAAAAAATGATAAAAAAACGATGATTTTTTTTTTTATAAAAAAAAACAGAATTGACAAGTTGATTAAAATAAACAAGTAACAGAAGGCGTGCTTCAGGGGGAAACTCTAAGCTTTCTCCTGTTAATACTGTACATTGCAGACATCGAAAAGTTTATGCGAGATAGAAAGCTACTTGTTGGCGTTAATATTGATGGTTACACGGAATAAATAGTGTTATGATTTTTCAGATCGAAGAGAAGACCGAGTGCATCGACGAGCCCGGCAGCCTCGAGGAAGCGAGTCGAGCCGATTCTGTCATTTTTCGACACTCGAAAGCCGTCCCGTACGAGCATTAAACCCGTGACGCGTGACGAGAGGAACCCGAAGGGCGAGACGAAGTCATCGAAGTACATCGTTAGGTTGGTACACCATAGTTACACGGCTCCCGTGAACTCCCGCACCCGGGACGCTATTCATAGCCGATTTGCCGAGACTAATCGAGACTCAAGGTTACAGTGATCAGCGGTACTTTTATTGGGTGCCGTTTCGTAATGAACATCAATATAAGTCCTATCATGGTTTCCAGCGGTCCTCGAAGTACTGGAACGATCCTTGAAAAAGTCCTGGAATGTCCTTACATTTTTTTATTTCCCTGCAAATTTGAGCTTGTTTCAAAATGCATATCACTAGCGACTATCCTAACGAAACGTGTATCTCACTTTCGCTGAGATCCATATACACATTTGTGCATAGTGAATGTTTTTTTGCACGGTGGCCGCGGTCAGGGTAAACCGGGATAAGTCAGAGAAAAAAAGCTTGGTCCGGGAATCAGGGAAAAGTCTGGGAATTTCAAAATTGGTCAGGGAAAAAGTAAATTGTCGTCGAACCTTGTATATAATAATAAATAAATAAAAAGTACATAACAGGAAACCTTGGGAAAAAGTGAGAAAATGTTGAAAAAAAAAAGAAACAATTAAACATTAATGCAATAATTAAAATAGAAGTCGTTAGAAGTTTGGTCAGGGAACATTTCGGGAAATGTCAGGGAAAAGTTCGGGAAATGTCAGGGAATTTTTACCGGGAAAAAAACGGCTATCATATTTTTTTTACTGAACCAATTGCAACGTAAACGAAAACGGTTATTGAACTAAATGTTATTTCGTACCTCGCGCGCGATATGAATATTTTCATGTTTTATAAATGTCCCAACACAACTTAGAAATGTCTTGGAAATTGCACTTGAATGTCCTTGAATTTCGTACGGCGTTTTTACTGGAAACCGTGTCTTATGCTCTCTCTCACACAGATTCGTTATAGAAAAATGATTAGTTCGATCGGCTCGGTATCAAGATGAGTGGTGAGTGGTGGGTGAACGACCGCTAGACACAGACAGCCAACACCGAGAAAGCTCTCTTCGCTTCCTCCGTGCCCTTCTCTTCATCGTCTCTGTCATTGCTTCTCTCGTTCGCCAGTCGACCGAGCGTCGCTCCCGCCGTCGGTCGAAGACGCTTGCGAACCCGATGCACGACGAGGAGGAGCCCGATCAGCGATACGATGACGCAAATCCTTCCGCTTCTCGATACCCGATCCAGATCTGCAACGTCCGTCGTTTAGCAGATTGCGTCGGATGTTGCGTCGAGGAACGGAGGAGGAAAGATCGCACGAAGAGACGACGGACTTTGGCAAAGTTGCAAAGAAAAAAAAAAAAGCGAAAAAAATTGCATGAAAGTTAGCAACGTCGTTCTGATGGTTTCATTAACAGCTGCCACTTTTCTCAAACCGTTTATTGTCCAACGAAATGATAAACAAAGTTGATTCTGTTCTATTATGTTATTATTATTATTATACATAATAATAATAATTATTATTATAAATATTTATATTATTACATTACATTACATTATATTATTATATGGAAAGCAACTTTCTGCGAAACGTGACAGCTGCCAATAATTTCGTTGCAGCAACTTGGTTGCTAACTTCTATGCCTTGAAAAAAAAAAAAAGAATCTGGAAGAGCCAAAGCGATTGCACTGTTCGAGGCTACCGTGCGGCGCACACGCTCCGGGCAAGGCGAAAAAATTGCGTCGCCCGACCGGCCACGTACTGTTCCGGAGGAGTAAGAAGAAGGCGAACTTCTTTCACGGGACGACGATACAACGGCTGCTGCCGCTCGACCCACTCTTCTCTCTTTCTCCTCTTACGGCTATTACACACGCGTACGTACCTCCGCGTGCAGCGTACGCTCTCCTACCTATATTATTTGCAACGAGAGCGGTATTCGATGCGAATAACGATGTCGAACGACCCACATACCCGGTGAAACAAATGTCGCCGAGGAGGATCGTTGACCTCACGCAACTTTTTTTATGCTTCTCTCTATCGAGAAATCTACGATCACGAGATTTTTATTTTTTTTTCCTTTCCATCGGACAGATTTTATCGGTAACGAATATTTTATTTCCTCACATTTTTTTATAATTCGACGATTCGGATGAAATGTCACGGAGGGAATGTAGCGATCGACTAGCGCTATTGCGTTATCGGGTGAAAGAGAATTTCGTTAGTGTTGTGGATGTGAATGAATGGGAATTCTGAATATCCCGCTCGATATCTGACTACATTTTTTTCGGAAGAATTTAAAGACTAAACATGGAGGTATCGAGTTTACATTTGGCGCAGGAATGAACTAACACTGTACAATTTTTCGTATTGAATTTGGCAAAAATTGATCCAACCGTTTAAATTTTATGGGATTTTGAAAATTTTGAATTTTTCAAATTTTTTTGACAGGCGTTTCTGAATCAAACATCACGCAATGAGTAAAATGAGTTATAGTTTCGTAATCAGCGCTAAAGATTAGATTAAAAATTGCCTGAAAACTTTTTTTATTGTGTTTTAATTATAGCTTCCTCTAATAGGAGGCCAAAATGGCACAACGGAATTATCATAGAGGAAGTTATGAGCAAAACCGTAAAACATGAGGAAGTAATTGTGCAAATCACTTTGCACGCTTTTTTTTTTTGTTGTTTTTACTGAAGGAAAGCGCTACTTGGCTTACTATAATCCGACAATGGTTGCTCGCGGCAAACGGATACCGTTATACGCAATAATCCCCCGACTCTCTCGGAGAGAGCACTAGCTGTCTCGCGGCTACGCCTTTATAGATACAATGACGTTGTGTGTTCGCCGTAGCGACGGCGAAGCGATAAGTTCGATCGTCGTGACGAGTCCTCCCCATTCTCCGTCTTACAGATAAGAGAGCCCGTACGCTCCTTAATTCATCCGTTTCTATCGCTAGCTACATTCAATATGTATTCGAAATACATTTGAGATGCATCACATGCGATCCTTTACCCACCTTTCCTGTGTTAAAAATCTCATTCTTCGGACAGGAAGTGACGTCATACCGGAAATATGTTACTTCCTGTCAAAAATCAAGTTTTTCAAACCGGAAGTGAGGTACCTCCGGTGTGACGTAATTTCCGGTCGAAAAATTAGATCTTCAAACAGGAAGTAACATATTTCTGGTGTGAAGTCACTTCCGGTCAAAAAGTGAGGTTTTAAAACCCGAAGTGACGTATTTCCAGTGTGACGTAATTTCCGGTGAGAAGTCACTTCCGGTCAAAAAGTGAGGTTTTAAAACCCGAAGTGACGTATTTCTGGTATGATGTATTTTCTGGTTGAAAAATGAAAATCGCAAATCGGAAGTGACGTATTTCAGGAGTGACGTCACTTCCGGTCGAGAAGTGAGGTTTTCAAACCGGAAGTGCTGTCACAATGAAATTTCTCAAATTTGTTTACATGACGTTAGATCTATTTAAAATTCAGATTTCCGCAAATTTATATATCGGAGTCGTGACCTTGAACGCGAGACAATGCCCATTCCTTTGAATGAAAAAAAAAATTAATCGGTCATTAGTAGGTGAGAGTGGAAAATAAAATACCGGGGCTAATGAACCATATTTTAAGGAATTTTTTTTGCGGGGCACAAAGAAAAAGTCATCTCAAATGGTCGACACTGGTCCATTTTGCCTTGCGTGTCTCAGAGTTATTCTCTTGCTGTTTGCTATTTCTTCGTCGGTGTTCGCCCACGGAGATTTCCGCAAAAGTCGCTGTCTGAACGGGAACGGTCCCGATATGTAGTAGTACATGCATAAGCGTGCTGTAGTATTTCGCTAGGGACACGCTTGTTCGTGTCCGAACGGAAATATGGCACGCTTGGAAAGGCCGCCAAGAGTCCTTGTGGGCAACGCGTGTACGGCATTCAGAACGGGCTGGCGCGGAGCTTTATACGGATACGTGACAAAATACACGCGGTCGAGAGAAATAGAGAGGGAGAAACGATTAATATACCGATCCGAGTACGATCTGCAATCGGTACGACAAGCTCTCGTGTTCCTTCCCCTTTTGGTCACCTAACCGTCGACTGGAGCGTTCGTTATTATATACGTATTATATATGTATGAAAAAAAAATTTATATATCAGAGTTGGACAGTACTTGAAGTACCGGGTAGTTGTTTGATACTCCGAGTACGTACTTTAAGTACAAAAGTACTTTTAGTACTTTAAGTACCTTTTTACGATTGCACGTACCAAGTACAAGTACTTTTTGAGTTCACGCTCGCATTACGGATACTCGATGAGTAGTATGACATCCCGTTTCTATTAATATATAATCAACAGTCTAAATTTTTCAACAAGTATAATTTTAACGAGAATTTTATTTATATTTTTTAAACAATTCCACTAAAAAAAAGATAAGTCCCTCCTTTTCGTTTTTTTGTGGATTTCTTTTCAATGAAAAGAGTGAAGAATAGATTTGAAACAGCCTCAAAACGACGAATTACGAAAAGTTCGATTGGTTTCGGAGATTCTTTACAATGAGGAAGGCATGTGCAACTTTTGCAACTTTTTTTTTTAAGCCTAAATAACGGTTAGCGCTAGGAACCTAATTGTGAAAAGCACTGAGGAAAAAGTACTTGATTCTTCAAGCACTTGTGATGCTTTGTACTTGAAGTATTTTTTGGTACTTCGCCCAGCTCTGATATATATATACATATATATTAATACGTGCGAATACAGAATCCTCTGTTTCTCTAATCCAGCGTCGCTATCGAGTCTCGTTACCACGGATTATGGGTTCCGATAGAATCCCGTTAGTCGTTAGTCCGGCGCCAACGGTTCGTCGGTGATGACGTGGATGGACCGGTCTCTCGTCCAGACTCGTTCCTGTCCGCAGACTCGACCCGACACTGGAATGGCGTAACATGTCTGGAAATCCAAGTTGGCTCGACCGAATCGCACGTGGTTCAGAGTGGACTCTGTTTGGTATCAGTTAAAATTAATGATCGACCGAGCGACCTCCGGGTTCGAAAACTCGTCACCATAATAGTCGATAACATTGCCTTCGAGATTCCGTCCTGTGTCGAAAAATGTTTGGTTCGACTCCTTCGAGTTTCTCGAACACCGGGTATAAAACGCCACATGTCGCCCGTATGAGAGGAGTATGGTAGGCACTCAGTGCTTGCGCGTCGTCCGAAGCGCGTGAGGGGCCCCCGACGAACTGCGAGACGGTCAGAAACAAAAAGGAGAGACGAGAGGCTCACCGTGCGGATTCCGCGTGACGGCCTCCTTCGCATCTTCCCTCCGTTTCTCAGTCGGATCTCGGACCTTTTTCTTCTTGCGCTGCCGTCCCCTCCAAACGGCCAGCCGACTACTGTCAGTCGGGCCGCGAGTCACCATTCGCGCTTACCCCTCCCTACTCCCTGAAGTTAAAATGCCACTGCATATATATATATTAAGGAGGTTGGAGCGCTTCGCACTAGTCAAATGAGTGCTAAATTTTTAGTCATTTGTACAAACTTTTACCCATCTATTTCATTATAGTGGATGGTTATTTGTATTACAGCAGAGGGCCTTAAAGTAGAAATACATTTATAGCAATGAATTTGCAAAAATATCAACTGGTTTGTACCTCGCAAAGGTACATATCCGTTCAGTTTTTTTTCAAAGAATAATCCACAATTTTCGCTCGATTTTGATGTAGTACGGCGCATTCTCTTGGAAGATGCTCTGCGAATTCACCATTCAAATGTTCGATAGTATTTTTCGTTTAAAAATAACGGTCTATTATTGATACATCGTCGAAATTCCTTCAGAAACAAACAGCTGTCATTTTTAAACGGAAAATACCATCGAACACCTCCATGATGAATTCATAGAGCATCTTTCAAGAAAGGGAATGAGCCATAATACATCAAAATCAAGTAAAAATTACGGATTATTCATTGAAAAAACTGAAAAAATATGTACTTTTTCGAAAATTAGCACAAACCAGTTAACATTTTTGAAAATCCATTGCAATCAATGTTTTTCTGTGTTAAGGACATCTGCTCTAATACAAATAACCGTCCACTACAATCGACAGATGCCTAAAAGTTTGTATAAATGACTAAAAATTCAGCGCTCATTTGACTAATCCGAAGCGCTCCAGCCTCCTTAAAAGCTACGTATGCACACTGCTAGGCCGTTTCCCATAGCACGATGTTTTTATTGTTCGTGACGGCAATGCGACTGTTTACGTTTGTCCTACGTAGTCGATTAACGTAACCAATAATACCGAGTACACATCCGAGTTTCGCTTCTCTCCTGGTATTTATTTTGTCCGCCTTTTTTGTTTCTCTTTCTTTTTTTTTCCTCCGCAGCTCCGCGGGTATCTTGAAAGACGAACAAGTCGTACGGGCGAAGTGGAGGGGAATGTTAGAGACAGAAAGAGAGAGAGCGACCCAGGAGCAAGAACAGCGCAACATCCCCCACTCCCATCTATCCCTCCCTCCATCCCGGCAATCTCTTCGCTTCAGTCGCCGATGCACCGTCGATCGGTGCGCCGTGCAACAGCGAAACTTCAATACTAAAATATAAAACGTTCCGAATATCGCTACGATTTCTCGGGGGGGTCCCCGTTGCCACAGAGTGTCACGAATACCGGTAGCAATTCGTAAAACTAGCGTCAGTTTCATCCAATGATCGTGACCCAACGTCCCGGAGACTAAAAAAAAATTGTGCGAAACCTTAAAGCAAAAGAATCCGAAAAACATGAAAAGTGTCCAAGTGCCGTGGCTCACTTTGTCGACGACGGAGCGCACCGATGCTTTTAACATCGCCCCCAAGGGACATTCGGGTATAGAGTAACCCTAACAATTGCTTTTCTTTTTCTCACCGAACGAGGAAAGATTCACGAGAGTCCTACAGACGGAAAGACGTTCGAGGAGGCCAAACCGTGAGGTTAACGCTGCTAACTCTGTCTCGGCGAGCGATTCGGGGCACCGCTCGCATACCTGTTGTGCCACCGCATACCAACCTACCGAACGAGACGTTCTCGGAGGAGAATCGTGTTACGCCCACAGCCGTCCCCCTCACACTCGTTCACTTTTATCTTCATCGTCGATCGTTCCGTGCGTGTGCGTGTGTATGAGGACATAAATTTTGCAACAATTAACAATCGTGCAACATAAACGAGCGGGCATTACTGCCGGAGAATCGCTCGAACGTATTGTGCTCGGATCGGGCGAGAACCGCTGCTGCCGCCGCCGCTGGGATCGCGCGGCGTACTGTGCAGTAGCAACAAGTGGCAGGAGCCAATGACGCGAGACAAACTTTCGACGTCGTACAATGAAAATTATCGTTCTCGCGTACACTCGCTCGGACACGCAATTGCACGCGTCCATCGGGAGGCTCTGTGACGATTCTCCGGATAAGAAGTACAATCGCGTATTCTCGGCCAAGCCTCCCCGCCGATCGACGAACGACTCATTGAACAAACTAAAGACCGATAACGAGAGAGAGAGATCGTAGCAGCTGTCGACTCGAACACGCTCTACGTGATTTTTCGTCGTTGCCGTAGAAGACAAAAGATAAAATAAAAATCATAAAATCTCGTTCGACGATCGGCTCGATCGTCGGTTATGGTTGAAAGCGATCGTGCATGATACAGCAGAGTTAATTGAGACTGAAAATATACCGACAGAACGGCGGTCGTTAAATATTCATCGACGTCATCGTCGTCCACGAGCATCGTCGCTCTCGTGCGAACGGTTTACCTGCCGAACGCATTCGGCGAGCTGCTCTCGACTATCGCGCATGCGCTCACCTACTTGGCTCTCCCATTGCAGCGTACTATATATCTAATCAAAAAAATATACGTACAAAATAATATTAAAAAAAACGTAAGTGATATCTTTCGACGAAAGATATCACTTCTTGAAAGATATAGAGTCTTGCGGTCCACGTGGACAGTCATTCGTAGGGCACAAGATAACACACACACGCACTGCGCGATAAGGTGTATGCGCCACTATTATGATGCTGCAACTATCAATCGTCCACTACGAAAGGACCAAATTATTGCTGGGAGTGAAGAGACGTTCCTCGAGGTCCCTGGACGATCGACCGTGCAATTAAATGAAGCAAAAAAATCATACAAATAAAAAAGTGCATGTTTTCATTATTATTATTATTCAATCGATTATACGCGACTCAATCGGCAGGATTGTAAACGAGTAAAACCGCGATACACGGAGACACGTTTTGACCGAATAGGAACTTTCGTGAACGTTCCTCGAGGTCCCCGGACACGATCCAACGTGCAATTAAATAAAGCAAAAAATAATCCATGCTTTTATTATTAACATTTAAAAAAAAATCAATCATACGCGACTCGATCGGCAGGACTGTGAACGAGTAGACCTGCGATACACGGGAGGACACTCTGTGACCGAATAGGAATTTTCGTGGACGTTCCTCGAGGTCCCTGGACACGATCCACCGTGCAATTAAATAAAGCAAAAAATAATCCAATTTTTTCATTTTTTTTTTTTTTTCTTTCTTTAAATCAATCGTACGCGACTCGATCGGCAGGACTGTGAACGAGTAGACCTGCGATACACGGGAGGACACTCTGTGACCGAATATGAACTCTCGGGTAGTGAAGAGAAATAATATTTCTTAGGGGGGAGGGGACGATTGGTTGATGATATTGGAAAAGGTTCATAGTTGATAGTGACGAGTAGTGACCATGATGAAGTTCAAATCGCTGTTTCGCAGAGGACAGCAAAGCCATCCGCCTCCGTCTTCGCAGCAGCAGCAGAGTATCCAGCAGCAGCAGCAATTGCAGAACGCGGCGAATCAGCTGCAACAGGTTCCACCGCGCCAGGCCAACCAATCCCCGTACGCGTCGACTCTCGAGGGCAAAGCCGCCGGTAGTCAACAGCAGCAGCAACAATCGCAGAGCGACAATAGGACGAGCGGCGTCAGAGAGCCGTCCAGGAACCACGCGACTAAATCGGCGACCAAAGGTTTGCCGAACAACGCAGGGAGGATGCAGGAGCTCGAGCGCGAGCTCGAGCTTTCCCGCAAAGAACGAGCCAGGCTCGAGGCCTGCGTACGAGAGAGCGCCGCCGACGCGAAAAGACTGGAGGAACTGCGCACGGAACTCGCCGCCGTAAAGGTATATCGATTATTTAATCATAGCAACAACAAAAATCAGCTTTCTGTTATATCGATGGAGCGATGCGCACAGCGATTATTTCGATCACCCTGCCGAGCACGAAAATATTTTTGAAAGGTTTACATTTTTTTTTTTTAAATATGGAACATATTTTACCATTATTAACCTTCACTCCATGTAAGGGGGTCGTTTTTATCCGGGCCGAAAAACCCGAAACTACAAAAAAAAATGTTGAACATTTTTTTTGTCCGCTCATAAATTTTGCATTGAAATGTTTCAGAAATGTTTCGGTGAGAATGTTCTCTGAACATTTCAGAGCAACTTGAAGGATTGCGTCACCAATCCAAAAATGCATTTACTCACCCGCATAAACACGGAAACATTCGTAGAAATATTTCGGTGAAACATGAAATAGAAAATATTTCGAAATATTTGATCACTGTTTTTCAGAAATATTTCGGATGTGTTGAAAGATTAAGTATGATTTCGAAATATTTAAGAAACGTTTCGTTGAAATATTTTGATAGTATATTTCAAAATATTATTGTCATATATGTTAGAAATATTTCGTAAGATTTGAAAGATTGAAAAAATTTCTAAAATAATTTCAAAATATTTCGTGCTATATGGGTGAAGGAGTTTCTGCAGGAGACTAAATTTCACCAAGGTATAACGCCTGTGTTTTGCATTGCACAAACTTCACGCGGGGAAGTTTACTTGGAAAATGAAATTCTACAAGTGTACATTTTTTTTTCGTCCTACAGCAGCGCATTGACGGAGACTTATCAGAGATGAAATTTGATGTCATGCAGACATCTTCGGGGTAATTTATTTCGGCACTTAAAAGTTGTCCGATCGGGTTACATATGTTCGTCGGAACGTTATTCGCAAGCTATTTATCGATCCTTCTAAAATACACCCGGACAATAAACTCTTTGTGTGTATTACGGATCATTTCGACCACGTTTTTGGACAGTTGAAAACGGTTTTTTTTTGGAAATCTGCCTGCGCGAGCTTAAAGTTTGATCAATTCACTGCAAAAAGTGTCTTAACCTTTTTCCAAAAAGTGCATATTTACCGAGATATGCACACTGAGGGTTAAGTTTGCGGATCGCACATTATCGAGTATACGAGCCATCTATATATCGATGGAGATTCTCGTTAAAATTTTGTTTTACCGATATCAATAATCCCAACGATTATTTCGTCACGTAAAAGTTGTTCGAACGGGTTACACATATCCGTTCGAATGTTACTCACGAAGCTATGGGTGCGTTTTTTAATGCAGTTCTGCTCGGTTCGGCTAAATCTAGAAACATTTGAGATGTATATACATACATATGCAGCTGGAATCTGCGTTCTTATATTCCAGTCTGCTCTCAGTTCAGGCTTTCATTTTGACACAAACCAGCTCTGATAAGCATTCTTTTCTTATCAAAACAACCGAAATGTAACCCGTGGAAAAAATCGGATGTATCGTCGGCAATTTAAAAAATACCCACTAGCAGTCACAAAATAAAAGAACGCATCGCTGAGCAGATCTGCATTCAGGAACACCCATTCATCTACCCTTCTAAAATACACTTCCCGGCATGTAAGTTTGCGGATCGTAAACTGTCCAAGATACGTGTATAATCCCTGCGAATAATTCTCCCGTTACGAGTGAGAAATACACAGCCGTGTGATCGACACTGACTGGCTTATCGAACGAGCCCCAAGCTCGGAAATATTCAGCGTCGCGCGAATGAAAATTGAAAAATATCGGAGGGGTAGCAAGGATACGCAGGAGCAGAGAGAACTATAGCAGCGCCGAGCAGCCCGATCCGGAAAGAGCACACTGCCGGAGAGCCTACGGCTGGCGAGAGTCGCGGCGCCGAATCGAAGGGGGATTTATGTTTACCGCGGTTAGTGGTTGCAGTGTGTTGTTCGACGGAGGGTTACGAATGCGAGGCGCGACATAAACAAGTGGGCACTTCTGGCTCGCGGGGCCCGTGGATTTAACGATATTTGTTCCTCCGATCGCGCGCCTATCGATCCCCGTTCGGCCTCCTAACAACTTGCGTCTATGCGGAACAATTCGAATGGTGAATACCCGTTAACGCTCTCGTAATCGACGAACCTAACCCCCTCCCTCCCCTCCGATCCGCTGTCGCGACAGTTAACCGCTCTTTATCGCTCCGACGGTTCGTCAATCGGCAGTTACGAACGCACCGTTCTGCACAAAAATTATATATATATATATATATATATACACACACACACACACACACACACACACACGACTGGGATTGATTTTCGTTTTTGGCAATTTCTTCTTTGCAGGAGCAACACAGCATCGAAATAGGAAATCTCTCCGAAGACAACGAAGCTCTGAGAGCAAGACTCAGGGATGTCGCTCATTCGCCTCTCTCTGATTCTGAGAAGCATCAGCTTCTGCAGGACGCGACCAGATTACACAATTGCGAGCCATCGTCCGTCGCGGCGAATCAGGATGATGGAAGCGTCTCGGAGGAATTGGCGTGCGCCACTCCCGATTGGGACAAACGCTCCACCAGTTCGGTCTCCGAAGTCTCCGTCGCTTGCCTACAGGACAGAATACTGCAGATGGAGGAGACTCACTATTCAACCAACGAGGAACTTCAGGCTACCATACAGGAATTGAGCGACTTGCAGGTGAGACGCATACTTTTGAATCGACGACGGATCCTGAGAATCGCAAAGACAAATTCTTGCATAAATTTTCCTATTTTCATGATTTTTTTTTTTTCTTACATTTTTTATTCCGTTGTATTAAATTCCATCGAAATTTATTAAATATGATAAATGTTTTTTTTTAAGTATAATTGGAAAAGAATTGAGCCATTTGCAGATAGGACGTATACTTTTTGTTTGGCGACGGATCCTGAGTCATGCGAAGATGTTTTTTGGCATACGATTTTCTATTTTTTTCTTCCATTTTATTGAGTTATATTGTAGATGATCAATTTTCATTAAATTTTATCGACATTAATTGAAGGAAGAGTAAAAGTGGTGAATATGGCCCACCTCGATTAACACGTAAATCAATGAAATATGGACCGGGCCATATTCCCCACTTTTACCCTAATACATTTTTTAAAAATTATAATTGGAAAAAAAAGAATTGAGCGACTTGCATGTGAGACGCATACTTTTCACTTGACGACAGATCCTGAGACTTGCAAAAATATTTGTGCTGGCAATTTTTTTCGTTTTTTTTCTTTACATTTTATTGAGTAACAAATTATATTAAATTTCATTAAATGTTATCGAAATTTGTTGAATGGAATAAAATTTCGTTACATTTTATTCGAGCTAGGTCGGCAATAGTACGGGAGGATGAAACAATGTGGACTGACCATGTAATTTCACAGGCTCAATTGGGCGAACTTCAAACCGACAACGAAAGGCTCACAGAAGAGAAAGGTGTGCTTCTGGAGTCTCTGTGCAGGCAAACGGAGAAGCTGGAGGATTCTCGTTCGAAGGTGGACACCCTGCAGGGACTACTCTTGAGGGACGAGCAGCCGCAGGATTCGCCCAAGGGATACAATACGGAGCGGGAGCAGAAGCTCGTGGATCTTCTAAAAGTAAGATCTTCGTGATTTGTGCAGTTTCCGGTACTCCCGGGGAAGCAAGATTTTCGTCTCTATAGCTATCGATTTATTTGGCAGAGCGCTCAGGAGGAACGAGAATCGTTGCTGCGGAAACAGGAGGAGCTCACGGGAGAGCTCAAGTGTTTGCGAGCATCGGCCGAGGCGAGCTCGACGGAAGCCGAACGACTAACGCAGCGGGCCCATCATCTGGAGTCGACGGTCGACGCGTCCAACGTCGAGAGGAAACAGCTTGAGCTCGAGCTCGCTGAGGCGAGACAGGAGGGGGCGAATCGTAGTATCGAGATAAGTAGGCTCGCAACCCTCCTCGATAATGCTCGCGCTAAAATCGAGGAACTCGAGCAATCGAGACAGTTGGAGAGCAAGAGCGAGGCCGACGAGCTTTTGCACGCTGCGCGACGCGAGAAGGACACACTCGAGACTCAGGCGGCTGCGCTTCAGGAACAACTCTCTCGATCCCACTGCGATCACGACCGGTTGCGCGATCAGTACTCCCAGCTCCAAGAAGAATACAAGGTTCGTCCCGAGGCTTTGGTCGAAGATAAATAGATAGATAGATTCGTTCATTGCGTGTTCTGGAGTCCCCTAAAAACACCACGCCACGCGATATAAGATCAGAAGAAGCATAGTCGATAACGCAAAACTAGATAAATAAAAATATGAGAAAACCGATCACTGGTCTCCTGGCCAAACGACTAGCCTCGAAAACAAAGTATCTAAGGGTCTCGGGTTCGAATCCCGATGTCGTAGTCTTGCTGGCCGAAAAATATTTGACGCGACGAGGCTCCTGGCATCTATCGTGTAACAGTCGATACATGTCAGTAGACGTCCAATGTTTACAGCCAGCAGTCGACGTGACGTAGCTGCGGCGCCGTGAAGCGAACCTGAAAGACCGACTTTTACCGACGCTAAAAAAGTACAGTTAACGTTCACTCATACTGAGTAACTCCCAAAGCCGTACGGTTCCCACCAAAGGGAAAAATTGTAGGTCCCGTCGCTAATAACCATATTAGTTGATGCGACGTTAAATAGACAAAAAACTCCAGCAACAAGCATAGTCGATAGCGCAAAAGTGGATAAATCAAAATGTGAAAACAATGTGAGAAGAAAAGTGACGATATTTCCATTCGCCGGACGAATTATTCCACGCATTGTCGTCAGTCTATGAATATATAGAAAAGCAGTGTCGGAGACTAGGACTTAAAAAAAAAATTAAGCGAAACGCAGCCGAGTAGTTATAGTCGAGAATGCCCAAAGTCCCAAACATTGAATCAATGTTATACGTTTGTACATGACTTACGCAGCAAATGATCGATAATGAATGCCCTTTTCAGGTGACTCGGAACAACGCGAAATCGGCGATCGACGATTTGGAGTACAGGTTGAAACAGATTAAGGACGAGCGGGTTGCCGTGAGCACCGAGCTCCAGCTGGTACGCGACTCCCTGGCGGAGCTGCAGGCCCAGTGCCAGCGGCATTTGGAAGACAAGCGCGAGCTGAAGGCCGCCCTCAGCGAGGCCCAGCGGCGGGAACGCGAGACCCAGGCCCACCAGTACGAGCTGGAGCGGGCCCTCGAGGAGGAGCGGAAGTTGCGCCAGGAGGAGAGCGCCGAGTGGGAACAGTTTCAGGGGGATCTTCTCATGACGGTGCGGGTCGCCAACGACTTCAAGACCGAGGCGCAGAGCGAACTCGAACGAGTCGTTATGGAGAACAAAGCGCAGAGAGATCGTCTCAGATCTCTCGAGGCTCAGCTCGACAAGCTCAACAAGGGTACGTCCATTGTCCCCGTCGGACATAATTACTGTATGAGATTTTTTTTCACTAATTTATTTATTCCCTAGCAGCTTCATCAACCGTAAAAAAAACTGTAATTTCAGGTCACTTTTTATACCGTTAAAATGACAATTTTCAATCCATATTTCCAGTTGTGCGTATGCACACTCAAGGGCTCACGCTGCCTGTGCTTGCGAATGGTCGTTTTATGTTTTTATTTTTTCATCAACTGAACAAATTACGGCAGCAGTAACCGCGCATGCCCAAAATTTGAAGTACGGTTATTTTTTTCGGTAATTTCTATGGAGCGAAAAGTGACCTGAAACTATCGTGATTTTGTTTCGGTTATTCTACAGTTATTCTTTCAAAGAAAACAACGATTACTGAAGTTCCTAGGATCGTCATCAATAAAATCATAACGAATCTCATTGATCACGGAGTTTTGTTGTAGATAGAAGTGCGATGTGCATCACGCATAATAACATTAAACGTCACGACCGCGCACGTCGTAGATCCTCGTGCATGATTCTCAAATAATCGACAACGTTTATTGATTCTTTATTTTTGTTATTTGTTAACATTATTTCACGTTACTTTATTTATTTTACGCATGTACGAATTCCCTAACGAACCCGGCCGGAAAATGTCGAGCGAAGAGATTTTTCTTTTTCACTAATTTAATTTATTATCGCCAATAGAATCGTAACGAATCTCATTGATCACCGAGTTTCGTTGTAGATAGAAGTGCGATGTGCATCACGCATAACATCAAAGGTCACGACCGCGCACGTCGTAGTTACGCGTGCATGATTATCAAGTTAACCGAAACCACGTTTTATTCATTGTTTATTTTTGTAATTTTTTCACTTTAATTGCGCGATAGCCGCAGGAAACGCAGTCTCCGATAATCGTATGTACGAAACCCCCACCGAACCCGGTCGAAAGACGTCGAGCGTCATACTGAAGCGGGGGCGCACTATAAGAAAGCAGAGCGAGCCCGGACGAGTCATCACTAACAGGCACAGAAAGTTTTCGTCGGACGGTGCATTGGCCGGGCCGAAAGAGACGAACGACGTGGCGCCGCTCGCCGCTGTGCAGGTCGGCGAGCGTTTGCTGTCCGGCTCCGAAGTCGAATTCTGTCCGGTGATCGTACCCGGAATCGTCGACGACAAACCGACGACGAGTCCGAGCAGGTGCGAGCGATCGACGCCCCTGGAAAATTTAACCAACTTCAGCGAGGATTATCGAAAGCTTTACATTCCCGCGTCGCCGGCTCGTGCGACGACTGAGAGCAAGAGCAACGACTCCCTACTCAAGAGCATAAGGGGCATTCAGAGCTCGGATCAGAACTCGTACGGCATAAATATATCGAACAGCAGATTCTTCGTGCCGAAGAACTACGTGTACTCGGACGGCCCGCGATCGATGGACGACCTGAGATTCGAAGTCGATCCGGAAATGGGAAAGCTACTTCACGAGAGCATGGAGAAGAGGTCTCGGGTGGGACTGAATTTCAACGGATCCCTGCCCGATTTGGGCGAGGAAATTAAGAGCGCGGAGGACGAGGTCCCGGCTGTGTCGAGGAGTCTCCACAGTCTACCCGTGGACGCTCCCGGGAGCGTCGGAAAGATCGACGATCTCGCCTTCAGGAGGCAGAGGATGCTCGTTGCGAAAGAAAATTCGAGAGCGAGCCGAGCTTTCATGGATTCGCTGCTGGACCGCGAGAGCGACGAATCGAACGTCGATGAATCGTCGAGAACGAAGTTGGACGACGAGACTTCCGAGGGTGCCGGAGAAAAGGGCGTTCGAGGCTCCCCTCAGGAGAGCACGAAGCTCGTAGTCGCGAAACCGATAATAATCGGCGATCCAACTTGCGAGAATGACTTCGTAATCGGGACGACTCTGCGTAATCCGAATCCGTCCTTGATAATCGAGCCAACGATGTACGTTCCACGAGAGTCGAGCGTCGACGGCGAGGGACTCGTCCTCTACGACGCGAGCACGAACGATTCTGTCTTCGGGTATTCCGAATCGAAGAGCTTTGGACAGCCGAAGAGTTGCTCGCGACGCCCGACGGAGAGGCCAAATTCGGCGAGCGTCAATGAAACGATACGGGTTTCTCGAAACGCTGGAAGATGCAATTCCTATCCGGTAGGTGGCTCGAACGAAAAAGCTTCGGATCTTCGCACTTCGGTGGATTCGACGGGGATCCAGAAAGAATCGTTCTTATCGAAGGAAAAGAATATCGACGAATCGGCCGCGATAAAAGACTCGAGTACGAAACGGGGCGAGACTTCCGGCGCTTGCAACGACGACGAGAGTAATCTGAAACGTATGAAATTTACCGAGAAAACGGTCAAGCTATCCGCGAAGACCAACGCCCCGACTAAATCGTCGCGAGTCACGGCGATCGGTCGCACGTACTCGTTGAAGGAAAAATTCGAACCAATCGTGGAAGACGTTGAATTGAGGTCTGGACGATCCCGTTTCCCGCCGGGAAATACGATCGCCCGTAAGTCGGCACAACGCTGCCAAAAAAAAAATAAAAAAAAAAAAACACATAGTTTCTCATCCGAATCCCAATCTCCGTTTCCAACCAAAGACCGGGGAGAGAGTCTGTAACGAACATCCAACGTACGCTGTGTTTGTCCTACGTCCCGCCGCTCGCTGTGCTCTCGATGATTCGTCCTAGAGTAATCTTCACTCGTTTTTGCACCCCTTGCGTCAATCGTTTTTTTTTTTTTTTTTTACCACTTTACGTTTGTGTAAAAATCCGCTTTTGTCGCAACATCGGGGCCGTCACTCCTGCTAACTATTTGTACCCGTGTTCCCCCCGGAACAGACCGATGCGTCGGAACGTTGCGTCGTAGTGTCTTCGTGTGCTTAAAAGCTTATTCTTTAAATTTTTGTTGCCAATGTGACTTCAATGTTCGATCCTTGATATTTACGTTTGCGAATAAAATTCTAACATTAATTTCTTTTCATATTTACAGCAAATCAGAAGACCATGCCGCCACCGTCACCGAGGCCAGCGAGCACGCCGACGGAGACTCAGCAGAGCGTCCTGACGAGCGTGCAGCAGGAAATGGCCGCTCGACGAAAGGCGAATATAACGCGACAGGACTCGAGGCTCTCGGTGAAGTGTCTCATCGAGAGTATCGAGAACGCGACGAAACAGGCCAAGGCCGGTACGTGTATCGACGGCGAACCCGACGACACTACCCTCGAACGAGCCTACGCTCTCCTCGACGCGGACGTTATTAATTCAGCCCTATGCGCAGGACCCGGAAGTCGCAGCAGCTCGACATCCTCTCTCAATTCAATAGGAACGAACGACATACTCTCATTGAAAGCCCCGCTGCGCGATCAGCAGCAAATGAACAATTTAATATGTAATAACACGACCAATCCGATCAACAACAACAAGAATCAATCTGCGAACAATCGAAAGCCTCTATTGCCAGGTAAACCTCTCGACTAACGAAACATTTATTCGTCTATAATATAATTTTTTTTCGCGACCTCGCTAAGATAATCACATTTCTTGCGTGTAACACGAACGGAAAATCGGATATTATTGACCAATGATCATTGTCGACCTGTGTGCATGCGCGGTACTATTTCTTTACTCCCTAGGGAGTAAAAGGGCTCGTAATGGTGCGCGAATATGAGGATTGTGCGACGCGAGAAATGTGGTTATTTTAACGAAGTCGTAAAAGAGTGTCGTGTGCTACACG
The DNA here is from genome assembly GCA_958510785.1 of Exephanes ischioxanthus. Classification (NCBI taxonomy): domain Eukaryota; kingdom Metazoa; phylum Arthropoda; class Insecta; order Hymenoptera; family Ichneumonidae; genus Exephanes; species Exephanes ischioxanthus. The sequence continues at coordinate 13,416,408 of OY294022.1, read as the reverse complement.
GGAAGGAGCGGATTTTCACCGAACTTTGATTTCTGCCCTTGCTTCGCTCGGGCAGTAAATTTCACACTCGGCGAGAATCGCACACTTCCCTCCCTCGTACCATGATGCACAACATTTTCTTCCGAATAATTCGGTTTTTGTCCATCGATGAAATAATGACGTAACGATTTTACTCTCATTGACCGACACAGAGACAAAGTCGTCGGTGCCGGGTGTCGGACTGAGCCCCGGCGAGCTGCTGGATTCGGCGGCTCTGAACGCAAAGGCCATCGACTTCGTCCGACGGAACAGCGTCACCGATCTCTCCGAGCGCAAGGATCCTCTTTGCGGCCTCGTGAAAAACGGTGGCTCCAAGAGAAACGCTCTCCTTAAATGGTGCCAGAACAAAACTCTCGGTTATCGGAACATCGACATAACGAACTTCAGCAGCTCGTGGAACGACGGTCTCGCTCTCTGCGCCATTCTCCATTCCTATCTGCCGGACAAGGTGCCCTACGATTCGCTCACCCCTTCGGAGAAGAGACGAAATTTCTCGATCGCCTTCTCCGCGGCCGAGAGCGTTGGTATCCCGACGACATTGGTCAGTATATCGGTCGGTCGTGCAGACCCCGACTAACAACACGTAAGGTAAAAGTACCAATGGCCGGACACCTAAGGGGGCAGTACCAGTTGCCGGACATGCGTGAAAATAGTACTTTATATCACTTGGTGGAAAAATGACGGTTTTTACACCTTCTGAAATAAAATTTCGTACGATACTCGCGCAAAAATAGTACATTACTCCACGAGGGCGAAAAACGTTTTTCTAACAAGTGTGAGTTTGCAGCACGAGCCGAAGGCGAGGGCTGTAATCACACGAGTTAGAAAAAGTGTTTCGCACGAGGGATGCACGAAAGTTTTCATCACAAGGTGCGAAAATGGCGGTTTTACGCACGCGAAGTGGGCGGAAAAATTGCCATTTCCGCACCGAGTGATGAAAAAGTTTTTTCGCACTGGTATCGTAATGTACTGTTTTGTACCAAGTGCACAAAAACTCCGACTTTTTACGCTTGGACGATAGCAAAATGGTGTAAAAATCTATCTAAAGTGTCAAAAAATCGTGCAAAAAAGTAGCTAAAGTGTCTGAAAAAGTAACTAGAGTGATCTGCGCATGCGCAGTCATTCTTCTCGCACTAAAAAGCGCCACGCGTTACAGACACGAAAAGAGTCGGACTTTTTGTGCATGTGTTCGAAACAATCATATTTTCATGTTTCTTGCACGTATGCTTTGTCCGGTCATTGAAACATTTACCTTGATTTCTCTTCTCGCCCAATAATACCTCGACAATTTACAGAACATCGGAGACATGTGCCAGCTGGAACGGCCCGATTGGCAGCAAGTAATGACCTACGTGACGAGTATCTACAAGCACTTTGAGACTTGAGGCGGTCTCCCTGGATTCTTCTTGCATCTCTGAATCGAAGAGAGCGGGAAAAAAAAGTTAGCCGGACGAGTGAGCAAGAATAAAATGGCATCTAGTCAGTCAAACTCTAGAGAACAGGCATAAATTGGGACAGAGAGGGAATCGCAAGGTCGGACGGGGTAAAAGGCGGGCGGGTAAAATACAGGCGGGAGCCGCGGCCGCGAATGTAAATAATTTTTAGCTCGAGCCTCTAACGCGTCTCCTCGACTCGATAGAAAGTTTCATAATGCGCGACGCTGTCAATGGAATTGCTTTTTATCATGAGACTGAACACAGAATAAAAAAAAAAAAAAAACGACCCACACACACACACACAGACACATACGACATACACACATACACGTATTATTTTACGTACGTGGAAATGAAGAAACGAGAAAGAGAGAGAAACTCACTTGTACTTCTCTTCGAGCCTATCGAGTTCAAGTATTTGCGTTCCTCGTACTATTAGTATTTTTGTAAACGTATTATTTTTCGATAAAAAAATCTTTTTTGTAAAGTTTATTATTATATTATGCGCTACGTATTAAGGATTAGGCCCTCTTCATTGACTGGATCGATAGAATTTAATCTCGTGTTCTCGCGATCGAGCTTGAACCTCCCATCTCCCCCCCCCCCCCCCCCTCCCCCCCGACTGCCGGAGTCGTAACGGGCGCGAGAAACCGTCGTCGTTGAGGGATCGAAGGGACGAACCTAATTAATTTATTGCATTAGTCGCGTTTACTCTTGGCGGATGGCCGGGCGGACTTTTTATAGGGTTACAAACTAAACCTACCAGTTTCACGATTAACTTGGCGAAACGCGGGACGTAAACGAGACATGGTCTCTGTGATATAGCGTAAATATAAAAAAAAAAAAGAAAACCTGAAGCAGAGATACGCGGTATCGTTATTGCCCTTGCTAATTTGGCTCCCCCCTCTTCCCCTCACTTTAACTATTATTTATATATCGTATAATGTTTCGTTCTACTGCTGTTTTATTATTACATGTATACTAAGACAATATGCTGTCCGATCTAAAAAAAAAAAAAAACAATAAACTTGCCTAATGCATATTGAATAATGACGAATCAATTCGGCGGTGTGTTGACTGGTTACGAGATTTTATTCGTCCGCCGATCGGTTATCGTGGCAGTGCATATATATTTTTCTTTTTCAATGTATATAACGCGTCCAGAGAATACAAGACGGAATATTAAAAGGAATACAAAGTTTTTATTTTATCATTTACATTAAAATCAACTGCCCTGCGCCGGCTCGACTGTAACAGCGGTGGAGGGTGTCGTTATCGTCGAGATATTATATACATGATTTTCCGTCAAGCTATGTACAAGAAAAAAAATAATAATCAGAATTTATAATCATTCATCGTTGGACGAGACTCCGACGAAATCACGATTCGTTGACGTCCATCTTGTCCTGATCCTTGTCGCCGGCGTAGTACTCGTTGGCCGGTTCGACGATTTTGTCGGTGTCCTGGGTGTTCTGTCTCGAGTCGGGATCGGCTTCCGGTTGTCGATCCTCCTCGGGTGGCAGCGCGTCGCACGGGACGTCCTGCATCTGGACGCTCGGAGAGTGCTGGACCATTTTCAGATTGTCGTAGACGTGTCGCGTTATGGCCTCGAGATACTGCTTGCTATTTGCGTTGTCCTGCCGAGAGACGACCTCGGGATGAAGGGTAAAGTCGGGCGCGAAGTACTCGAGATACTCCGTGTAGGGAAGTTCGTTGCTTATCTGATCGTCGACGAGCAACGAAGTCTCGTAGGTCCAGCATCGCGCGACGTTTCTCAGAGTGTAACCGCCGCCGCCTACCGTGAGCAGCGGCACGTTAAGGTCCCTGACGAACTTTACGCACTCGCCGTGACCCTTCGTGCTCAGGCTGAAGCAACCCAGTCGGTCGTTGGCCAGAGAATCGGCGCCGCACTGCAGGACGATGGCGGTCGGCTGAAAGAACTCCATCACGTGCGATATAACGGGCTTGAAGAGCTGAACGTAAGACGTGTCGTCTATGCCCTCTTTGAGCGGAACGTTAACGGAGTAATATCTGCCGCTCTCCGCGCCTATCTCGTACATGTCGCCCGTGCCGGGAAAGAAGTAATTGCCGTACTTGTGAAAGGAGACGGTCATTACTCGGTCGGTAAGGTAGAAAGCCTCCTGCACGCCGTCGCCGTGATGAACGTCGATGTCTATGTACAACACTCTCGCGTGATACTTCAACAATTCCAGTATCGCTATGACAATGTCGTTTATGTAACAGAAACCGGAAGCCTCGAATTTCTTGGCGTGATGAAGTCCGCCGCTCCAATTTATCGCTATGTCGCAGCAATTGTTGTTCAACTTGGTCGCGCCCTCGAGCGAGGCGCCTGTGTACATCGAGCAGAAGTCGAAGAGGCCCTCGAACACCGGACAATCGTCGCCGACGTTGAAGTGACTAAGATACTTGGTGTAACCCTGAAGATTCTGGGGCGTCACGCGCTGGAGAAACTCTACGTACTCGTCGGAGTGGAAACGGCACATGTCGTGGGTGCTCGCTCTGTAGGGTCGATATATCTGCATTTTCTTGTGGAGACCGTAATTTAGGACGAGACTGTGTATGACCGAGAGCCTGTGAGGCTTCATAGGATGACCGGGACCGTAGTGAAAATTACCGACGTCCGGATTGTAGAAATACGATACTTTTTTGTTGTAACTCATTGTTGTTGTGTGTTTCTTTTTTTTTTCTAGGTTAGGGTTCGCGATCACTGTCGGTCACCGATGTGTTTATCCGAGCTCCCTCGAGCCGCTTGGCACTGCCTGGCTGGTGTGTTGCGTACACGAAGCGACTACCAACTCGTCACTGTCGACGAATTCATTGTTCAATTTTTTTTGTTCGCACTTCTATATCACCACGTCGGTCACTCCCTCGAAATTTAAATTCATTTGAAACATTTCCTCCGACTCGGAACTCGGTACTGTGACACTAGGATTCGGCGAACGAGTAGACCCGACGCTTCGCTCGAGTTGAAGAAAACAACAAAAGAAAAAAAGAAGGTCGAAAGCTTCAGAGCACTGGTGAGAGAGCGGGACGCGCGAAGCATCCAAAATCCCCCGTCGTCGGAGCTCGACCGCCAACCAGTTTGCGCATCGGGCTTTTCCTTCTGGTTCGTCCGCACAAGGGGTTACATTAGGTGCCCGAATATGCGCAAGATTAAGAGATGTGAGCGGTAAGTTTACCGTATTTATTACCGTAAAAAATACGGTACGTGACCGCTTTGACAATTACCACATTGGTGATAAACCATACGATCTCGGGCTCAATTCTCGAGTTCGCTCGAGATTCGTTTCATTCAAGATTCGCTTGATTGTCGAACGAAACGGCTTGACAGGCAGTCGCGACATGTCACCGGCATCTCACGATTCGAGATTACTCGAACGTAAAGTACGAGGGGTGACACATAAGTGCCCGAAAGCAAGTCAACTCCCATTGCCAACACAATCCTATACGAGATTCCCTAGCACACTACACCTCCGAATGCATTGGCTTCTGTGATGTAGGATTTTTCGTCGTCCTATTATTTCCTCGCTCGAGATGGCGCGAGAGTCCGTTTCGCCCTTGGAACACGAAAAGTTAGTTATTCGGGTATTTTTAGGCCAACGAAAAGTTGTCAGCTTATTGCCATCTAATGCAGCTGTATAAATGTCGCCCAAAGATTTTTTTTTGTCGCGCTATTTCTGCCTCTCGATGCAGTCAATAAAATATCATCTGTCAGATTCCATATTTGCTATGACATAACTTTGGGCCCTATTTCTTTTTTTTTATTGTAATTAAACGATTGACCACCAAATGTTTTAATTAGGCTACCAATCACCACCAAACGACCACCAATCGAATGGTATTAATTGCAAATTTTTTAATTAAAGTTGTATGGCTAACTTTATAGAGCTTATAAATGGCACAACAAACATTTCCTAGAACCAAAAAAGACGGTTAATTGACGGTAATTTTTTTGTCAATTGACGCTTATAAAAAATTGCCGTCACGGCAAATCTCTAGACGGGACGGTAACGCGAACACACCTTCCCCTGCCTTGGAACCACGGCAACTGTGTGTGCGCGCAACCCGGGGGGGGGGGGGGGGGAGAGACTGTCGCTTACTCGGTGACGTCGCTCCGTTCCGTGCACGACTCACATCTCTAACTCTACATGTCAAAGACTTCGAGTGCGGCGCAGTGAGGACGGTTTTTACTTCAAAAAAATTCGGGGCGCTCCTTCGGGACTGTCCGAGCTCCGATATCCACAATGCTGGCGTTAATCAATCGGATTCTCGACTGGTTCAAGTCCCTCTTCTGGAAGGAGGAGATGGAGCTTACCCTCGTTGGATTGCAGTACAGTGGAAAAACGACTTTCGTTAATGTCATAGCGGTACGATGAAGAGTTACCTTCGTACGATGTTATCGTTTGATCTCGCGATCGCCGGGCGCCGCTCGGACCGACGAGAAAAAAAAAAGTAGTCGGCTCGATCGTCGATGCTGTTGCGTTCGCTGGAACCCTCGTTCCGATATAAATCACGCTCGCACGCGACGTCTGTTGGTTATCTCGCACCCTCGCGTTTGCTCGACACCCACGAGCCGCACGGTCAACAAACCCGAAGCCGCCCCTTCGTTTTAACTTCCCTCCAAACCGTGCCGGATAAGAAAAAAAAGAAATTCTCAATCGCATGTCTAATTTTTACGATTTTCTTTAAATTTTCAGTCTGGCCAGTTCAGCGAAGACATGATACCCACTGTCGGCTTCAACATGCGCAAAATAACCAAAGGCAATGTGACCATCAAGGTATGGGACATAGGGGGACAGCCCAGATTCAGATCCATGTGGGAGAGATACTGCAGAGGAGTCAACGCCATAGTCTACATGGTGGACGCCGCGGACCCCGAAAAAATCGAAGCTAGTCGCAACGAGCTGCACAATCTACTGGACAAGCCACAATTGTCGAGCATTCCTGTTCTCGTGCTCGGCAACAAGAGGGACCTGCCACACGCGCTGGACGAGAATGGACTGATAGATAGAATGTGAGCATCTTAAAAAAAAAAAAAAAAAATGCATGCCTGCATGAACTGTCCTATCCGAAACATGATTTTATCTTACCACGGATTTATTGCTCTGATTTTACAGGAATCTCTCCGCCATACAAGATCGCGAAATATGTTGCTACAGTATTTCGTGCAAAGAAAAGGACAACATAGACATAACACTTCAATGGCTTATAGCGCATTCGAAAAGTGGAGTTCGCTAGTGCACTGCAAAAAAAAAAAAACAAAAAAACAAAAAAATTCAAACAAAAAATTTCTCAACGCGACAGTCAAAGATTGAGGATGGCAAACAAAAAGGAAAAAAAAAAAAATTACAAAAAAAATCAACCAGAGATCGGGAACAATCGTGCGAGATTTCGATAATCGTCATGTTTTGTTTGTAGTCCGTCGATAGCGTGCAGAAAGACAAAAAAAAAAAACGGATTCTTTTCAAACATTCGCTTCACCCGATATGAGTATATTAATATATATATATAATACTGGTGCGAATCGTGGCAAAGGTCGGATGTAATAGCTTATTTGCAAGAAACGCTCATACGAATTATCAAATAATAAAAAATGAAAAAAACGGCACAATTTGCCGAGGGCACGTAGGCTGTAAGAGGAGTTTTTTTTATATTTTTTCGTTACTAGGTTTAACGTGCTCCTGTTCTAACGTTACCGACATTACCGTATTAACGTTTAGCGTTTTAAAAGAAAAGAAAAAATAAAACTTAACAGTAGAAACATCACAAGTATGTACGACGTATTATCAATACGGTTTTTCGTGGCGCAAAGCATACAATTTAGCATACATACTGTTACATGTAAAATGCCCGTCTCGGAGTTAATAACAAAGAGATAAACGGAGGATGAAGAAAAAAAAAAAAAAAAAAATCGTCGAGATTATATCAGGAGGAATACAATGGGAGACACAGCTGAAACCCCTCATGTACACCGTATGTAATTAAACCGCATGCATAATTACTTTAGAATCGATTAACGATGTAACGTCGATTTATTACTATAATCAGAAGTGACCGTTGTGTTATGTATATATAAAGGCATAAAACGATGTAATTGATTTCGAATATTGGAATATCTCTGACACTAGATTACCCAAGCGATTATTCACTCGAGTGCTATTTAAATTATTTTGATGAGTAATCATGTCGCAGATGTGCGGCGGGGGGGGGGGGGGGGGGGCTGGCGCCGCCGGAAGAGCGGCGACGGGGGCTTGGGCGGGCAGATGGTTCAATCGCATTATACATTCAAGATTTACCCTCCGCCAGATGGCGCCGACGCTCGGCGCGGCGTTAATCTGCTGCGACGGCGTGACGTCACTCGTGCAGTGCAATACTGTCAATCGCACATTGCTCCTGGTGTTGTCGTTTTGGAACAATAAAAAAATAATCTGATCGTGATATAACGAACGAAAATGCCCTCGCAATCGGAGGACGATCCGTATGCGCACGTCGCGAAGGGGCCATTGAAATTGAAGAACGACGAGGCTATCGGCAAGAAGTAAATACACTCGTGAACTTTGTTCGATCGTATCTTCGGCAGTGTTTACGTCGAGTTTTCGTTAAGACGCTTGGGATGTTTACTAATTTTTTTTTCAGGAAGAAGCGGAAGGCCGAGAAGCAGAAGAAATTGGTGCAAGTGACGAAGATCGTTCAAGAGGAGAAGCCGAGAAGCGCGGAGGTCAAGAGGACCAAAGCCGAACTGGCGTTCCAGAAAATGCAAGAGAAGATGGTGAGTCCATAACCAAAGAGGATTATTATGAATCAAACGAACTTGTGAAGTTCGATTGTAATTATATGAGGGGCTCGTTCGAGATGATTACAATGTAGTACTGCCTACTGCCGCTAGATTTCACCACGTATTTAGAGACTAAAAACGAAAAACTGCCGCGCAACCGCTCGCCGGGACGCGCAGCCATCTTCATATCTTTCAGAGACAAGGAATTCAGGGAGGGAAAAGATTAAGGGAGGGTGTAATCATCTCGAACGAGCCCCTCATATAATTACAATCGAACTTCACAAGTTCGTTTGATTCATAATTATATTTCGTGGCTCGTTCTTCGAGATTACAATGTAGTTGTTTAGAGTAAGGTACATTGTTTCACACAAACCAAACACTTTTATTTATAAAAGGAACAAAAAACACAACTTTTGTATTCAACTTCTTAAACAACTGTTCTAAGAATTATTCTTAGACATAATCGCTGCAGCGAAACCCTGACGATCGGTAGATACTGGCCGGTTATAAAATTTGGCGAACACATTTGACCTTGCTGACCACCCTGCGGTGTTTCTGATTGTATCCAAATCAACTCCCCTTAAAAAGGCCGTTGACGTTGCCGCATGTCGCGTGCTATGGGCTTTGAACATCTCCGTATTAACTCCGGCTTGACGTAACACGTCTTTGATCCAACGACTTAAAGACTGCGTTGACGCTGCCTTAAAAGGCGTTCGTGAAGTTAAAAATAAACCTTGGATGTCTCCTCGAAGCTCTTTCGTCACTTCCAAATATCTCTGAATTGCCGAAGCCGAACACAAACTTTTTCGCTCACTGAAAAAAGGCAACAACAATAAGGGCTGAAGCCTACCAGGTTTCGAAGTCTTTATAAGATCGGGTATCGCGATCTCCATCTTAGAATCAAATATCGCAATATTACCGATTTTAATGAGCGAAAAAGTTTGCATTCTATGAGCGGTACTCAATGCCAACAACATTAAACACTTTTCGGATAGCTGTTTCAGCGATAACGACTCTAATGGAAACTGTTTTTCCAGATAGTTTAAAACTATATCAACATTCCAAGTTGTCGAGTACCTTGGCTTTAATGGCTTGAGCCTGAAAACTCCTTTTAAAAATTGAGAAATAATCCCTTCACTTGTAACATCTTTTGACAGCACTAAGCCCAAAGCTGCCCTGGCGGAATTCAGGGTACCATAGGAAGCTCCAGCCTCGAAGCTCACCGTCAAAAATTCCAATACTTTTTTCGAATTTGACGTGAATACATCGTAACCCTTTTCCATGCAAAACTTCCACCAACTCTTCAATGGAGAGTTGTATTGCTTCAAAGTTGAATCTGCCCACGAGGCCATAATTATGTCGATCGAAGCTTCGGATACGTTTTGCCTGCTGAGCGCCGTCCTGATAACCTCCCTACCACCAGGGAAAGACTTCGAGCCAATGGATGTTGGATCGATCTACACGGCGAGAAGAGCAAATCAAGTGCGGGTTTAACGAAGTAAGGCCGATCGACCAATAAAGAATTAAAAATAGGAAACCAAGGCTGAGTGGGCCAATTGGGCACAACCAAAATACCCTCCGCCTCATCTGTTATTATTTTCCGCAAGGTTTTCAATACGAGCGCAACTGGTGGAAACGCATAGAAAAACCACTTTGACCACGGAACCGTGAAAGCATCGATCACCAAGGCTTCCGGGTCTCTCAACCATGAACAAAAAAGCACGCATTTATTGTTTATACGAGTCGCGAACAAATCGATTTCTGGGGTTCCAAAGCGAGAAACGACGGAGTCAAAAATCTCGTCATTTAACTCCCACTCGGTATCTATGTTTTTAATGCGCGATTCTCTATCCGCTTCTATGTTTTCTTTCGAAGCAATGTAAGAAGCAAAGAGCCACAGATTCCTCTGCTCACAAAATTGCCAAATTTGACGAGCCAATCCATTAAACTTGGGGTATTGAATCCCACCCATCTTATTTATATACGAGATCGCCGTTGTGTTATCCACGCGAAGAAGAATCTCGCAATTTCTCAATTCCGTAGCGAAACATTGGAGAGCTAGAAACACAGCTAACAGTTCCAAGAAATTGATGTGACAACGCCTTTCGTATTGCGACCACAAACCATGGGTCTTTATGCCTCCACAAAAAGCACCCCAACCCGTAGTCGAAGCGTCTGTAAAAATCGTTAATTTATAACACGAACGCTTGATCGGATTAAACGCTGAAGGTATAGCGCGTTTCCACCAAAGAAACTCCGACTTGAGGTACTCTGGAAGGATCATATTTTCGTCGTAATCGTTTCCATTAATACACAATGCAATGAATTTCTCTTTTTCTAACCATTTTGTACGAAGCCAACCATAAGCCACTGCTGGGCAGGCCGAAACCAAAGAACCAACGAGCTTCGCGAAGTCCCGAATCTCACATGTTCGAATGGCTAAAAATTTATCAATCAACCCGATCAGCTTTGTTTTCTTTTCCACGGTTAATTCTAAACCCATTCTGGTAGAGTCCAAGACAAAACCTAAATATTTACACCTTGTTGCCGGAGTGAAACTACTCTTCCTTGTATTTATCACGAACCCTAGAGACTCTAAAAACTCGATCGTAACTTCAACATTCTCCCGACAAGCTGGATAACTGCCCCCGACGCAAAGGAAATCATCTAAATAGACCATAGAGATGAATCCTCTAGCACGAAGAACGTGTAGAACAGGCTTCATAATCTTTGTGAAGATCCAAGGACTCACGGATAAACCAGCCACTAAACAAGTAAACTCAAAAGTTTGCTTCTCAAACTTGAAACGAACAAAACGTCTACTTTCTTTGTGCAAAGGAACCAGGAAGTAAGCATCCTTCAAATCAATTGAGGCTAAAAAATCGTTCGGAGAAAATAACTTGGTGGCTGTTCTCAAATCCTCCATTTTAAAATGTTCAGTAGCTATGAATTCGTTTAAGCGTTTTAGGTTCAAAATAAACCTATAAGAGCCATCCGGCTTGGGCACCAGGAAGTATGGCGATAAAAACTGATTACGAGAATCAGTGCAAGGTTTAATTGCCCCGACGTCTAACAATTTGCCAATAGCTACCCTTAGAGGAACCATCTCCTCCACTGACCATCGAGGGACAGGAAGAGAAAAATTCGGCGGAGCCTCTCCGATAAACGGAATTTTAAATCCCTCGATCGCTTGCAAAATGAACCTGTCTGAAGTTATTTTGCCCCACTCAGCCTTGAATCGTTTCAAATTTCCAGCCACAACTTTAACCTCTGTCCTCACTATCTGCTCTATCTCTTCGCCGGCGGTTGTTTGTCCGTATTCTCCTGATTCTCCTTCCCTTGAGGAGTCGATTGACTCTTTGACTGGAAACGGCGACGAGATCGGTTCTGCTGACGATTCCCCACCGACGAAAAATTCTTCTGTTTCGACGGTGGGCCTTTGAAGTTTAAAGCTTTGCCTTGAGGTTTCTCAGCCGGTTTCTGAGCAGTCTTCATTTTTAAATCGTCACCCAATTTGACAATCGACTTGGCGTCCTTAATTTTTGCTTGGAGGTCCGGGCCGTACAGAAATTCGCCAGGCTTCGTGTTGTCTAACGCCGTACGCAAAGGCTTGCTTATCCCCGGAGAGATAAAAGCTCTTCGTGCCAACGACTCTTTATAATGAGATGCCGCAAGCAATTTACCTGCGTCGCAAAGATATTCTATCAATTGCAGCCTATCGATGCACTCGTCATTGTTCACCAACAACATTGTGATCGCTGACCCCAATGCAACCATAGCAGAGCCAATCATTTTTTGTGAATTCACAAAATGTTTGTCTCGCTTAGCCGTCACCTCAGACAGCGAAGCCTCTATCTCGATATTGAGCTTTGGCGCGTCCAAAGGACAATTCCCCGAACGCCCATACTTCTTTAATAATTCATCGAGTATTTCTTTTTTGAGGCCAGCGGACATCCAACCTTGCCATCTCAAAGCCAAGTCTGGTTGCAAGGAGAACTTTTCTGAATCTTCCTTTCCAGGGTCATCGCCCAAGAGCTTTAAGGTTTCTTCATCCAACGATGAAACACACGCCCCAGCATCTTTAGCGGAAGCCTCTTCGCTTAGCAAGCCATCTGGTGTCTGATTCACCTGCGATGGAGACAAAGATTCTGCTGAATCACTCAGCGAATGTGGAGGTGGAAGCTGATTCCCTGCAGCAAGAGCGATAGCAGCTGCTAGAGCCTCTGTTGAAATTCCCGATAGAACTGGGATGGCCGGAAGGGTATCCTTCACAACCTCGCTCTGCACAGGACGAACCTCTGTTTTTTCCAAACAAAGAAAAAACAAGAATAATCACTGGGTGTTTCGAACTGTATCGAAATCTACCAGTTAAGAGAAGGTCTCCTGAGCTATGATCAGGCATGGACCTCTCATACTTTTTTTTTTTTTTTTTTTATACCTTCGTTCCGTGTCGCAGCTCTGCTCGACGACGACCTTGACCCCTTGGATGAGTCTCTCGAATCCCTCCTGGATGAAATCCTCGAATCCACTTTGAATGTTGCATCCTTATTCGACGTGTTTTTTGACGACGAATCTTTCGACGAGCCGTTCGCCGAATCTTTTGACGAGCTCTTCGACGAACCTTTCGCCGCATCATTCGGCGATTTTTTCGACGCATCTTTCGACGCGCCATTTTCTTCTTGACTACGCAAAAAGCGATCTAGCCTAGCTTGAAGCTCCAGCATCTTTTTCGCAATTTCACGCACGTCTTCTTCTTTATTTTTATTATCACGATCCCTTGACCGGGATCTCTTCTTCGAATCACTCATATTTAAAAATCTTTAGACCGAAAAAAAACCAATTAAAACGGTAAAAAACTTTAACAAAAACTCTAACGTGGCTACTCTCTGACGCACCAGAAACAATATGAAGATGGCTGCGCGTCCCGGCGAGCGGTTGCGCGGCAGTTTTTCGTTTTTAGTCTCTAAATACGTGGTGAAATCTAGCGGCAGTAGGCAGTACTACATTGTAATCTCGAAGAACGAGCCACGAAATATAATTTATTTTTCCTACGACTAATCGTGCCGAGCGTCGGGCAGTGCGACGAATCTCGTGCGCGAGGTATTTGCGTAACTAAAATGTGGAACGTACTTACAGCAAACCGAGCGGATAAAGCAGAAAGCCTCAATGACTCACAAGCAACGCGTCGAAGAATTCAACAGACACTTGGACAGTCTCACTGAACACTTTGATATACCAAAGGTCAGCTGGACCAAATAGATCGTCGCGATTAATCACGATCGAGATATAAATTGTTTCGCATGTGTTTATTACGACAAGTGCGCTTACGTTGAATTTTTAATGTAATTAAAGAAAAAAAATAGGATATAATTTTTGATTATTCTTGAATTAATTAATATCAACAGGATATAATCAATGTATCAAAACAATATGAGCGATAGCTCCAAATTAGCCGATAAATTGACGCAATAGGGAATTCAGTGTTTTTTAATCTTGTCTCTATTATTACTACTCAAAAACGGACGGATCGTCGAACGGCGCGCAACTATCTTGCGCGGAGGCTTCTGAATGATGTCTTGCATATTAAAAGTGTACTTCCAAGTTATATTCTAAAGGTCATCTGCATAGACTGGGTGTTTTTTTTTGTCTGTATTATTATATTCAAAAACGGACAGATTGTCGAAATGCAAGTAACTTGCGCCGCGTCTTCTGAATTATATCTTATAAATAAAAAGTGATAGTCCAAAGGTCCGCTGGACCCAAGTAGATCGTCGCGATCAATTACGACTGAGGTATCAATTGTTTCGCATGCGTTTATTACGATAATGCGCTTACATTGACTTTCATGTAATAAAAAAAAAAAAAAAAACGCATGGAATTTATATTCTTGAGTGACTAACGATATCAACAAGATATAATCGATGTATCAAAACAATAGCAGCGATATCTCAAGATTCGCCGATAAACCGACGCAATAGGCAACTCGGTGTTTTCTTATTTTGTCTACTATTTTTACGAAAAAATGGACGGATCGTCGAACCGGGCGCAACTATCTTGCGCGCGGTGTCTTCTAAATTATTTCGTACATATAAAAAATGTAATTAAAAAAAAATTATCTATAATTACGTTTGAGTGATTTGTCGGGCTCAATCGATTGGACGGATTACGAGTCTCTGAATTAATATAAAATTTTGACGAATGAACACTGTGGCTATGAAGCGCGAGTAGTGCACTTACTCGAGAGCTCTCTCGCCCGAATTCGTTGCTCGAACGAATTAATTACGGATAAAAAGAGCTACGAGAATCGTTGCGAGTAAAATTGACGGCACCAGTGTGGCTGCGCCGCTTCTGTTGAAGTGGAAAACAGTGATGGCATTGGCACCTTGCGACCAGGGATTACTGCCGTCGTCGAAGTACATCGGGCACTGATCTCGTTCACGTTCGTATTCCTGAAAAATTAATTACTCCATTGATCTCGAGTTCGGTTCGGTGAAAGAAATTAATTGAATCAAATAAAAATCTTACTCTCATGTCCAGGGCAACTGCGGCGCCCTCGCTCCAGTTGTAGCTGCCGACGTCCTGCTTGAGCGAGCAGAAAGGCCCGACGGCCTGGGACATCAAGACTCTGTTAAGATCCGCCCTCTGGTAAACCCAACAGCGGTACTTGCTGAACGGATCGAGCTCGTCGTACGTAATCAGATACGACTTGAGATTCTCCTTCCAAAAGCCTATACACTTCATTCTGTAGTCCGGCTCACCTGAGACGCAAAAAAATTGGTTTGTGAGCAAAACCGATGGTGTTCAATTTATTGATCAGTCAGCTGCGACTTACTGTAAATATCCGTGGGACGTCCCAAGTGATCTACGGTAAGACAATAAGTCTCGTCAATGGCGATCTCCTTCTGTTCGGCATCGCACACAGAGAAATCCGATGTTTTGAGGGTGCAATTGGTATTGTGACGTGGGGAGAGTGTCACACCACCCAGGATCCTTGTTTCGAACAGAATCTCGCCCTTCTGTTCGAAGGCGTATTTACCGGCCACGGGACATCTAACGGGGACGGGATTTTTCGCTGAAAGATAAAGTGTATATCGTTGTACTCTTGCAGTCGCAAGGACGAACGTCTCGACGGATCACTCACCCAAGTACAGATCGTATCTCCAGTTGACCTTGTTTGGAAATTGGACCCACGAGCAGACCGTGGAAAAATCGTCTTTGATAACAGCGAGCCCGCGTCTGTATCTTATTACGTTGTGGTGTCGGGGAACAAAGTCGAAGCACACGTAATCCTTCTGGCTGCGGAGAGAAATTGCGGTCGGTCATTTTTCGGACCCCGAATCTAATCGAGATATCGAGATACGCGAGGAATGTTTAATTATTTTTGGTTTTTTTTTTTTTTTTTTTCCTACCATCCGTCGACGGTCAGCCGAGCCATCATGACCCGGGTGTCCCGTTGCTCGCGGCAAACGTAAATGGTCCGCCTGAATCGTCCCTCGTCCGGATACCATGTCTCGATTATGTGCGTTTCGTTTATGAACAGATCGGCGTCGATGTTCGCCGTGTTTATCCAATCGCCGCTCATGTTTTGCGGGAGTCTGCAGCCCGGAACTACGACCTCGGCTTTCACCGGTGTAACTCGCAAACGCTCCGGACTCTTCTCCACCGTTCTGAGCGTGTTACACTCGGCCGTTATCGACACTCCGATGTACAGATCGTCGTCCCGATTCTTCAAGAAACAGCGATACTTCTCGTCCTTTCTTGACTCCTTCGTATTCGCCACCGCGAAGAAATGATTTTTTCCGACGAACCAGTCACCCAAACAGCTGTACTCCACCACTGAAAATTTACTCCGTTAATTAGTACGCGGATTAAATGCCATGGTGTCCAGTCAAAAGTCCGCACGAAATTCAAGGACACTCAAGGACAATTTCCACGACATTTCCCGGTTGTGTTGAGACATTTATAAATAACGAAGATAAGCATATCGCGCTCGACGTACAAAATAACATTTAGTTCGGTAACCGTTTTCGTTTACGTTCGAATCGATTCCGAAAAAAACAACTACTCACTATGTACGGATCTATATATGGATCTCAGCGAAAATGAGATGCACATTTTGTTATAATGGTCGCTAGTAATATACATTTTGAAAGAAGCTCAAATTTGCAGAGAAATAAAAAAATCCAAGACATCATTAGGTAAAATTGAAGGACAGTTCCAGGACTTCAAGAACCGCTGGACACCATGAATGCACGCTCGAATGTCTACTCCGTGATACTCACGTCCGTCGAAAGTTCCCTTCATACTGCTACATTTCTTGTAAGTTATGTTGAATTTTTGATTCGTGATGAGAAACTGGGTTCCCGGCGTCTGACAAGATCGTATCTGGGCATCGGGATTGTTGCACTCTCCTCTGAATCTGAATCTATTCTATAAATAAAAATAGAAATCACAGATTTAAGATCGCAGATGACCTTGGGAGAGCCAATCTTGGGAGCATCGATGCTCTTATCGCGTCTTCCGTACCTGATAAGCGAATTGCCATACACCCTCCAAGGACGATCTACAATTGACCGGTACATAATTTTCTGAGAAGAGTGTCACAAGTTGCTGATCCTTCGGCAATCCTCTGCAAACATTTTCCACGGTCGGCTCCTCTCCGATCGGCAAGTTTACGCAGGTCGCTGGGGAAAGAATAAAAAAGAAACATAAATTCTATTAACCCTTTATAAGTCACACCTCTATCCACACTCTTAGGCGCCACCGTAGCAACGCGTTGGCCCTACTCCGCGACCGCTAGTCCCGTTTCGGTACGGTTTCGGGCGCTGTGACTTATAAAGGGTTAAAATAGTACATTACTCCACGAGGGCGAAAAACGTTTTTCTAACGAGTGTGAGTTTGCAGCGCGAGCCGAAGGCGAGTGCTGTAATCACACGAGTTAGAAAAAGTGTTTCACATTTGAAAAGACGCATTTGAAAAATATTGCTGATTGAAAATATAAAAAATCACTAATTTTTTGCTACATTCACTACAAAGATTTCCCATAAACCTGGAGCAGGAACAGAATTTTTTCGAAAATTTCAAAATCTGTTAAAATCTGAACGTTCGTTTCAATTATTGCATAAATTGTAACAAACAGAGGAACCCAACTGCTCTACGTGCATGCCCAATTTCAACACGATTGATAAAGCTATTCTTGACTTGTAGACGGGTTAGTTGTACAGGCTGACACACACATACATCCATCCAGACATTTTTTCTATATGTGATTTTTTGAAGTTTTGCAACATTCTGAACATGTTTACATGAGAATCTCAAACCCTTATTAGGAAGTAATTGCTGTTATTCACCGGTTTAGGACCACATGTGATGTATTTTTTCGCACTGATCACGGATCTGCCACTTATTTTACTCTTATCTCATTATTTGATATGGAAACTCGCGTCAGAACGAAAATACAAATTTTTTGTAAAATTAAGAAAATTCAAAATCTCATAAAATTTAAACCGTTCAATCGACCCTCGCCAAATTGAATAGGAATTATTGGTCAACAATAGTCCCTTTGCATACAACTTTTTAGTCCGATAGTAAAAAAAATTGCAAGATCTAATGTGTGCACGGACTTTCTTAGCAAAGTTACAGAACACATAAAATCTTAGTGATTGAAAACATTTTGCTAAAAATCAAACCGAACATTGCGGATTGTCCGTTCCGCCTACCTTAGATATTTTAGCTTAATAGTTCAAGCTGTTCTCAAGTTATAAGAATTTCAATTTTTGGGCCTGAGACACACACACACACACACACACACACACCCATAGTTGGACATTTATTCTAAATATGATTTTCCAATGTTTTGAAACATTCCGAACACGTTTCGTTAAAATCTAAAAAAACAAAATTCATGAAAACAAAGCTTCAACAAATTGATAATTAGTAGCCAAAAAATAGAAAATACAAGTTCATGAAAAAAATGTCTTACTCTCAACTTTCTCTAGTACATTGACTGTCCTGACTATGAGCTTGACGCAGTGATAGCAATTATCTTTTTTGAACACGAATGTATAGTGCAGTCGTTGTTTCTCTGTCATAGCGATGCAGTATCCTCTGTTAGTCATGCTGTCCGCGTTGATTTCGGTAAGCGTGTTCTTGCCATTTTCCCAGGAGAACCAAGTATTTCTGACTACCTGGGGTATCGGGCAGGGGTTTTCGTCTTCCGCGCGGCCTGAAAACGACGATAAAGAGACCTGGTTTAGACATCGGTGGAGAAAAAAAATATACGTAACATTCTAGCATATAATTACGAGACAAATAAAATAACAAGATTTTATCTACGCGACAATACATCAAACCAAAGCACGTCGACTCGTCACACTCACCACAGCATACGAACAGGCACAGTAGCAACGTTTGTATACCGAATTTGTCCATGTCGGATTATATTGCGTTGTGAGAGATCATGGATCGTAAAAAAAAATGCTCTCCAACGATCACGAAAAAATCGTTCGATACAAAGACTAAGAGTCTTAATTGCCGTTTTTTCGTTACATGAGTCAAACACGACGCCCCGCAGCCCAACCCATTTGGAACGGTGGCGCCCTCTCGGCTGCGTCGCGCGAACTCTCGATCTTCCGTTGACCGACCGAGATCCAACGTCTACAGTCGTTCTTTCGTGCGCCGAAAAAATTCGACAACACAACAACTCGACGGGAAACTGCATCGAGAATAAAAACGAGGGCATGGAATTTAATAAAGGAAAATTTTGTCAAACGCTTGCGAACATTTTCGATATGGAAACTAAAAATCTTAATTGCCGTTTTTGTAACATGAGTCAAACCATGACGAATCTTTTGGAACGGTGGTGCCCTCTCGGCTGTATCGCGCGAACGCTCGATCTTCCGTTGACCGACCGAGATCGACGTCCATCCCCGTAATTTCGTGTACCGAAAAAAATCGTCACAACAACTGTGCGAGAAACTCTGCACTGCTCTGCACCGAGGCACACGTGAGAGCCGGACGAAGCCGGCTGCTGTTGAGACCAAAGTTGAATAACAAACGGGCAATGAACGATTGCTTGAAGGAACCGGCTCTGTTCGTGGGCGACACAAACGACATCGACTTGAGCTTACCTCCGACCTCCGGCGAAGACTACATCAAACGGGTAGTGTAAGTTTAACCATCCATTATTTCTCGTCGCGGCTTTGGATTTTTGTTATAACCATTCGTCTCGTAGAATAGAAGCCAAGAGGTGCGACAGCGTCGTTGTGGCTGAAATCCACGAATCGAGGCTGAAGCAGCCAACCGTCAATATTCAAGCAGTAAGTAAGCAAACCCGATATTATCGACAATTTCCAGCAGTTTGATGTTAACATTGTTGCTTCCTCACAGAGGAAACTTTGTTTTCGTGAAATTTTTTTCGAGATTTTCATGTAAACGTGTACAGTATGTTCCAAAACGTCGAAAAATCATATTTAGAATAAATGTCTTCAGGGATGTGTCTGTGTGTCAGGCCTATAAAATTAAATCGTCTGTAACTCAAGAACGACTTTATCAATCTGCTTGAAATTTGGCACGCAAGTAGAGCAGTTGGGTGCCTTTGTTTGTTACAATTTACGCAATAATAATTGAGACATTCGTTTATGTTAAATTTTTTGAAAAAGTGTTTTCACGATCTAGCTCTCGGAAATTTTGAGTTATTGGGTTGAAACCTTCTGCTGAAATATACTAACATCAAACAATTTTCGCTATTGATTTTGGTAAGAATCGGTCGAGGGGTCTCGATTTTGTGACATTTTCAATTTTTCGAAAAATACCATTTTCACTCCAGCTCATAGTTTTTTAAGATATTCGCCTAAAAAATTTGGCATAAATAAATTATTATGGACCCATGTTCTCTATTGAATTGAACAAGAATCGATCCACCCATTTAAATTTTATAAAATGTTGAATAAAAAAAAAACCGTACCTCATAACAGACGCACGTTTCCGTTTCAAATATAGAGATAGAAGCTAAATAAGTGACAGATTCGTAATCAGTGGAAAAATACATCATACGTAGGGCTGAAATGATAAATAACGAATTTTTTTTGGGAGTTTTTTTTTAACTAAACATGTAATCATGAGCTTCAGTATCTTCGCTGCCACAACTACACTTCATGTGCTTCTTATCTTTTTTTTGTGCCCTTTAAAAAAAAAAAGCTGGCAGGATGCGTCAAAGCGCCGAATCCTCTGAGCCCCACCATCCAATGGCAGCAATGTCAAATCGCGGACTTTTCCGACGTCAGACTGACGATAGCCAGACTGAGGAGTGAAATTCAGAATGGCAAATGGAAACCTCCATCAGAAACTCTGGTAAGTCCATTTTTTTCGTATATTTACGAGACTAATTTCACAACTTCAACGTTTCATTGATCCAGCCTGACATAGACGACCGGAGCAGATGGATTGTCTGGTGTACAGCTAGACTCGAGGATGGCTGCGAAGAACGCCTTCCAACTCTTGGGACAATCTTCTCCATGAATCATCCTACGGTCGAACAAGTTTTGGAGTATCTTGTGGAGAGCATTGAGGAACAGGGTGACCTTGACTTGCATCTGGGCTTATGGGTGTACGCCTTGCTGGCTGTTTTGGAACTTCCCCTAAATCCGGACGCCTGCTCGTGTTTAAGAACTTTGGCGCGATCCTGCTCCATAATCAGAGCAAAAACGGTAAGTAATCGTCGGCAAAGATGTAACGTTCGAGTGGATGGAAGATTATTAGATTGCTAGCGGGTTATTTTCGGCTCGCGCACTTGTTTCGTCTCTCCGCATGAATCTCTGCTGAATGAGCTGTATAAGCATCTGTGTGAGAGTCTGTTAGCTCTGCAAGTATCTGTACGATCGTTGCAGTGCAGAAACCTTCAGCGTAAGGCACATTTTTTTTTTCAGAATCCGGCGGACGAGTCCCGCGTAAACGCGTTGAATCTCTTCATCTGCCTGGTGGCGAGGTACTTTCGGCAATGGGATTTGGCGGACGCGTGACACGGCCGGTAGACGGATCGAGCTGTTATTCTATTCACGATCATATCTTGTATTTTACATATTAAAGTTCCGATCTACCGAACGAATTAGCCACACGTGCACAATTTCCGTCGATCGGCAAAATCTTTGAAATACCTACAATAGTCTAAATTCAATGTTGGCCATTTTTACCGAACACATTTGTCCTTCCTCGTAAGTCTAACATCGTTTCGTCTGTAAACATCTTTCGTTCAAGGATGCTCGAGCGTTGGGTTTCGACGGTCCGGTGACGCCGAACTGCACCGCGGGACGAGGACGCGACAGTGCCGATCGTCGACAAATTTTCAATAAACATCAACGATGATCGATCCGGCGCTCGACCCGCCTCGAGATGCCGTCCGAAAATTGGCTTTAGAGATTACATACTCTGCTGCATTCGCGATCGCACCAATTTCTCGAAATAAGAATGTTTTATTATAACTTTATCTAATATAATCTTGCAGTACAGTCACATGCGTAAGTAGCGAGGTGAGAAAAATTTATCAGCATCCGTAAGATGCCCCGACGATCCCTAAGAGGTGTTCTCCTGATCCTGCAGCAAAGCCGTTGCCAGTCTCTCAAGGTCGTCGAAACTCAAACTGTCCACTTTCTTTCTCAAGTCTTTAACCAGCTCGTTGACTATAGAGTCGGTTTCCGATGCCGTGTAGTAATGCCTCAGAACTCTTGACATTTCCTCCTTGAGGAGGCCGGTGCCTGATTTGGTGACCACAGGTTTTGTTTGGCTGGAGCTCTGAGCGTCCTTCTTAACGACTAGGTACAGCCTGCAGCCGTCCTTGATTCCCGGATAGAAGCTCAATGGATTTTCATCTGCAAAGAAAGAAAAAAAGAAAAAATCGGCTATGAAATCGTCGATTCTTTCCCGACGATTTTCCTCGTGGACCAACGAACCATAAAACATTGGGTTGGTTTTGGGTTGTTTTCTAACAATCTACTACAACTCAACCAGTCAATTGGTGCACCAAACCAACTCTGATTCCAGCCTTCTGGAGGTTGGTTCTTGTTTGAATCTTTCGAAACCAGGCTTTATATGTGTCTGACAGAAAGTTGGTTCATAGTTGGACTTTCCCAAAACAAGTCAATTTGCAACTGCATGTTGAGAGCGTCCGATAGCTTTTGGCTCTTGGCATGATTGGAAATCGAGTTGTTTTAGGAAAATCCAACGGTAAACCAACCACCAATCTGACACACGTAACGGTTGGTATTACGGTCGGTTTTTCAATATTGCCAAAAAAACAACCTCTCGAAGGTTGGAATCAGGGTTGGTTCGGTGCACCAGTCGACCGGTCTAACTAATTACATGTATTTTTTATTCTAACATTAATAACAAAAACGATTCTGATTCCAATCTTCTGGAGTTGAGTCTCTGTTGATATTTCAAAACCAACCGTCATATGCGTAGGATAGACAGTTAATTTGGAGTTGGGCTTTCCCAAGGCAACCCATCTTCCGACTGGATGCCGAGAGCGCCGATAGCTCTTGACTCAGGGTTGAAAATCAGTTTGTTTTAGGAAAAACCAACCTCCTCTTCGCCACACATAACTGTTGGTTTTTTAATATCGGCGAAAAATCAATCTCTCGAAGGTTGGAATCAGATTTGGTTCGGCGCACGAATCGACCGGTTGATTTCAGGCTGGTCAGAACGCGAGGTTGAACAATTACAATCCTAACCTGCAAGAGCTTTGCCCAAGAGTATCAATTTTTGCTGCGATATGTCGATACCCAGGAGCTCCTTGGCCTTGCTCTTCAGAGTGAGCACCGTGTCAGTTGGAGATATCTGCGAGAACGACAGAGTAGGACGTCAGACAAGCTTCCGAAAACTTAATTGTGCGTCACCAACGAAATAGCAAAACGACATACTAACCTCGACGACGCACTCTTCGCCTTGCAGTATCTTCACCGCAACTTTCATTTTGTCGATAATTTAGTGGACTCGCGTTATGGAATGTTTGGAGTTTCGCGCGCGCGTCTTATCAAATTTTTCCGAGTAACGAATCGACCGACGGATCTCTCAAAAGTCGAAGCATCTTACGTCCCCGCGGCGAGAGAGGTTACATTACTCGTTCGAGAAACAACTCGAACGCACCTCACGACGAAGGAGCTGGCCACGGGCTCGGTTAGTAAAATTGGTTGGCGTTAGAGGCGCGCGCGACTATCGAGTAAATGCGCAAGAATCGGGAGATCTTCGCCGTGTTATATTTACTGAAAAAATAACAGAACAAAAAATATAAGAAAAAAAACAGAATAAGACAAATTCATCCATCCTCGATGTCATTTTCGTTTCGACGTTCGACCGCCGGAGCGGAGTCGTCGCAGAAATAGGATATAAGTAAAATATGGTCTTGGCGGTGCCGGCGGAGGGAGGGGAAGGTGGAAAACGCGGAGTCGGCGAATCCTCGTGAGTTTCGCCGCATCGAGCTTGGTTTTTTTTTTTATAAATGGGTTGGGAGAGGGCGGCGACGTTACGGGGGTTGGCAACGGTCGAGGCGAGGGTTCGCAAAGATGAAGAGAGGGACGACGCGAGGGACCGCGCAGCCGGCTGAAGGGCGACAGATGCCCTCCGCGCTGTATGACGCATGGGGCCTTCGGCCCTGTCTGCGCTCGGCTTTCACCCCGTAGATAGTTTTAGTGCGGTCTGTGCGCTCGTCGAACGATCCGAATCGCCGTTCCGCAATGGATTAAGAACGTTTCGTCCGTAATAATCTCGACGCAATCTCGGGAACCGAGGATGCTGTGAAACAAACAGCGAACGACCGGATAAAAGGAGAACCTCGGACGTACGAATGCATTAAGTACTACTTTCTCATACCCAGCTCATACTTAGTTGTTTTTTTTTTTTCGTTCTTTCCCGTCCGATATTTTATTCGCCCTCGGGTGCTTTCATTACAGCGTCTCTGGCGTTCGCGCATTCGTCGCGCGGCCCAACTGTGCAATCTACGCGCGTACGCGTGCATATAGAAGCGGCACATATTTTTTTAATGCCCAACCATTTGTTAGTGAGAATATAAAAATGCTGCGTCTCAGCTTCGGTTGATATGGTCGGGCGTATGCGAAGCAGTTCGCGGGTATGTAATGCGTAACTCGGAGGTTTTATTTAGTCGCTGTTTCTCGAATTAATTGATTCGTTTGTTTCTAATTCCTCGACTTTTAGTTTGGGCGTTACTTGTAAAACGCACGTGGCTCGTTCTCACGCGACTATATCTTTGTTCTCGTGATTCTATTACAGGGTTTAGCTACGGGATATTGAAAGTATACGATTCATCATGTATACTGAGATAAGGCTTGAGGGATTAGCTTTTTTTCCGTGCCATTCGACCGCACATAAACTATTGAAAGAAAAAAAACAGCCAGCTTCTCCAGCGTTCGCGCATACGTCGCGCGGTCCAACTGTGCAATCTACGCGCGAACGCATGCGTATAGACGCGGCACACTTTTTTTTTACGCACAACCATTTGTTAGCGAGAATATAAAACGCGACGTCTCAGCTTAGCGTTGATGTGCTCGGGCGTATATTAACATCTCGCGCGTACTGCTTGTATGCATAACTCCAAGGCTTTATTTAGCCGTTAGTTCGAAAATTCTTTCGGTTGTCTCTGATCCCTCATTCTTTAGCTTGGGCGTTACTTGTAAACCGCATGTGGCGCGTTCTCACGCGACTATATTTTTTTTGTTCACGCGATTCGATGTACAGGAACTAGCTACATGATCTTGAAACATTCTTCCTACGCTGAGATGAGTATTGAAAGATTAGTTTTTTGAGCCATTGGTGGGACACGTAAAGTATAGAAAGTAAAATAAAAAACCCAATGTGTTCACCGTAATTAATTTCTCTCAGAAAAACATTATTGTCTTACGCACTTTCAGTTCGGGGGAGAAAAAAAGGTTTATTTCCGTTATTTTTCGAATTCATCCTTCGTTTGCTCTAGATTGTTCGCGTGATTCTATGTGCATAGTAAGAAATAATTTCGTAAAATCGGAATACAAAGTTTCGTAAAAATAATTTCAGAGTTTCAGAATATTCAGAATATGTTCAGATTTGAATATTCAAAACGGTCCCGTTATTTCCCGTGACCCAGTGCCATTGAAAACGCAGTATTCATCGTATACTGCGATGAATCTCGAAAGATTGGCTCCTTGCTGTGCCATCGGACCGCTACGTAAACAAAAACAAACGAAAAAAAAGTTAATTAAAAAAAAATCCCAATGTGTTGAATCGAATTAATTTCTTTCTCAGAAAAATATAATTGTGTTGGGCAGTTTGAGTTCGGGGTGGATAAAAAAAAAAATAGAGCCGATCGACGACGGTGAAAGGCCGGTGCGAAATCTTCGTTGTCTCGGAGGATGTGCGAGATCGCAAAGAGCCAGCGGAGATCTTACCGTGATCAGGATCCGCCGCGAATCCTCGAGACGACGGGTTCAGGCAGATCCGCCGAGTTCGTACCTTCGGGCGACGACGACCCGAAGCGAAATGGGGATCCGGATTTCTTCGCGAAACAGCAACAGCCGCAGCAGCGGCAGTGGCATCGGCAACAGCTGCCGCGGAGGGAAGAACCGGCGTCGATCACCGGGGCCAAGGCAACAATCCAGCGAGACCGTGCTAGCAGTCCCGGCCGGGATGATACTCACGCCGGAGCTCTTCCTGAAACGAGTGCCGAGATTCTCAACGACGATCGTACACACGAACCTCCGGCTACAGCCAAAGTGCCTTCCTCTTCGTCGACCTCCTTGGCGCCTGGGAAATATTCGAAACAGCAGGTATTATTGGACTACCTTACTACATCTATTCGTCTCTTCGAATTAAGTCGCGGCAATTTTTTTTTATTACAGTTCATTTCGCGACTGAAGTTTAAGCTCCCTAATCCTTTGATGCATACATTTTTTTATTTTTTTATTCTTACAAGTACGAAGTTTCCAATTCATTGGTTGGTTATTAATGAATTTTTGCCTGAATTCTATGAGGTGCATCACCTCTGATACACCGTACTTCAAAGGGTTAAGAAGGACCGTGCGGGACACATATAAAGAGCAACACGTAAAAGAGAAAAGCAGTAAATATTAGGCAGAGCAAACCGTAGGGACTCGCGTGAAAATAAAAAAACCTACATCTATTTATCTGTTTGGAATCGAGACAATTTTTTTTATTATGGTTTATTTTGTGGCTCCGAGGTGTGAGCTCCTTAAGAGTACCGCACGCACTATTTTAAGAGCAATACGTAATAACAAAAAGCAAAAAATATTAGTTGGACCGAAGGTCTCGCATGCGAGAAAAAATCCGCGTTCGATAAAATTGAACTTAAGTAAATAATAAAAAAAAACGCAGCCTCAGCCGAAGATGTTGTTCTCGTGAAACGGCGGGTCTCGTCGTGCGTGTACCTCTCGCGGAGTTTGCACCCGTGTTATATTAATACTGCCATGCTGGCACATTCGCTGCGAGCGTTCGGGTACACTCTCGCTAAGCAGAGATCCACTCCTGCACAGCGAGAGTGAACAATCCCGGGACCGGCCGTGTGCCGGCCTCACGGCCCGTGCAGTCCGCACCTGCCTGTCCTTTCCCCGTCTCTCTCTGCCTATGCATCTTCGCAACTGTATCGCTCATCGAGGCATTGCCATAGACTCCTTTTTGTTTTGTTTTTGTTACACGCGGCCGAGAGCAGGAGACGCGTCGCGGTGGCTATACAGTCGCGGTCAAAACTTGATTATCGATGCTGTAATATTGCGACGATTAACTGACTATTCTCGACACCTCTAAAAAGTTGGTGTTTCACGATATTATCTCGATATAGGTAGAAATTCGATATTTTCATTTTTGACCTTTTATTGAGTCCTGAGTAGGAGTATCACTTACGCCAAACTCATTTCCGCTAAAAATTAACTTCATTGGAGAAACACTATGTATACTTATATATGTCTTAGGGGAAAACGTCGCTTCCGGTTTTGAAATCTTAGTTTTCGACCGGAAGTGACGTCTCACGGGAAAACGTCACGTCCGGTTCAAAAATCACGGTTTAACGTTAGTGACGTATTTCCGGTTTGAAAAATATCATTCTTCGACCGGAAGTGACGTCCGACCTGAAGAAAGTAACTTCTGGTTTGAAAATTTGACTTTTTGATCTGAAGTAACGTATTTCCGGTATGACGTCACTTCCGGTTGAAAAATGAGATTTTTCAACCGGAAGTGACGTATTTTCGGTACGTCGTCACTTCCGGTCGAAAAATGAGATTTTCAAATCGAAAGTGACGTATTTCCCGTATGACGTCACTTCCGTTTGAAAACTGAGATTTTCAAATCGGAAGTGATGTTTTTTCGTACGAGGCCACTTGCGGTTGAATCGTGATCGTGATCGTAGTTCCTGCTGTTTTTATCGATCGTACTATGGACGACCGAGGCGGAAAGTACTACGTAATAGAAAGCAACAGTGGGACGAGTAGTAGCGATGCAACAGGCGTACAAGCTCCTCTTTTAGTGAATGAAAGGATATAGTCGTTGCAGGCACGACTTCAACGTTACGGATACTCTTATTAATATATATTTTTTTGAATTTCATAACCCGACATTTATTCTAACAATCGAAATTATCGCGGAATTATTTAATTTACTGACTCTTGGAAGCTCTTCTATGAAAACCTCGTGTTTTCTTGAACTTAATACGTGAAAACTTTTTTTTTTTCATTGCCCATCGCCAATTTTCGGGTTTACTGTAGGCCATACTCTTACACCTAGCTCAATACTTGGCACTGAAATTCATGTCTAAAAAAAAAATTTTTGTTTCGATAATTTACAAAACGTTCTGGATCGCGCGCTGGTGGTCTCTACAATGCTATCTCCCTAATACGCTCATCGTTTTCCTTTACCCCGAGCTCTGAGTCGTCACTCTGCCTGCAAAGCGACCGTGCGACGTTGAGCGGTTACGAAGCAGTCGTTAAAAGGTTCCGGATGCACGGTTGGACAATGCATCATCGAATTCCTGGGATTCCGACGTCTCCTTGTGCCTCTCTATAGTAAATTCTCACTCTCTCGTATACACGACCTACGGCTCGGCGAGACTTCCGAGAAACTCCCCAATCCGGACGACCATTAGAATCCAACGTCGTGCGAACTGCACCGTAAAAAAAACTTCGAAGGAATAAACTTTTGTCGCCGAGAAACGCCCACGATTTGTTAGTCTGTTAATTTTACAATTTGTTTTAGTTTTCTTTTTTTTTGTATAAAATTGAAAAGAAAAAACGAAAAGTTTGCGACTCAAGAAAGCGGGCCGAAGTGGACGTTTTTCCCTTGTCTTTTTTAACGTAATCTGCCTCATCTCGCCTCACTTTTTGTGTATATTTACCGATTGGGTTAAGGTTGTGTGGGGTCTGGGCCTGCGGGGTGACTAGGGGGCGCGCGGTGTGCGGTGCGGTCGGTGTGCGAGATAGCTGCTTGTCAGTTCCCAAGCGAAGACGACCAAGAGTTTTTCATTAATTAATAATTAAATAACGGTGCTGTCAATCTTCTTCGGAAAATGTCAAACGTTAAAGCGATTATCATTTGAACTATACATAGGTTTTTTTTACGTACGTGGCAGCATTTTCTTAGCTGTTAGAACGTAAATACGGCGAATCGTTGCGAATTCTCCATAAGAGTAATGCAATGAGCTGCAAAATGTACGATTTTTTTTTCTCATTAATGATGCTGTACATCGTTCTGAGATTTAAACAGACTATTTGCAAGGGGATAATATACATTAGCAACAAATTTTCATTGCAGTGGTAGCAATTTTTACTTTACCCCACGACAACCTTAAACAGGACTACTTATAAAGTGTAAATCTTTTCCGCTCGGTTGTTTACATCCGTGCTTTCCATCCGTGTCTCGAGCGTGCTTTCTTACGCACCACGCCTCGCGCACCACGGCCTCGGGTGGGGGGAATACGACCGAGCGACGGCGATGACTATACGCTCTACCAACAGTGCAAGTCGTGACACGCGCCGGCTCGCTTCTACGCGCTTCCCACCGATATTTTCGTTCCGTGAATAAAAAAAGGACATCGAAATCATCGTACACGGGGACCATGCGTCGAAAGTCAATCGCGGACGTAACCTCGTGACGTCTCGAACCGGACCGACGTGCTTTTTTCCTATCGTTAATTTTCGCGATAAAAAACGAGTGCAGTTTAAACAAAATTTTATCGGTGTTATTCGTGGCGCGCAGCTGGGAGGATCACGCAAAACGGTGAGACACTTCGTAACCGGCGAAAGCCACGTTTCGAACACTTGTTTTTTTTTTGTTTTCTTTTTTATTCCACAGTAACATTGCGACGAGATGTTTCTTTGAGTCACGTTCGATTAAGCGCGCGTCGACAATCGTTTCTGTCATTATCCAACTGTCGTCAACAAAAAATACCTTTGTAGAACGTCAGTTCTGTATCTTTTTTGAATATAACACATTCGATCTACGTTGATTCGTGTTTCTCGCGAATCGTTCTCTCATCTTCGAAGTTCGGTCTCGTTATTCGTGGCGCGCAGCTGGCATCGGAAGAGCTTTTGATTTAGCGTTTCCCGTTCTTTTTTTATTTAACAGGGCGATATCGACATATCTGCCAAACATAATATTGGCATTTGGAAGAAATCGCAGTACAGAGCAGTTCACACTTCTACACTAGTAGATAATTTTTAAAAACTAGCAATTAAGAACAAGTCTAAAAATAACCTTACTATAAATCAAGGATCTTCGTTATAATATATAATATATATAATATGACTGCGCATGCGCAGTCACGTTACAATAAAGACAAACGCCAAATCGAACACACCTCAGGCAATACGGTGAAAATACTTCATAACCGGCGAAATTTTTCTTTTTTATCCACAGAAACATTGCGATGAAATGTTTATTTGAGTCACGCTCGATTAAACTCGCGTCGACAATCGTTTTTGTTATTCTTGTTTTCTTGAATATAGTACTACACTTGAATAATTCCAACTGTAGTACTAATGCGTATTTATTAACAACATGTTACATTGGTTATCGATCTCTCAAGTGTGTAAGAGACGTCTCTGTGACCAGACGACATGTAGGTGTGATAACAATATTTGCTAATAAGCCATCGACCTTGGTCTTCCAGCACGAGAATCGCTTTGGTTTATTTATTTATTTATTCATCTGGGATTTATGCAGAACCATGTGAATAATTCCAACTGTCGTCGACAAAGTACTTTTAAAAGACTTCAATTCTGTTTCTTTGTTTGCGTACAAAACATTTTGTCTACATTGTTTCGTATCGCTCGGCAAAATCATTCTCTAGTATTCGAAGTTTCTGGGAATTTTTTTTAAACGCACGGGAGAAACTGCTAATGTTTATAACAACAGGCCCCGTGCGGAATACATCTTCGTGCGGAGCAGCGAGCAAACTCTCGCGAGTCTCACACGTCACAGTAATTATACACCGGTAATTACACAAGTGTACGCCGAGAGGAACGAAACAGCGAGATTTTGTTTGCACATCCAGCGAGCTCGTTCGGAGAACGCCTCTCGTCTCGATAACACACGAATAGTGTGACTCTTTGATAAATTGCTGAATTGAACTTGATAAATCAATATCTTACTAATTATGAGCGCAACAGCATCATTCCACGCCTTACACGTTTAAACTTTTAGGTGCGTTTAACTTTTGCGAACGCAGCGTTAGACGGTGGTAGCGTTTTGTACGTTTTGTGTGGCATGCCAGCACACTGTATACTTCTCGCACATATCTATACTGATGTCAAAAGGGTTTGCCCCATATACTGTAATAATAAATAAATAAATTCGTCATTGAACATCGATGCTCGAGATCGCGTGGCGTCTTCAATTGTACAGCGTTCAATCGTACACTCTTTCGTTATAACGGAAACAAATCGTACGCCCGAAAAAAAGTAAGAAACGTTCACAACTTGGTTTAGGTATACACCGCAAATATCTAACGCTTGCACTATTAACGGATCAAAAACTGTACACCGCCATTTTACTGCAGCACAAAAAGTTTATTTATTCACCTGTAACACATTTTGAAGTTAACATTTTGTTGTAACAATGGAAAAACGTAACACGTCCAATGTACTCCATGTGTGTAAAACTGCACACGAGCAATCTTACACCGGCGGGGAGGAAAGACGGGTCTCGAGAGGGGCGTCCGATGAGCGCCACTGTTATTATGCAGGTAAGATGAACCACATGGCGGGTTACCATGTGATTAACAGTTAACAGTCGGTTGATTTTATTAGACGTGTCATGTTTTAAATTTGTTACACGTTTAGCGAGTGTTGCAACGAAATGTTGCTAACTTCCAAATGTGTTACACGTGAATACGTAAACTCTTTATGGTATAATGAAATGGCTGTGTACAGTTTCTTATCTGTTAATAAACCAAGTGTAAGATATTTGAGGTGTACAATTGAACGAAGTTGTTAAGGTTTCGAACTTCTTTGCGGTGTACGATTAATTTCCGTTATAACGAACGAGTGTTCGATTATGTTTTAAAGTTGTTACGTTTAGGGAGTCTTTTAATAAAGCAAATGCCAGATATCTGCGCTGTACGGTTGAACGAAGTTGTGAACGTTTGTTACATTTTTGCGGTGTACGATTTGTTTCCGTTATAACGAACGAGTGTGCGAGTATATTTAAAAGTTTTTACTTTTAGAGAGTCTATTAATAAAGCAAATGTTAGATATTTGCGGTGTACAATTGAACGAAGTTGCGAACGTTTGTTACTCTTTTGTGACGTACGATTTATTTCCGTTATAACGAACGGGTGTACGATTGAAGGCGCCTCGAGATCGCGTGGATGGATCACCGGTATAAATACGAAAGAACGATCCACTCGGGCGTGGCGTAAGAACACAAACACACGTGTGCGCCGTGTGTATTATCGTACGCAAGTTCGGTGCTAGACGAACCGTACCAATCCGGACGCGATGTCGGTTTATGAATATATATATTTGTCGTGTCGGGGTGACGGAGAAGAGTCGGAGCGGCGAACCGTTCACCGAACGGAAAAAAGACGTTTCTTTTGTACTTTTTTTTTTCTCGGTCCACTCGGTAGCAATTCGAGCGAATAAATCCCTTTCAACTGGCGCCTTCTCGGCAGGCAACTGCACTGTTTACACGACAACGAGCTCGTAACGAGCTCGACGACAAAACGGGCGATTGTCTGCGTGTAATTGAAAAGAAGAATTATTTGCGTTCCACGACAACACGTCGAAACTCGCGTGCGCTGCGCGTCAACGAATGCAGCGATAATTACTACGAGATATAGTCTTAACCGACAATCACAAGGCAATATTTTTAATTCGGGCTTGTGGTAAATATGATAACGCTGATAAAAAGCGTCAAATTTGACATTTTCACAAAGCTTCCATATCTCATCTCCTTTTGTGTGCAAAGCTTCCATGAAAAAAAAAAAAATTCCGTGACTATCGGTAAACGAAAATACTGGCGTTTGAAAAATATGGCTACTTGAAAATACAAACATCACACATTTTTGCAATATTCACTACAAAGATTCCCCATAAAAATTGTAGTTCGTCGATTTCACGTATCAGCCACTTATTTGATTCTTAACTCAATATTTTATACGGAAACTCGCGTCAGAAGGGAAATACTCATTTTTCGTAAAATTAAAAAAAGTTAGATCCTCACCAAATTAAATAGGAATCATCGGTCGAGAATAATCCCTTTGTGTACAACTTTTTGACACGATAACTCAAAAATTGCAAAAGGGAGCGTGCGCACAGAATCTTTAGCGAAGTTCAAAATCGTCTAAAATTGCGATGACAAAGCATTTCGCTACAAATTTAACCAAACATGCGGATTAACTCGTCTACATTAGCAATTTCAGTCTGATAGCTCAAGCCGTTCTAAAGTTATAAGAGTTTCAATTTTTCGGGGCCGACACATACACGCACATTTCATTTAAATGTGATTTTTTGTCGTTTTGGAACATTCTGAACATGTCTACGTCAAAATCTAAAAAAATGTCATGAAAACAATGCTTCCTCTCCAGGAAGTAAGAAAAGGTCGAATCAACTAAAGATTCAAAAAATATTAAGTTGGTAGAACGAAATATTTCAATGCCTCAAAAATATTTTAGTAAAATAATTTAAAAAATGGTTGAACTAACCAATCTTTCAGGTGGACGAATAAAATATTCTTTGTCAACCGTTTTTTGTCAGTGTAACATATTACTATAGATAAAAAATATTTCGCGCGAATATTTTTGCATATTTAATACATATGGCAGATATATTTTCCGATGTATTTTATATGTTTTTCGAAGGTCATATGTTTCATATGTTTTCGAAGTAATCATTGAACAAAAAAAGAAAAATGAACATCTGTAGGGGGAAAAAAAGAAAAAAAAAGTGAGAGTGGAATTATTTCGCGACTCTCCCGTAACGCAGTTTCGCGATTGTCGATGGTAGACTGCCCGTGCGAATGGGACGAGATCTTTCGCCGCATCATATCTCATCAGACACCGACGCCGGTTTCGCTTTCTACGACGCCGGGCGACGGGGTTCTCAGTGTGCTGATTTTACTCGTCTTCCGTGAGACCAATCGATATATTGTTTAACGCCGGTATTTTCCTTCCTACTTCGTTGATGGCTAACCCTGTGAACTTGTGCGTGAGCACATGTCGAATGTTCAACGAACACGTTCAGTCTCACCCGTAGTCAGTTTTCTCTAGGGGGAAAAAAAAGCAACAACAACACCAATCTGATTTATATAGGGCACGCGCCCAAGCATAAGATATTGACGCTTTTTACATCGAAAATCGATCACAGACGAGAGCCGATAAAATAAAAACCGCAACATCGCGTTGAATTACTTCTGCAATCGTGTTTCGACTACCGCGACGTCGCGTCCCGTGGCAGCAGACATTCGCAAAGCGGCACGAGAATGACATTTAGTTTATCGGTAATTCGTCACGGTTGTAGGTAGCAATAACTCTGAATTGTCTGTGGTCCGGAGAAAGCTCGGATGCTCTCTCGACAGTGGACGATCTCGCTGCCGTGTTATATTCCTTTTCTCGTCGGCGATGCACGTGCACGCATATGCGAGAAGCCGCGGCGCGAACCGAGACAAGGACATCGCCCACCGCGTAATTGCACGGAGTACCGTTTTCCGCAATGGCTAACACGAAACCGGGAACGATAAACGTGAGACAAACCGAACGAGACGAAAATATGTATCATTATATTTCGTAGTTGCACGTTGTTAGTAGCCAGCGAGTTGCGAGCAAACTGTTGCGTACGTGCACACAGCGCGGAGTCCTTCGGGCAATCTCGGAACGTCGACGCGCGGGAGAATATTAGCCGAGCCGGCCGAG
The DNA here is from genome assembly GCA_958510785.1 of Exephanes ischioxanthus. Lineage (NCBI taxonomy): Eukaryota > Metazoa > Arthropoda > Insecta > Hymenoptera > Ichneumonidae > Exephanes > Exephanes ischioxanthus. Next base: position 13,381,742 of record OY294022.1, on the reverse strand, counting down.
CCGACTGCGAATACTTTTTTATTCTTTCGGCGATCATCCGTCGACGTCGCTGACGGTCGCGCAGCCATGATGCTATGCAACCCCAACCGGTTAGTCGGGGTAGACAACTGCGCGAATTTATCTACCGTAAGGACACTGGTAAACAAGGTTTGGACGGAATTTGCTGGGTGAACGGCAGCGAGACGATTCCGAAGCCTCGGAGCTGCGTCGATTGAATCAGATCGGTGGATTACGGGGCCTCGAGTGAAAGTCCCTCGTAGTACGCGCGTAGGACCGAGAGCCACGTTTACTCCTCGGCGAAGATTCAGTAGCTGACACGCTCTCGAGGAGAGCTCTGTTCTCGCGCGTTCGTTACGGCCAGCCTGCTGATACAAACCCATCTATAATTATTACCACTTGCACGCTCCTTGTTTCGCTTCTTCAACCTTTCACTCTTTTCACAGCTATGCTTGTACCGTCGCGCTTTGTTATTGTCGTTAGTAACTTTCATACTCGTCAAGCGATATACCACATTAATAACTACGGTAGACGGTGTTGCGCTCGTTAGAGACGCCAAGACGAACGATCATCGACACCGGCGACGGGATATACAGTGAGGTACGAGTGTTGGGCTATGATTCGCCTTTGACATTGGTGCGTTCTTTTATTTCTTGGTTGTGTTTTGTATGAATTTACGGGACGAGCCGTTTTACAGAGTAGGAGTACAGTTGAGTAGGAAGGTTGTGTGAATAAGGCACAGATTAGAATAAGAATTTCTTAATTCTGTAATAGCAGCCATCGCAACTATACGTTTTTTACATTCTTTCCCATTAATTACACGGGGAAACTACGGAAAACCCGTGCCGGTACAGACGGCATTATTCTACTGATCCTCCGGTATTTTTGCACTTTGAGTAAAGTGCAGAAACACCAAAGTTCAGAAGAAAGCGCCTCGCGCTCAACGGTCGATGCGCCAGCTAACGCTCGGCTAAGCGGTCACCCATCCAAGTACTGACCGCGAACGATCTTGCTTGACTTGGGAGACCACCGGAGCCGTGCGCCAACCGCGCATCCACCGCTGTCGCTTACTTGTCTCACTAATATCGGTTAATTACTTTCTGCTTCTCTTCATTAAACGGGCATGACCGTATATAAAAAAGAGTGACTCGAGGGAGTTAGGAGCGCAGGTACGTGCGATAAATGCGAGACGCGCGGATGAACGGAATATCACAAAGAACCAAGGCCACAGGGCGTTAATAGTACCACAAGGTCACATGCTCACAAGGTCACATGTTGGGCTATAATTCGCTTTTGACATCGGCATGTTTTTCTATTTTTGCTTCCTCGTAGAGGAAGCTTTGTTTTTTTTTGTACATTATTTAATAACAGCATTGCAACGAAACGTTTTTTCACTTTTTCTCCTTAACTGATAATAATTTCTCGCAGTAATAAAAATAATAACAATACAATTGTTCGGATCTTTCCTCGCCTGAATTTTCTCCGATTTTATTCTCGGGTGCCTAGCCAGTCCCGTTTAGAGAAGCAAAACAGTATGCAACAAGAGTGACTCGAGCGAGTGAGGAGTGCGGGTACGTGGGATAAAAACGACACACGCGAATTAGTGGGAAGTCGCAAAGAACGGAGGCCACCGGGCGTTAACAGTAAAATAACATCGCACTGTCGCAAGGTCACATACGTTGGGCTATAATTTGCTTTTGACATTGCACATGTTTCTATTTTTTAACTCTTCAATAACAGCACCGTAACTATACGTTTTTTTAACTCTTTCTCATTTGATTAATAATAATTTCTCGCGTTAATAGTAATAATAACAATATCATTTTCGGTTCTCATGATTCACTTTATACATCTGGACGTTAAATTTTTTTTTTTTATTCATCAATAGCAACATTGCAACTATACGTTTTTTCACTCTTTCTAATTAATTGATAACAATTTCTCGCAGCAAGCATGATAATAACAATATTATTCGGTGCTTTCCTCGGCTCAATTTCCACCGATTTTATTCTCGGGTGGCAAACAAGTGCCGTTCAGTGCAGCAAAACAATATGTACTAAACAAGAGTGACTCGAGCGGGTGAGGAGCGCGGGTACGTGGGATAAAAGCGACACACGCGGATTAGCGGAAAGTCGCAAAGAACTGAGGCCACGGGGCGTTAATAGTAACATAAGGTCACATTGTCGGTGAACGATGAGTCGGCTGTCACCCAGCCGTTGTCGCTGCGTGTTTGTTCGTCGTCGCCCGTGTCATTCGAGCCACCGTTGGTTCTGCACCCGTGAACGCCGCGTGCTCTACCGAGTAGGAACCGAGGCGCGCGCTTCGGCGCGGCTATTACGGCTGACTTTCTCTGCATGCGATGCCCGAGGACTTTGCCTCGCATCATAGTAGAAAACTCTTGTCGCGCAATCGCCAACTCACTCGCATGACGTTTTTCATTCCACGCGGTATACAGTATACTGGCTGTTATGAAATCCTTGCTCCAGCTTCGAGAACTCGTTTGGTCGATCAACTCAGTGTTTTGAAAAAAAAAAAAAAAAAAAAAAATCAATAGACATCGGTATGCAAAGAATTCCTGTCGTTCGCCACTCCGTTGTCCGCACGTCTTTGGCCCGATATCGCGCTGGCCTCTGCAACTATGCGTGCCGTTCCTGCACGTTACTCGCCTCTTGTTTACACGACAAGTGAGTCATGTAGGACGGATGAATGCACTCTCAATCGTGAAAAGCTTTTTGTTTTTAACGACATATGAAACGACTCGGTCGGTAACCAAAATCGGTAATGAATGCGATTCAGAGACCGTAGATTTTTCGGGCAAGAGCAAAGCATTAGCGAATGTACAATTTAATACCGCGTCCGACGATGCTTCCGTTTTATCCGAAACGTCAACCGGTTTTGAATGGCATTGATTTGAAAAATGCATCTATCTCTCGCGCACTCGTATGTCACGTGGTACATCTTTCACGTGGCCTTAAGTACAAATTTCGGTACATCGGTATTGCGCGATTGCTGAAATCGGTTGTAGGGCCCAAAAAGAAATCAATACACATCGGTATGCAAAGAATTCCTGTCGTTCGCCACTCCGTTATCCGCGTATCTTCGGCCCGATGTCCTGCTGGCTATTGTAACTGTATATACCATTCCTGCGCGTTACTCGACTCTTGTTTATACCACGGTTGAGTCATGTCGAGCTGATAAATGTACCCAACATGGTGAAAAGCTTTTTTTTTTTTTTTTAATCTACAAATTCCGGTCCATTGGTATTGCGTGATTGCTGAAACCGGCTGTGGTGCCGAAAAAAATAAAATAAGAATAAAAAAGTAAAGGAAGAAAAGACTGCTTTGAAAGGAATCTGGCTCTCCTTCGAATCGTGCATCAACCCGTGAATGAATGTATCCTGCATATAAGCGGGGATCACAGAAAATCATTATAGATAATGTAACCCGTTACAGATACAGTAACCGTTATAGATACGGTGGCCTTAACAGGGCAACCGATAACCGATTGAAATTCTCGGTTAACAGTAACCACTGTGCGTATCGACCGTTGATAAACAAAAGGGCGTATCCTAAACCATTTAACGTGTGAAACTATGAGAGTAACGCCCTTCGGGTTCTTGGCAGTCGATGCAAAGCTGGAATCAGCTATCTCTCAACGGACTGCAGGCCCGCTTCAGATATTGGTTTTGTATATTATTATTATTATTATTATTATTATTATTATTATTATTATTATTATTATTATTATTATTATTATTATTGTTATTGTTATTGTTATTGTTATTGTTATTGTTATTGTTATTGTTGTTATTATTATTATTATTATTATTATTATTATTATTATTATTATTATTATTATTATTAGTTTTCGTACTTCCGTGAATTTTGCAGAGCATTCTGTGTAGGCTACACTCATAAAAAAAGACGGTTGAATCAACTAAAGATTCGGGCAGGGGCGTTCAAATAAATATTGTTACGGCCGAGCAAATAGATAACACCAATAATTAGAAAATGAAAAAGGGCAGCGTTTAATAAGCCAGTGAGTTCTCGTGGTACGTCCGGTTAGTTCCAGGTCTTTATCAAGACTGTCAAACTACGATCGTATCGTCCTTTCAACTGTCAGATCGATGCGAGCGGATCCATTTCCATTCCCTTGTGCTCGCATCGATCGATAAATGAGTTATTAAAAGAACTGATTCCGTTACAATGTATTGTTGGTTTCAGCTGAAAGATTGATTGCTTCACCAATTTTTTTGAGTGTTTCCACGAAATCATTTTTCAGGCATTAAAATATTTTCCTCGAGCAACAAAATATTTATTTGAACATCCCTGCCCGAATCTTTAGTCGATTCAACGGACTACAGGCCAGCTTTGGATTTTTATTTGACCTTTTTTTTTATTATTTTTGAAGTTGTGTTTTTCTTTACTTTCGTGAATTTCGCAAAGTATACTGTGTGGGCTGCGCATCCATGAAAAGCTTCATTCCTGTTTACTCGTCGGCTTTATTCGCGGTCACACATAGCCTTCTCTCGGGGGAACCTAAAAATATCGTGCGTGTCCCGAATCACCTGCGCGCGCATACCGCCACTTGTTTGAACCGCTCTCCGCACAATAGTCGGTTCGACACGAGTGCTCCCACCCGGCGTGCCAGGTGAAGGTGAGGCGAAATATGACGACGACGACGACGACGGTATATAACATTCTCACACACGAGACTCTCAAGCAATTCCATATAATTCTTATCGTCAAATTATCAGCATCATAACGCTTCTCAAGTTCCGAAACTTGCAATTTTTAAAAATAAATATTTGAAGATCTCCCGAAAAATAATGTAGACGAAATATTTTACTGTACGTTTTCGCACCGAATACTTTTCCGAAGATGACCTTGAAGATATCTGCATGAGACAAAATTTCATCAAGTTATAACGGCTGTATTTTGCATCGCACAAACTTTGCTCGAAGGACGTTCACTTGGAGAATAAAATTCCATAGGTGAACGATTGTTTATTCTTCCTAAAGCCGTGCACTGATGGAGACTTGCCAAAGATGAAATTTGATGTGATGCAGATATCTTCGGGGTCATATGCGAAGTGCAGTTTTGACCTAAATTTAATCGAGACTTCGGTGATTGATTAAAAAAAAAACATAATTTTATCGTTAATTCTTTTCCAGCTTTAAGGAAGCCGATAGCAGGCCCATTAAAACAACAACGATATATCACTGAACATTTCGTCATTTTTTTTAGACGGGACATTTTATACCGCGGCAATGTCCGCGAGCGATTTTGACGAAGCGGCTGAGAGACTTACGCACCGCATCGTAATCGGGCAAGCTGGGAAACCGGCGATAGGCCCCCCTGATAAAAAAAAAAAAAAAAAAAAAAAAAAAAAATATTAGTAACACATTCCACTTCCTTCCGGGCTCGCTCGTACTCGAATGCCTCGGGGAGCTTGTATTAGTGCGTGCGAACGAGCGACAAGTCGAACCCCCACGCCGGCGTTGACTTTGCCGTACCGCTCTTTCAGCACTCGTCACAGTAACTCTTTGGCGATCCTCGCCGCTTTATCATTGCCTATTAGCAACTTTAATAGCATCGTGAATTGTACACCACAGGGCCGCGATAAAACTTTTACAGTTCGAAGAGCACGCATGCCGGACCACAAGAGCCTCTGTAGAAATGAAAGAATGATTACGAGTTATCGGTATTATATTTCCATAGGAATATAAATGACAAGGCAAGACCGGATGAAATTTCAATATGTATATATTTTTCTATATAAAGAGTCACATGGAATGAAGAACTTTAATTATTAATATTTATAAATTGATACATTTAAAAATGTATGTAAGTATAAAAAAACTTTATATACAGATATTCACATATATACATATATATATTTATTATATCTTATACATGTTTGACATTGGCGAAAATTAACTATCGTAACGTTGACGGCGACAAATTTCTAATCTGTCGCCTCCCCCTTTGTTCCAGGTAATCACTAACGGGATCAAAAAGGAAGTCGACAACGGCGAAGATTTGATATACGGTGAGTCAACTTGACGCGGGATGAACTTTGCTCTTCGACATTATCGCTCGTCCCTCGTCACAGTTCGTACCGTTGTAACGATAGCACTTTTCGTCCAGCCGCTCGATTAGAGTCGGGTAACACAGTGGTGGACTGTGCGTCGGCTCGTCGACGATCCGGACCGTATTTTCTCGTCTCGTTGGCCCCGGTAATTCTTTCAATTGTCAAAGATCCAACGAGTCATCCTCCGGCTGGATCGATTAAAATAGAAAAATCAACCGTCCACGGACCTCAAACAGCGGCTGTATTTGAGTAGCCTTGTGACTGCACTGTGCACTATTATTACTCAATTACATTCCATTTCGGGACGCATGTGAGGGTGATGCATTAATGAGGGACTGTCGTAAAAACTTTCTTTTGCCTCGAGCCGTGACCCTCGTGACTTTTTCTCACGCTGCTCACAACACAGCGGCTTCGTCTCTTTCCGTGGTTCGCCAGCCTCTGCCAGTGTCTGTGAATTGGTCTCAATGACTGTAACCTCCCGCGACATAACGCACCAGCAGCAGCGATAACGTACGTCAGACGACTTGCCCCCCCCCCCCCCCCCCCCGCCCCCCCCGGTTTCGATTCGTTAAGGCTGCGTTGACAGCGATTATCGGAGCTCGGCGTAGTCAAGAGTGACACATCACTACGCTCGGAAAGAATTATCACGTGGGGTGACCACTGTTACGGAATGTCTTCAAATTGTCACTATAACGTCACTTCCTGTTTATAAATCTCGCTTTCAAAACGCGCGCGACGTCATACTGAAAAATATGAAAAATTTCGTTATGACGTTGTTTCCGGTTTCGAGAACAGTTTTCAACCGGAAGTGACGTATTTCCGAGATGACGTCACTTCCGGTTAAAGAAATGAGATTTTGAAACCGGAAGTGAAGTTCTCTTATGACGTCACTTCGGTAAAAAACTGAGATTTTTGAAACCGGAGGTAAAACTTTACCGAGAAAATGTTCAATTTTCCTCTGAATGTATCTCGAATACAGTAAGCGTTTGGAACGGATGAATTAAGGTGATGTGGTAAAACCCTCCCGCCCACCTGTCTTGCGCCCAGATTGGTAAAAAAAAACTGTACTCAATGTCGTTTTGAGCAGGAGGAAAAGTGAAACTTTTCCTCCTGCTAAATGACTTTTTCTCCCGTTCGTTAAGAATCGGCCATTTTCCACCCCCGTTGCAGGCATGAAATAGGGCACATTTACGTCGCTACCACTCACAACTCTAACAGAAAACATCTCTATTACAACTCTACCGTATTAGAACTCTACCAGAAAGTTAAAAAAAAACTCTACCGGAATTGAAATAAAACTTTACCGGAATTGAAATAAAACTTTACCGGAATTGAAATAAAACTTTACCGGAGTTGAAATAAAACCCTACCGAAATGGACATAAAACTCTACCGGAATACAAGGCTAGACGGTAGCCTTGTATTCCGGTAGAGTTTTATTTAAATTCCGGTAGAGTTTTATTTCGATTCTGGGAGTTTTTTTTAACTTTCTGGTAGAGATTGTTGGTAGAGTTGTTGCAGCTGTCTTTTTTGGTAGATTTATTATCCGGTACAGTTGTTTGGGGAGAGATGTTTTCTGGTAGAGTTGTGAGTGGTAGAGATGTAAATGTGCATAAAAGTTTTTCGCACGAGTATCGTACCAAATCTTACTTCACAAGGTGTCAATTCGGGGGTTCCATAATATGGGCAGTTTTACGCGAACGAAGCGTGCGTAAAACTGCTATGTCACGGGGAACGACACTTTTCTTTTTCATCGGCGGACTGCTGTTTCAAAACGGCATTGAGTACAGTTTTTTTGTTACCGGCGGCGATATTTCACATCACGTTCAGGAACACACCGACACCGTACACGCATCCAAGGGGAACTGACGCAACGCTGGAACAAAAACGAAATGAGGATAGAAAAAACGTCGACGTCATTCAGTCACGGCATATAATTGTACGATTGCGTGTGTTGAAACAATTCTGCACAGTTGATACGACGTTACGTAGGAATCGTATTTATAATCGATGCCACCGCCGCTGTGAAGAGGAGGTATCGTCGGTAAACATGTAGCGTCACGTTACGTGCTCACGTAGTTGCATGTAAAAAAAAAAAATGCGCAAAATATATATTACGTCGAAAGTCGCGACGTTTACACAACTTTCGTCGATTCCTAGCCGAAAGTTCGTTGGCCCATATAACTGCGAGAACGCGGAAGAAAAATATGAACGTATAAAGTCTCGCCGCTGACGAGAAGATGGCGTACGCGCGCGATTTCGACTTCTTAGCAGATTCACCTCGCACTCGGACTCGTAAATATACCGACGAAGGTGCCCTCCGCGAGTTCCGGCGAAGTAGCGAAAGTCTTCGGCCGATGATACAACGCTGTAGGAAGCAAAACGGAATAATATGTTAAACAGTGAATATACGCGAGCTCACGATGGATCAACACGTTCAATTAAGCCGTAAGAATTTCACTTTTGGCTCGTTAAAACGAATCATCCGACACGACGGAATGCGTTTTCACCCCGAGATTCTGTACGATCTTTATTTTATGTATTTTTATTTTAATAGCATAGAGTATTTTAATGAAATATTGCAGAGCTGGGCAAAGTACCAAAATATACTTGAAGTACAAAGTAATTTGCAACTGAAATGTTTGTAATTCGTCGTTTATGAGGCTATTTTAATCTATTCTACACTTTTTTTTAATTAAAAAGAAACCATAAATAATATTTTGATGCTAGGAAAAAAACGAAGAGGTTCTTCTCGTCTCTTCTCGATTTTTTAAGATATTTTTTTTTTTTTATAAAAGAAAAACGAAAAGTGGGGATCGTTTTTTTATGGGATAAAGAAAAATCCTCGTCACAATTATGCTTGTTGACGGAATGCGTTTTCACCCCGAGATTCTGTACGATCTTTATTTTATGTATTTTTATTTTAATAGCATAGAGTATTTTAATAAAATATTGCAGAGCTGGGCAAAGTACCAAAATATACTTGAAGTACAAAGTAATTTGCAACTGAAATTTTTGCAATTCGTCGTTTATGAGGCTATTTTAATCTATTCTACACTTTTTTTTTAATTAAAAAGAAACCATAAATAATATTTTGATGCTAGGAAAAAAACGAAGAAGTTCTTCTCGTCTCTTCTCGATTTTTTAAGATATTTTTTTTTTTATAAAAGAAAAACGAAAAGTGGGGATCGTTTTTTTATGGGATAAAGAAAAATCCTCGTTACAATTATACTTGTTGAAAAGTTTACACAGATAATCATATAGGGTGAAAGTGGTGAATATGGCCCACCTCGATTAACATGTAAATCAATGATATATGGACCGGTCCGTATTCCCCACTTTTACCCTATTAATAGACACAGGATGTCATGGTACTCATCGAGTACCCATGATGCAAGCGTGTATCAAAAAAGTACTTGTACTTGGTACTTCAAGTACTGGGCAGCTTTGACACATATTACTCAACGCAGTCCTTGCGAATAGTGTTCACTTCGCATAAGTTTCAGAGAAACGAGAGGGAATTGCAAACACTTCTCGATGGTATAAAAATCTGAAGAAATTCAAGTATATTAAAGGTGCTGAAAAAATTAATTTTGCATAATAATAATTCCAAAATGTCAATGAATCTTCCGGAAACCCAACTTTTTTTTTTTAATGAAATGATTCGTTCATTTTTTTGAATAAGTATTAATTTTTTTCAGATTTTTAAATTCACTTCGAATTTTGTGATTTTCTACACATTTTCCCGATATAAAAAAAAATGAAAAGCGAATTAGAAAATGTAAAAAAATTCATACGTGCTCAGAAAAATGAACGAATCATTTGCATTAAAACAAAATTAGGTTTCCGAGAGATTTGTTGAACAATTTTATTCTTCATCAATTAGTTAATAACATTTTGGAATTATTATAATGCAAAATCAATCTTTTTCCCTTTAATATGCATGATTTTTTTCAGATTTTTATTCTATCCAGAAGTGTTTGCGATTCCCTCTGATTTCTCTGAAACTTATGCGAAGTGAAAACTATTCGCAAGGTCTACCTTAATAACATATAGTATATTAATAATATATCATTAACAACATACGGATAATAATTTTTTTAATTGTTTTCACGAGACGTGTGCCCGAATAATTGCGCGTTTTAATTATTATAAAATGAATTAAGAGACGAGTAAAACGGTGTCTCGAGTTAAGCGTTTTATCGTCGATGGTTTATCGGGGTTGACGCTCCCTCCGTCGATGCGTCATTATTGCCCAATTTCACGCCAATATTCGCCAATCCAATTTCGACATCGGCCCACGGTACGATCGATAATAATCGAATGACGCGTCAATCTTCCTCGGAGAGTGAGCGAACGAGGATGCGAGCCGTAGTGAGAGTTAAACGAATGAAAGATCGATAAACCGTCTCAGTCGAGCTCGCGAGACAGTGAGAGTGTTCACGGTCAATAAAACGAGCCTCGAAGGCAATAAAGACAAGAGCTAATTCACTTGCTTGGATAATTCTGGGCTTGATTTTCGAAAATATTGATAAACTGGTAAAATGTCAAGCGAAGCGGGATACCGACGATGTCGGCCGTGAATTGAATTTTATTGATATATCGAGGAAAATCATGCGGTGCAAAGTAGTTTCCTACTCTTGTTTATTGAAGCGTTGTACCGAACCGCGAAAACGAGTGAAAGCGTGCCGCATCTGGTCGAGTGCCGGATCGAACGGCGCCGCGTGTTCCCCTTCGAATAATCGAATAGTAGAAATCGCCGACGCACGGACTACTCTTACCGATCGAGCAAAAAAATCGTTGCTCTAGTGGTTGACTCCCAATCGTGGAAAATCGACGGTTACGGTTGAGATTTTCTATGCGCAGCGCTAAGTCTTCGAAGAAAATACGGCGCAAAGAGGAACGTTACATTTTATCTGTCGCTACTATGAACAATTTAAATGTTCTTACCCGAGATAATTTCAATTATTATTTCCTTTTCTATTTCCATTTTTAATTTAAATTTCACTTTTAATTTAAATTTTGATTTTTTCTTACATTTTTTTCACTGTTATTTCGAAAAAAAATTAGGAAAAGATAATTGAAGGTGGCGAGAAAAAAAAATAGAAGATTTGAACCGGCTCAGTCCGGCCCAAATCTTAAAATTTGTTTATATATGACGCAAAATTTTCCAGAATTTTTACCCATTTTTCCGAAAAGTTTTTGTTTAACTTAAAATAAAATAAAAACTCTTTGGAAAAATCTGAAAAAATCTCAAAAAATGCGGAATCGCATGTAAAAATGGTAGAGCGATAACCGATAATCAACTGATTTTTTCTTCTAAGTTTTGTCACTGTTTTGTTCGAAAACAAATTCAACAGAAATAGAAAATGCCGTCGGCCCACTTCGGCTCAAATCATAAAAATTCTTACATGTAACGCACGATTTTTCAGAATTTATTCAGATTTTTAAATTGTGGCGATCAATAAATTCCTTTTTTAAATTATGCATAATTATAAACAATCTAAAAAAATCTTTAAAAAATATCTGAGTCCTTTTGACAGTAAGTACAATCATGTAAAAAATCGCGGGCCAAATCCAAGATGTGAAGGGTCAGACCCAGGTCGATTTGGTATGGAATACCTCATATACATTGTCGGACGTCCCACACTCGCGAACGGTGCCACGAGATCCCCTTAGAATAATCGATCAGAAGAAATCGTCGATGTATCTGCTACTCTTACCGCTCGGGTGAAAAAATCGCTGCTCTCATGATCGACGCGTAATCGTGGAAAATCGACGTTTACGGTCGGTACGGTACGGAGATTTTCCATCGATTACAATTATAATTATAATTATAATTATAATGGGCTAACGTTCACGTTACACCTCGTTCGAAGAATTATTATGTTGAGATTTTCTATCGTGCAGCGATAGAAAATCTTCGGAGAAAATCCATCGCAAAGACGTTCGTCCAATTTGATCTGTGGCCACTAAGAACAGCGATTAAAACATCGTTACTTTACCCGAGAAAATTATAATTTTAATTATAATCATAACGCGCCACCGTTCACGTTGCACAGTACATCTGGTCGATCTGGGCTTACTCCGAAGAATTATTAGGACACGACGGACGTAGATGACTTGTGTGCATCGAATAGATGTACATTGTTGGACGTCCCACACTCGCGAGTTTACCTTGACGGTACCCACGTAGACGTGCCTCTATCCGATTAGTATGTGAAGCCCTATGCAAAAGTATATAGAACTTTGCTGTTTGATACCCCGCTGCCTGCCGTATGCTGTCGCCTCGCTTGCATTCCCAAGTTTCTATCAGTATGAACTGCAATGTGCGAGGAACAGTCCGTCAGAGCAAGGATAGCCTTCTTGGAAGGTGAATTTCGCAGAGTCAAAAGAATATCGGTTAACTAGGCGAAGGATTCTCATTTTTCGTTCCGTAATGATCAATTCTCCGTAGATCACGAATTTCAACCTTGCAATGTCCGTTTTGTCTTGTTCGCAACTTTGGTGAAAAAAATATAATTTTTTAAAAGATTCTCAATCTCAATAATTTTTAGACCATCTTCCACTTTAAATATTCTGGAAAAGGAAATTTGTACTCATAATAAAATCTATCCCGAAGAGAATGTCTCGAACATAATTTCATCGTAATTTTATTTTTTTAAATATTTATCTGTAAAAATGGAAATGTGACTTCGAGTGAATTCGTCAGAAGTGGACTATTTTTTTTTTTTTCAAAAATTTCGTTTTAGAAAAGTGTTCGTCTGAGAAAAAGATTTTTTTTTTTTAAATAAAAAATTAATTTCTTTTATGTATATGAGCCGACGTGAATGTTGCAGGAAGGGAAATGGCCCCAGTGATGGGCGTCCCACCCCCACCACCTGCTCCACACATGGGCCCGGACGGCCTCATCCTACCGAGAAAGCCTTACAACCCGTGCCTCATCTCCAACAACCACAAGGATCTGCGTAGAGAGCTGCTCTTCAATCAAAAAGTGTTGGTACCAGCGCCTCGCAGATACGTCATAGTTTTATACAAAACCAATCCCAGGAGATCTTAATTACATATATATATTTTCTCGTTTAATAGAGGAAGAAACGTTTTGAATCAGAAGAGCGAGCTGCAGAAGGCCCTGGAGAAACAGCGTGAAACCGCGATGAGAAAGGAAGCGGAGAGAAATCGTGACGAGACCTACAAAGACGATCCGAGGACGACCCTGCAGAGAGCCCTCGAGCAGAGAGCGAAGCAAATTCAGATAATGGTAAGTAAATTGTAGATATTAAAATTAAGGACATCAATAAATTCCTACTCGACATATTTCCAAAACGGAAAATAAAAAAAATAAAAAATGTTTTCCATGTTATTTTAAAACAGGAGCAGTCACAGATCGTCGAGCCACCGAATCCTCTGGTGACTGCGAGAGCGAAATTGCGGACTCGCATTGATTCCCAGTAGTCGTTAAGTATATATTCGTAAAGAGTAACCCCATCAATTGTGTAATCAAGCCCGTTGTTAAAAAAAAAAACAAAAAACAAAAAAAGAAAACAAATCGACGCATATAAGGAGATAGATGTCAGGTAGCAAAGAATTATCACATTTTTTCTATATGCAAAGCGTTCCCGACTGTGTATATAATAATTATATATATATACATATATATATATATATATATATATATATATTAGATTAATGACGTTTGTAACAATCTCTCGTTGAGCCAGTCAGTAACTCGGAGAGTCGTGTTACTTTCAACTAGCATTTAGACGGACCACGCACCCGACATTGATAGAATCTATATTTGCATCTCGTTACGATTAAATTTAATGATAGATTTATCGTCGCGACGAGTCTCGTTCGTGATACTTTTTTTTTTCACCAAGAATCGTTCAGTGCATCGCTGCAAATGTGGGACCATGTACATTTTAACCGATGGTACGAAAGTTAGTAGTAAAAAAGAAATGAAGAAAACGAACGGTAGATTACGCTCAGCTCTGTGCGCTCGCGTTAATCATAGCGCGCATGCGCATTAACGTTGAAAAATTTAAACGATCGATCGAGATCTGTGAAATTTGGTCGTTAATTTCGCGACGCGAATCGCCTTCGACGATTATACTATTATTTGTACCATATTAATTGAGGATTAACGTTTAACCTTTAGTACGTTATGTTGACGATCGATGGACTCCAAACTGTAATTGGTTTCTCAGTTCGACACAGCCAGCATTCTTAAATTTATGAAATCTATTTCTAAAAAAAAAAAAAAAAAAATACGGATAAATTGCTGAAACGCTATTTACTAGTTTCTTCTTCGTACGCTATGGGATAATTGGATGTCGATGTAAGAAAAATAAAAATTGGAAATATATTTTATTTAACATTAATATTAGCCTTCCGGTCTTCCTCGATGGTGGATAAGAAAAGGAAGTAAAAAAAAAAAAATGAACAAGTTTCAAAACAAATAAAGATGTGTTAAGATTCATTGTGCAGAAGATTAACAAAACGGCGCATGGACAGTGAGTGTCTCCCGCGCAGACGCGGGCCGCGGGCCGCGATGGCCTAAAAGCATTAAAAAAAAGTGCTCGGGGAAACCGACTACATTTTCTGGACGATCGAGAAAGTTAGGATTTACGAAATCTTTCGGCTCAAATGCCACAGGCTCAGATAACGAGGGTGGTCCTGTTTCGCTCGCTCGCGCGACGGGAAGTACGAATAAAATTTCCAACGTTGCTCGAAGTTTCGTCGTTCGTTCCTGTAAGCAAGCGACGCGAAATTTGTCCGGACAGAGGCCGCACCAGTTCTCGTACGCGCGCGAGGGCCAAAATTGCGAGAATTATTCCCCTTGGCAACGGAGTCGTCGGCGGGGCGAAGCACGTAGGTAGACTACCTGCGGGGTTGCTTCAGTAGTCGTCTCCGCGGGAGATAACTTCCTTGCAGGTTGGACGCAGAACGAGGGTGTGCTCGAACTGGGCGGTGTAACATCCTTTAACGTCGACGAGAGGGGGATAAGCCTCGACTGCGCCCTTGTCGCAGAGATCCTTCAGAGCCATCTGGTATTTCGTGCAACCGGCCCGGTCCAACCAGCGCTTGCAGAAAGCCAATGTACCTGGAGAAAAACAAATGTTGAGTGTTTGTACGCAGACGAATTGAGGTATAACAAAAATAGAGATTTTCACAAAACTTTCTCATCCAATCTACTTTTGATACAAGCTTCTATGAAAAATCATTTTCCGAGATTACTTGGCTTCTTCACGGAAGAAGCTTTGTCGGTAAATGGAAATAATTGCATTTGAAAATGCGAGAAGTCACTAATTTTGGAAATATTTGCTACAAAGATTTTCCATACAAATCTCAGTTAATCATAATTTCAAGGCGATGTCCGATGTATTTATTCCGACCGATCGCGAATCTGTAACTTATTTTACTCTTGGCTCGATATTTGATACGGAAACTCGTGTCGGAAAGAAAATTCGACAAAAATCAAAATCTCATAAAAGTTCAACGGTTCAATCGATCCTCGCCAATTTGCATAGGGATCATAGGTCACTTTTTTGTCGGATAGTTCAAAAATTGTAAGAGCTAACGTGCGCACAGACTTTTTTTTACCAAAGTTTCGAAACTCATGAAATTTTACGACTGGAAGCATCTTGATATATAATTACACGCCCAGACATTTTTTCTAAATAAGATTTTCCGATGTTTTGGAACATTCTGAAAACGTTTTCATTACAATCTCGATTTTTTTTTTCCCATGAAAACAAAGCTCCCTCTATGACGAAACAAAATAAAATAAAAAAAATATCGATCGGATTATAATTCTGATTGACTGATCTGACGGATTATTGGATCGTCGGTATTTCGTGTACTCACTGAAATTCTTATTGATCGTGTTCAGGAGGGACTTGCTGCTCTGCAGCCTGAGCGGAACGTAACCGGCGTCGAAGCTCTTCATGTAGTGAGAGCAATCGGAGTCATCGTGAACGATTCCCTTTCCCGTCGAGCCGAATGTCTCGATTGCGTAAAACTCGTTCTCCTCCATTCTCATGGCCTCGCCGCCGCGCACAATCGGCACTGTTTTACCGGCGTGGATACGATACGGAGAGATGGAGTGACCGTTGAGATTCCTTATCGATTTCACCTGGTAAGTCTTGCCGTCGATCTCCACCTCGTAAGATTCCATCACCTCCTGGATCGCGGCGCCCACGTCGCACAGTTGAACGTCTATGCCGGCCGCCTTGATGCCGGTGTTCGTCGCGTCGCGAACGGCCTCGATGAGCTTATCGTACTTCGGATTGAAAGTTAGCGTGAAAGCGCAGTCGATTATGCGCCCGTTTATGTGAGTACCGAAGTCGATCTTCGTCACGTCGTCGTAGAGGAGAACGGTAGAATCACCTGCGTTCGGCGTGTAGTGAGCGGCGCAGTGATTGCGGGAGCAACCCGTCGGGAAAGCCAAGCCAGCCTTGAGACCATCCTCGCCGATCAGTTTCCTCGCAGTGTTCTCGAGCTCGTTGCAGATCTCGATCATCGTCATGCCCGGTTTTACCTGCGCGACAAATAGTCCACGTTAAAGCATCACCAAGGAGCGGTCCGGGAGATTTTTACAAAAAAAAAAAAGAAAAATCTTCAACATATGTTATTCGTTAAACAAATTCGAGAGTTGTAATTTTAAGTGTTAACTTTTATAATTCGTTATTCAGAGGTCTAAAATTAGGATTCAATTTAAACCGATTGTAGAGGCGAAATCTGTTGAAGAAATAAATTAAATTAAATTAAATACAAACCCAGTTCATAATATGTTTCCTCGTCTGCCTGTGAGCTTCGGCGGCGTGCCGCGCCTCGTTGTAAATATCGTTCTGCATCCTGTCCAATGCCCTGGCCTCCTCGCTCGAGAAACGCTCCTTGGCCGTCCTGTCGTCGATTCCAGCCGCGGAGGGATGCTCCATTATCTGACCTTCGGGGAAATTCCCATCGGTGAACAGCTCGGATACGGGAATCGTTGGCGGATCCGTCTGTTGTTTGGCGCCCTTGCCGCGCGGCTTGCGCTTCTTCTTCTTCTTCTTGGCCTCCTCGTTCTCGGCTCCGTTTTCGAGCGCCGCGGAGGGCCCGTCGGTTGCTCCATTCTCATCTATCTTAGGATCGTCCCCGCCTTCCGGTGTGACCGCCTCCCCGGCACCTGCGACATGAACATACGACCTTAGAATAAGGTAAACGGCCCAATTTCCGTCATCTTTGGGACACCGCACACGATTTTCCGTTATTTATAGGGTTTGAAAGAAAAACTGTTTTAATATATGCATCGAAGACGTCTGAATGAAATACAGTCATTATCAAAGTTAATTCAGTAAGATCCGCCTATTAAATTATCGTTGTAATGATAATAACGATAACGAAATTAAATTATCGTTTAATGCCTCTCGACTACCGGGATTTCCGTCACCTCGCGCACCGAGTTTCCGCCGCTAATGTCGCCAGTTTACGTCATCGTCGGGTACCCATTTCCATCACCTGTGCCAAATTATGTAGGTTTAGCCAAGTTTCTATCTTAATGTCGGACTTTATGGCACTATGGTACAGATATTATTGTTGTTATTGTTATTATTTATTTATAATATTTATTATTTGTTATTAAAAAATTATAATATTGTCATTATTATTTTACCATAATTTTACGCTTCAAAATGATATCAAAACATTTAACTGTAATTTACAATAACTCCAATGCAACAAGCGATGGAAAGTACAGCATTAACTAATGTGAGTGACGCAGTTTCCGTCATGACAAATTTAATAAAGTGTATCAATCAGAAAACAAACTATTACCAATCTAATTAACAGTATTACTTGTACCGACACCGTTGGTATAATTTTTATGTTTTTTAATACGTGCAAAGTAATGCATTCGGAAAAGTTGCACTGTGCTTCAGTTAAATTGTTAAGTGAGAAATTTTCTATAAATATACCTATGCGGCAACAATCTAGAGTGAAATCTGCTCTTCAACATGCCGTCAACTTCGTTTTGGTATCAAACGAAAGCTGTATTTATTTATCACTATAAATTGCCTTCGATGACGGTAACTGCGACAGTGACGAAAACTGGGCCGTTTACCTTAAGTTCGACGAGGCCCGAGTGCTCCGAAAAAAATAATATATATATATATATACATCGACGGCGGAACGGATGAGTTCCAAAGCGGCGTCGAACATAACCTGAAACTCGTGACGATATCGGCGAAAGTATTTTTTTTTGTTACTCCGAAGGACGAAATGAATATAAGTTGGAGACGTTTTTCGTCGAATTCGACACCGAAGAACGTTGAGCTTTAGGAATGCACGGGTACCCTGAGAAACTCGCGTTGTCACGATATGGTTGGCTCAACGAAAGGATCGAGTAAGTGGGAAACACGAGGGGTTACCGGGGAAACACCCGGAAAAAAAAAAAATAAAAAAATATTTGCGAACAAACGCTCACCGGACTTCTTCTTCTTTTTCTTTTTTTTCTTCTTCTTCGCGGCGTCGGTGACACCGGTGTCGTCGTCCTCGTCGACGATTTCCTCCTTTTCCTCGTCAACGAGCTTCTCCGCGGACCTGCCGACCTCGTCCAGTACAGCGGCCATTTTTCGTGAGAAGAGAACAAACAACGACGGTATAGTGGGGTGGGCGCGGAAAAAAACACACACACACACGCGCGCGCGCGCGCGACACGCCACTACGGAAACGGCGAGAGCGGTCGATAAAATAGTCGGTTTTTGCTACCCGCTGCGCTCGCCGATTGCTGATATCATTATCATAGAAAACGCCGAGGTAAATGATCATTACAAATTCGAAAACTTACTTGACCGTTATTCATTAATAATTACAAATTAAGGGTAAAATCGGACGTACCGATATAACATTACAGTGATAATAATAGTGTTTTGAAAAATATTTATCGTCATCTAGCTATCGATAAAGTAGTCAGTTTTTGCCACGTTTTGCGCTCGCCGCTCGCCGATATCATTATTCCAGAACTTCGAGGTATAAGTTGACATTGCGAATTAGAAAATTTACTCGACGGTTATTTATTAATCGGTAATTTATTGATAATTACACATTAACGATACAATCGATCGTACCGATGTAACATATACAGTGATAATAATAGAGTGTTTTTTTTTGTTAATATTTGTCGCCATCTGAATCGAGACTGGACCAGTCGCGTCAGTTGTTGCGTACAACTCGTGGATAATCTTTGTCGCGTCGTTGAGCTCGATTCGGATCGTGTATTATCATCCTACGGAAGACAGAACGAGCTCCGCCACTTCGAGATCCTGCGAGCGAATGGAAAGTTGCATCGTCACCTGTCCGTTGGACAGGGCTAGCCTGGCTCGTGCGAAAATCTCTTTGCCGCCCCTGAATACTCCGTGGAGCAGAAGAACGTGACCTCCGGCACCCGGCTGCACACGGTCGCTCCGTTCCGCCGCCTCGAGTCCTAGAAATCCTACGAGACTCTGAACGGCGGCCTCGAGCGTCGTTACCGACGCCCCCAGTGCGAAAGTCTCTTCCATGCACGTGAAATCGCGCGTCTGGGCGACTTCCCAGGCGGTACCGAAGTCCAATCCCCTTCCGCCGGCGCCTCGCATCTGGTCGGCCAAGGTCACTTCGAGATCTTCAAGCTGCCGAAAAGAATTTCACGGGTTCATCGACAGCCAATGTTTATGAAATTATAGAAGTTGTAGAAGTTATAGACGTTATAGAAGTTATAGACGTTATAGAAGTTATAGAAGTTATAGAAATTATAAAAATTATAGAAGTTATAGAAGTTATAGAAGTTATAGAAGTTGTAGAAGTTGTAGAAGTTATAGACGTTATAGAAGTTATAGAAGTTATAGAAGTTATAGAAATTATAGACGTTATAGAAGTTATAGAAGTTATAGAAATTATAGAAGTTATAGAAGTTATAGACGTTTTAGAAGTTATAGAAGTTTTCGTTTCTCTTCTTCATACAGACCATGTACTCGTCGTGATATCCTTGTTCGGTTTCCGGTACACCGGTAGTGGAATCGCAGTCGCGCGCCATGAAGCGCAGTGTCGTTGGAATGGTTGCAACGCTCGCATGTATGTCTTCAGGATATAACAGTACCGTGTACGTTGTTCCGGGCTCGTTGTAAGCCAGCCGCGGACATGGAACCTCGCAGACCACCGTGTAACTGGACAAACAAATGTATATTTATAATATTTCATGAATTCGAAATTATAAAAAGAGTAACAGGTGCTCGGATGATAGCGAGAGCTGGACTGACCCTTCGGGGGCTTCGACAGCGACTCTGACATCCTCGAGAAGCTGGTCGGAGAGGGTATTCAGGCAGTCGAATTGTAACACGAGGTACTCGGCGAACGAGTGCTTCACACACTTGACGTTGTACTCGGTTTCCGACTCCGTGAGCTCGAATATCGGCGATGATTTGAAGAGCGAGAATTCCGGTATTACGGAGACCAACTGCGGTACCTGCGCCAATTTCTCCGCGTAACTCTCCTCCCGTGTTAATCTCGGCTGTTGAGGTTTCGC
Organism: Exephanes ischioxanthus; assembly: GCA_958510785.1. Classification (NCBI taxonomy): domain Eukaryota; kingdom Metazoa; phylum Arthropoda; class Insecta; order Hymenoptera; family Ichneumonidae; genus Exephanes; species Exephanes ischioxanthus. The sequence goes on along the minus strand of OY294022.1, from coordinate 13,361,111 downwards.
CGAGAGGTGAATCTCCGTCTGCATTGGTTCCTCGACGGTTTGTGCTGGTGGTACCTGCGAGATAAATCAGTAGTTACAAGCTCGGGCGACTATACAACGTAACTGGATAAAGTACCAAAAAATCCTTCAAGTACAACGTACAAAGCATCGCAAGTACTTGAAGCATCAAGTACTTTTTATACATGAAGAATTTCTCAAGTACCTTTTCCAAGTATTTGTCGCAATTAGATTTGTAGCGTTAAGTGTTATGTAGGCTTAAAAAAATAAAAAAAGCAAATTAATTTGCACTTGGCTTTCTCATTTATTACAATTTTGCGCATAGCTTCCTCCGTGAGAAACTTCGTTGATCGATTTTGTCGTTCTCATAGAGGAAGCTATGCGCAAAATTGTAATGAATGAGGAAGCCATGTGCAAATTACTGTCGACCTTTTTCGGAACATTAAAAAATGTTTACATTTCATAGATTTTTAACGGTCAAAATGTACCGCAAAATTTTTGTTGCAAAAAATCGCTAACTGAATTTTTCGTAATTCGTCATTTTTAAGCTATTTTTAATTTAGTCCTCACTTTTTTTCATTAAAAAGAAATCCATAACAATGTGTCATAAAAAAAATGAACCACTTTTTTTAATTAAAGAAAATGAAAAGAGGGAAACCTTCTCGTTTTTTCATGGAATTAAAAAAAAGAAAAATTCTCGTTAAAATTATACTTATTGAAAAGCGTAAACCCATAATCATATATTAATAGAAATATCCTCAATGCGAGCGCGTACTCAAAAAGTACTTATACTTGAAATCGTAAAAAAGTACTTGGAGCAGAAAAACATATTTGTGTACTTGAAATTATAAAAAAGTACTTGAAGTACTAAAAAGTACGCGGTACTCGAAGTACTGCCTAGCTCCGCTATGGAATCGAACCGCTCCGACTCACCTGTGAGATATCGAATGGTTCGTCCATCGATGTTTTCACGTAGCTACGAAGGGCCCGCTCCAAGCTCGGTATTGACAAGAGCGGCGGATGAACGAGCGGCAACATGGTAGGATCGCCCTGTTGTTGCAATATCGTGCAGTAGTATGCCGCTCGGTCTCTGACCTCGTCGTCGGAGTCGAGCTGGCAGCGGGACAGGAGAACGAGTACGTTAGGCAGCAAGTCCGGGCAGGCCGCGGCGAAGCGCGCCAGGGCGGTTACCGCGGCGGCTCTCACGCTCGCGCTCTCGAGTATAACGCGATTGTAGATGAATCGTATGTATCTCGAGGGTTGCTTGGAGGTCGGTCCCTCCTGACCGAGAAGATGAAGTATCCGAACGGCCAGAGAAGTGTGCTCACAGTCCTCGATGAATTCGCAAAGATGCGCCAGTCCGGCTTCCTTCGCCTCGGCGTTGCCCTCCATAACGGCAATTATCGTGTCAGCGATAGCGGCTTTGTACTCGAGGCCACCCTCGTCCCTCAGCATCGCCGACAAAAAATTCATGAGTACCGCGTGCTTGCGAGGAAACTTTTGGCAAAGGGCTCTTATCGCCTGAACGACGACGACCTTGAATTCGTCCGATATCTCCGAGACGAAAGTTGCGATCTGCTTCATGAGTCGATCGACGGAACTCTCGGCTCCGGTCTTCAGGAGCGTCGTTATAGCCAGTGTCGCGATCGATCTGTTGGGATCGGTGATGAGATTCTCGAGATCGAGATTGCAGGCCGTAACGGCGGTCGGATGAGTCATCGCGACTTTGTTGAGAGTCCTCACAGCGGCGAATCTCACGGCCGGCTTCGGTGATCCGCAGTACAGCTGGAGGATACTTATTGCCGGAGCGATCTCGCGAATGCCGCTTCGTCCGAGATTGACGAGAGCGTGAGCGGCCTCGTAAACGACCATCTCCGATTTGTGACGGAGACATGACTCGATGAACTCGAGAAGTTCGCCGCCCTCGTTCGTGTCGTCCAGCAACTTGCAAGCCATTCGTATGAGCATGCAAGCTGCGTAAGGACTCTTCGGGCTCGTTCTCATGAGTTTCGCCACGAGCTTTATTACAGCGTGCTTGTCGGATTTACGCGCCTGATACAGTACACCCAGAGCGTGATACTGAACCATAACGTTGTCGGAGTTCAGAGCCTCCTGTGCCTCGTTCGCCCATCTTCGGGAAACGTCGCTCGACACGCTCGTCAGATGCAACGACGATACCAGAGCCGCGCTCGAGACCGCCGGCGAACGATCGACTATCGCCTGCTTCATGTATCTCTCTATAGCGGCCAGCATGCCAGCATCGGTGATCGTGCACAGGGCTCTTATCGCCGCCGCTCTGTAGAGATCCTCCTTTCCCGTCATGTCCTTCGTCAGGCTCGACGTGACGATTATCACGTCCTCGGCCACCGTGCTCAATTCCTTTATCCCCAGATAAACGAGCCGCCGGAGCACGACGTCCCGCGATTGAAACAGCTTCGTCATCGCGAAAAACGCCTCCGTTGCTTCCGTCGTACCGAGCTGCTCTCCCTGATTCAGCAGGTACAGTATCTTCGTCAGTATGTGAGCGCATTTTCTCGGATTCACCGGAGTGTCGTTGAACGTACGGGCCTCCTGGAGAACTGTTGTCTTCTCCAGATTTTGAAATGGATTTCCGCCTCCTACAAAAAAATTTAGATTTCAGTTTTTTTTTTTGGAAATTACAAAATTCAAAGTTTTCAGCAAATCTTTGGTGTGTGCGTTGCTCGCGACGGAACGAAAACATTTCTCAAACCTAAATCTTGCGTAATGTTTGATTTTCTACCAATTTGCCGGTTTTGAAATTATTGCAATCTTAATTGTTTGTGAACTCTACGATTTCCACCTCCCACAACAAGTTTGGATTTGGATGCCAGGATGGTCGAAAAAAACTTTCCTCGCTCGTCAAGATTTTTTTGTACACATTCCGTGGAATTTCAAAGCCATTTTTTTAGAAAATTCAGAATTAACATTTTTGGAGTAAATCTTCGCTACGTAAGTTGCTCGTGACTGAAGTAAAATTTTTCTCAAACCTGAACCTTATGTAATTTTGTAGTTTTTTTAACCAAATTACTGGATTCAAAATTATCGCAATCGTAATTTTCTGTGAACTCTCTATCGCGTGTATTTTTATTTACACACAGCATCTGTTATATTGTTTCTTCCTACTGATCAACGGCGTACATGTGTTGTACGAGGAATGCACAGCGATATTGACTACTCTCGAATGAAAGTGAAAATTCTTTTTGAAAAATTTATACGATATATCGTTGAATATTCTACCCTGATTTATACCGATCAGGCAGAAGAATTTCGATTAGCTGACGAAATAAGGCGTTCTTTCGAACCACCCTAAAGTGTGTTTTAGCTGTCAAAAAAAAAACAGATGAGCGATTAACAAAAAAAACGTGACGTGGACCTCGAGAATGGATAAATATTAAATGTCGTTCTAGAGTAATTTAATAATCGTGTTTTACCGTCTTCCTCCTCCTTCTTGTCACGTTTGAAAGCGTTCATTTTCTTCCGATATTGCTGCCTTTTTCAATAAATCCTCGGACACGTCACCTCGCGCTTGAGACAACGTCGGCCATTATTCTTTGGTGTGTTCGACAATGAGGCGTTAAGGTGGCGCGCCGGTGCCGTAGCCGGCGTCGCGGAGATTTCGCCAATCGGCGAACAGCGAGGATCCGCGAAGTGCGCACGCGCAGAGGCGCGTTTAACATTCACAGCAGTTGACCGTACATTTTCCGCGCACCCACGAGTAGTAGCGCAGGGTTCTTCGACTTCGATCGACGTGCGACGAGGTTGTTTTATACGTCGCACCTGTAACATCGTCCCGATCCATCGTCGTTGCGAGTAAGTTAACGACAGTTCGGGCTAAGTTTCGTAAGAAATCACTGACGACAGTTCGCGAGATCGTTCGAAAAAATTCATTCGATTCGAACGACCCAAGGCACTTTACTCGTGCCCGAACTCTTACGCAAGTTTCATACAAATTTACAAATTAACTCTACGAGACTAAACATGTAAATAAATTTCGCTCTTTCGGTGCTCGGAGGACCGTCCTGCATGTTATTGAACTTTGACCCGACTGTCTACAATCGCAATCGTTTAAAGTCGATCGTCGGAGACGGCGATTTTTTTTTTGTCAATTAATATTCCGTGGATGCCATGCATAAATAACTCCTCGTCAATCGTGACGGTTCATTGTACCGAGATAAAAGTTGATCGCCCAATAGCGGGATGATAACAATTCGGCACTCCGCCGTTCGTTAATTAGTTTTTGGAACGATTTTTTTTTGCAGAGTGTCTTCGATGGCTGAAACTGCCACTCTAGGATGGACGGATTATATTGTGATAGCGTGCATGCTGGGTGTAAGCGTTGGAATTGGAATCTACTACAGATTGACCGGCGGGCGCCAGAAGACCACAGAAGTAATTGACATATTGATCCTTTCGTCAATTGGAGACAGCATGGAGCCAGGGAGAGATTTAACTATGAGTTTGTATCTCGTTGGCGATGCCAGTGGAATAATACGATACTTTATTTATTTATTTATCAATGGGAGAAAAGCCTTTTACAAAAAAAAATAATAATAACTTTATAGGATTTAACACAATACAATGCGTAACGTATATGGATAATATAATGAAAAGAAAATGATTTGCAATTTTCTCCTCGAGTCTCAATATTTTTATAATCGCTCCAAGATAAGAATCAGAGAGATTAAAGAGGCAGGGAGAGATTTAACTATGAGTTTGTATCTCGTTGGCGATGCCAGAAGAATAATACGATACGTTACTTATTCATTTATTTATTTATGTATCAATGGGCGAAAAGCCTTTTACAAATAAGAATAATAACATCTTTATAGGATTTAATACATTATAATCCGTAAAGTATATGAGGTATTCCAAATTTCCCATTGAGCCTCAATATTTTTACGATCGTGCCGAGATAAGAATCGCGAGATTAAGGAGGCAGGGCGAGATTTAACTATCACTTTGTATTCTGCTCTGGCGGTGCCAGTAGAATAATACGATAAATTATTTATTTATTTATTTATTTATTTGGTTATCAACAGGAGTAAAACCATTTACAAAGAAATATGATTTAGCCTGATTGATTATATACGCATTATATTATGATTTAACATAATATAATGCGTAAAGTATGTGTATAAAAACGGAAAATGATATGCAAGTTTCTCCTCGCGCCTGAATATTTTTACAATCGCACAGAGATAAGAATCGGTAGACAAAGGGATTTAGGAAAGACATGTATTATCGTACAGTCGCTCTTGGCGCTTGCTCTACCATGTTTTTCTCTGCTATCAGGAATACTTCTCAGCAAACAGATCCATGAGCATCATACCTGTGGGTATAGCGCTTATGGTATCCTTCATGTCGGCAATAACGCTGTTGGGTGTCTCTGCTGAAAATTACACATTCGGCACACAGTTTGTAACGATAAATCTGTCTTATCTCCTGGGCACCCCCATTGTGTGCTATGGATTTTTGCCGGTCTTCTACAAGCTTCAGGCCACAAGCGCATATGAGGTAAGCTCGCCATACCTTAAATTGTATTTGGAGCCTAGTACTGTACAAGCAATTATTCTTCGTTTCTTTGTTTATTTATTTATGTATTTATTTATTCATTTATTTATTTATTTATTTATTTATTTATTTGTCGAAGTAAATTATAAATAGTAAAGAAAAATAATAATAATAATAATAAAGACATTGTGGAAATTAATGAAATGGAATATTTCTGGTGATGACGGCACTTTTTTTGTTAATTTAAATTTTTAATTTTTTTTTCATATCCTGTTTGCAGTATCTGGAGAGACGGTTTGGAATGAAGGCCAGACTGATCGCAAGTGTCGTATACTGGCTTCAGTTACTCTTGTATTCGGGTGTAGTTCTTTACGCTCCCGCATTGGCGCTGGAAGCGACAACGGGAATGTCGACAACCGGCAGCATCTTGATTATCGGTCTGGTCTGCGCGTTTTACTCGAGCATAGGCGGTATCAAGGCTGTCCTGATAACGGACGTGTTTCAAGCATTCCTAATGTTCGTCTCGTTATTCGTCGTAATTGGAACTGCCGCCCATACCGTCGGTGGACTCGGCGAGATCTGGCGCATCGCTGGCGAGGGACACCGTCTGGAGTTCGATAAGTACGCGATGGGCCGCCCGACAATCGATATATCGGAATTCATTAACGCTGGCGCACGATTTCCAGCATCTCGATTGATCCAACTGTACGGCACACTTGGTGGAGCCTGACGATCGGTGGCCTGTGCACGTTTCTCTCGTTGTACGGCGTCAATCAGGTCCAGGTTCAACGAATGCTCACGGTCAGGAGTTTAAAAGCCGCGCGACTGGCGATCTTTTTGAACTGGCCGATTCTCACGGTTCTCTCCATGGCGACGTGTTTCTCGGGGCTGGCTATTTACAGCAAATACAGACATTGTGATCCAAGGGTGGAAGGGAGAATTTTGTCGACGGATATGCTGATGCCTCTCTACGTAATGGACACGATGTCTCACCTGCCCGGATTGCCTGGTTTATTCATCGCAGGTTGCTTGTTTTCTCCGTAATTTGTTTTCTTTCTATTATCCAGTTCTCGTTGCCGAGCGTTATTGATCGACGCGAGATTTTTATTAAACGCTGCTCGCTTCGTTTTATTCCGGCTTTGTTTTTTCAATGATCTATCTGCTTGCCGGACGTTATTGGTCGATGCGAAATTTTTATTAATAAAAATCTCAGCGGAGAAAACGAGCGACGTTTAAACGTCGCTCGTTTTCTCCGCCATTTTTTTCCCCCAATTACTCCAGTTCTCATCGCCGGGCGTTGTTGATTAATGCGAGATTTTTATTCAACATTGCTTCCTTTTTTTAAAATCCATTTCTCGTTACCGTGCGTTATTGATTGAAGCAAGATTTTTATTAAACATTCGCAGGTATCTTCAGCGCGGGATTGAGCACGATATCGGCCGCTCTGAACTCCCTGGCCGCGGTGACCCTCGAGGATTACGTAAAACCCGTGTACATAAAATGCACCGGTAGAGACTTTCCGCATTCGAAGTCAATCGTTATCGGAAAACTGCTGGCATTCGCATTCGGAATTCTCTGCATCGCCGTTGCATTTCTGGCGCAGCTACTCGGCGGTGTTCTTCAAGGTAGCCTGACGATATTCGGGGTAGTCGGTGGACCGCTCTTGGGTATGTTCACGCTAGGAATGGCCTTCGAGTCGGCGACTCAGCGCGGAGCCGTCACCGGTGTCGTCACCTCGCTGGCGTTTCTCTTGTGGATCGCTTTCGGAATGCCGAGACCGAAGCCGCAGTTTTTGCCGGTGTCGACCGATGGCTGCGCTCTCGAGAGAGCTATAAACTCTACTATGAAAACCGTCTACCAGACAGCTGTAAATTCCACTTCGAAAATCGTCGAGGAAGCAGTTTCAAATTCTACCATGAACATCGTCAAGGATACCGCGCCGTGAGTAATACAAATCTCTGCATTATCGACCTATCGTCACGGCTCTCCGTATCGTGCTAATTAATTTTTTTTTCCAGGCAACTCGACGCTTCGAGCTTCTTCTATCTCTATCGAGTGTCTTACATGTGGTACGCGCCGATCGGTTTCTTAATGACGACGATCGTCGGCCTCGTCGTTAGCAACCTGGGCCGGTTGATATTCCGCGAGAAGCCCCAATATCTCGATCCGGATTTATTCTTCCCTTGCGTCGGCCGGTATATTCAGAAACGACGACAATTGGCGAACGAAACGAACAGAAATAATTTCTCGAACTTGACCTTCAAGACGAAATATCAATTTGAAGAGAACGGCGGAGAAGCCGAGAAGGTCCAAGTGGCAACTACACACATTTAATGTCCAGCGTATCCGGAATAGCCGATTAACGACATTCCGTATGTGCATGGAGGCGAAGCAGCGTGACAACAAAAGAACAGTCAGCATTTACAGCGTCGTTACGGATAACTTACCGACTGCGTTGTGTTCAGTTTGATGCGCCGTTGTTTGTTATCTTCGTTCTTGCTTCCTCATAGAGGAAGCTTTGTTTTTATTCGATGTACTTAAGGTGATGTGCAATACCGCCGTCGGTAACAAAAACTGTACTGCATGCCGCTTTAAGACCGCAGACAGCCGAGGAAAAAGAAAATTATCTTTACCTGGAGGATAGGCAATTTTTTTTTTCCTCGACCGTCTGCGGTCTCAAAACGGTATTCAGTACAGTATTTGTTACCAACTGAGCGTGGGCAGAAGGCCGAGGGGTTATACGACATCAGTTTAAGGCGAGGTGAAACAGACTCGGTCAGTAACAAAAACTGTAATGAATGGCATTCGAAGATGGCAGATATTTCGCGATAAAGCAGAGTATTAATTGATGTAACATTCAATACCGCGTTCGATGATGTCTCGCTTTACTCCGAAAGTCAACCATCCTTACACGGCATTGATTCGAAAAATGCAAGTATCTCTCTTGCACTCATATGTCACGTGGTAAATGTTTAAATTTATCTTAATGCATAATGCACGTCCGGTAATATTCGGGATACCCGGACGAGCAAAGTACAAGTGATTTGTTTCAGTATATAGTTGTTCATTGGTCATTACTTACGATGGCCAGCTGTTTCGAATTCACGTACGAGCAATGGTTACCTGCGATTATTGAATTTCGGATGAAACTTCACATATCATTTGAAGCATTTTATATTTTTGTAAGGTAATTCACTAACGTCCGTTCGTTGATTTCGCACAACGTATGTCTCCAATGATAGATCTTGCAACGCTTACGTCGACAACGAATTGTCGATGATTCGTCGTCCCGTGTGTAACGAGGCGTGTCTGAAAATGTTTTATCGAAATTGGCTGGGCCACAGATCTTAATATATTTACTTCACTTGGTGCAAAAATGGCAGTGTTACGCACGCTTGGCTTGCGTAAAACCCCAATTTTCACAATGTCTGAGTGAAACTTGATACGATACTCGTCCAAAAACCTTTCCCTCAACTCGTGCGATTGCAACACTCGCCTTCGGCTCGTGCTGCAAACGCACAATCGTCAGAAAATGTTTTATTGTACCAGTATCGTAAATTACTATAACCGCCCAAAGTGTCGAAGTTATATCGGGCGTGTCCAATAGTTATTTGTATGGCAAGGGCGTAGAAAGGGAGTTCTTGACGAGTGTGAAAATGCCACACGCCGAAGGCGAGTGCGGCATTCACACGAGTCGGAACTCCCTTTTCTACGCCCATGCCACTCTTAGGAGAAATTTTCCTAATAAATTCATGAAAATCATGATTTTCGTGTTTGTAGAAAATGCGCAGAAACGCATTTTCTCACACTGGTGCGGGAACAAGCAGTATTTTTCCTGCACGCGATGCTGAAAAGTGCGTTTCTGCGCACTTTTTCGCATCTCACACGTCACAGGAACGGAAAACGGGATTTTACGTGCATGCCTTAGGAAAAATATTATACCGCTTTACATACTCAGATTAATTATGCTGTATATATGTACATACGACTCGACACACTATCTCCGCAGGTTGGAGAACGAGTACAGCCGATATACGGCACAGGACAATAAAACAAAAAGAAAATATTGGAAAAAAATGTTAGCTCATCAACTGCCACAGCATTGTTAATACATTACTTTTCTTCCGTGGCTTTTTGCTCGTGGATGGTCCACCGCTTGAGTCTCAGGGTTACGTGGCCGATATCGGACGATTGGTCGATCGATATACACAGTATTTTTAGGTAATGAATAATAAACGGTGCTTATTTTATTGTGAGCAAATTTTCTTGTACATCGAATTTTATTAATTTTCTCCGTTGCCGTCTCCGCATTACGAAGAGGGTTGCATTACAGTGGACATACCTGATTTTTTTTTAATATCCCAGGTAGCACAAAAAATTAGTTATCAAAAAGTGATCCCAATGTGTTCCATATGTCCGTCTGGACGGTATTCGAAAGTCACCACTAAACCAAAAAGTTAATTTATTACACTCGGCGCGCAAAATTGTCATTTACGCACCGACTGAAATAAAGTACTATTTCACACTATTATCGTAAGGTAAGATAATTCGGGTGGTCCTTAAATTGAACATTTTTTAAATTTCTGGCGGCCACCCCGTATTATCGTGAGGGATAAAATAAAAATGCGATGGACGATGGGACCCCGAAATCAATGCATTTTAGAGGTCGCTACGGGCTATTTAAAAAATTAAAAACATCCGAATTATAAGTCAAAATGAAAGATTCGAGATTTCCCTGGAGCCGACCAAAGTGTACTCTCGTTTCAGCTGTTGAAGAGAATTAGGTAAATAAAATATTTACTTCGTTTGTCGATAGAGATATTTTATACTTTTTGACCATTGCAGGAATTTGTCGACCGCTTTACGAGAAACGACAAATCTTCAGTTTTTTATGTAACTTTTGTTACAATAAACATATTTCTTCAAATAAAATATTCGGTTATTTTTCCGCGGCAGATTTTCACCTTCTACAACATTTTTTAACTGTTAGATATACTTAATTGTCGAAAACGTAATGTTTTGTAATTGTAATTGTGACGTTTTGAACGTAGGATAGCCTATACTGATAGACAAGCGGCACAAAAAGTAGCAGTTGGCGCAATAGTTGCGACATGTGCCGCACACGTCGCAAATATCGCGCCAATATTGCTACTTTTCGTGGCGTTTGTCTATCAGGGTAGTTACGACCCAGACGGACATATGTAACCTATTTAGATCACTTTTTCATATCAGATGCCTTTTTGCTACCTGGGATCGAGACGCAAGGTCAATTATCGGTGAGTATTGATTTACCGCCAGTCGTCTACGCGGAGCCGCTTCATTCCCTCCCCGGGGGTTGTTCAGCCTGAATTGTATCGCAGTGTGTGTAACGACCGAGGAGCAAAACTAGTCAATACACCGATCGATTTCTCATTCTCGGACGACGGTGGAGAGCTCTCGCACAGTCGAGGAGCGTTTCAGTTTGACTCGGGACCTTTGTTTGTTCTTATATGGGCTACGCACGATGTGTTGTGTTGCGGCCAAGTGACGACGATAAACAGCAGTGACGAAAGCAGCGGGTCGTGAGTGATCCGCGAGTGGAAATTACGATATTTATAATCGACGAACAGAGTTTACGATCGAGATATTTCGAAACCCTCCGTGCTGTACCGGTCCGATGGGCTAGTGTGAAACAAAGGACGTTGGATCGTATAAAAAACGCACGGATGCGAATTATCGAAAGATTTCAACTGGGCCGAACGATGCGACAAAACTTAAGCGAATTCAGGCGGCCGGCACGAGTTTAGCAGAGAGACAAGAAAACGCAATCGAAAAGTTGTCCCTAAAATTAATCGTCTTCAATTACTGCATATTAGGCAATTAACAGAGTGGAGACGTGACCGTCTTGAATCCGGATCGAAGCGCACTCCTCCGGATCTAACCAGTTTCAATTCGTCTCTTGGTAAGTCGACCAACGCTCACCAATCACCGAGGCCCTTTTATTTTCCATTGCGACGACTGTCTATTTTCCTCGCGCTCGTCGTTCTCCATCTCACTGTGCCGACGTCACTTAATTAATTAAGGAGAATCCGCGGTTGAGGGACGGGAGAGACGGACGGTTCATCAGAGTGTATCGCGTCTCTGGGCCGGGTGTCAAATATCTGTGACCCTTCCCGTGGCATCCGGACAGTGGCGACGCGCTTTTCTTTTCTCTCGCCTTGGCGAGGCTCTTGTTGCCACAGTTTGTGTCCCCCATAAATCTATCGAGGTAATCGGCAGCCCTGGGTTCGATTTCCACTCGACACCAATGGAAAAATGTTCTGCGTTTTTTTTTTCTGCGATTCCCTGGTCGTTCTGAAACCACCTTCGTGATCACCCTGGGTAGAATCCACCCGACGACCATGGGACCATATCTAAGTAGTATCAGGATCAAATTTTAGGCAAAAATATTAAAAATTCACAGTTATGATTTTTTTTAGTGAAAAAACTTATTTTCCATTTTTTCTTATTTATGATTTTTTTAAAAAACATGTTGCCATTTGATTTCTCATAAAAAAATGTTTCGTACATCAACTAGAATGTTTGAAGGATGTTCTGTAATTTTTTTGGTTTTTTCCGACCGATAGTTTGGTCAGAATAGAGTAGAATCGACCCAGTGTGACCATCGACATCTGTGAAATATGTGTGACCACGAAGGGTTAAAAACGGTAGTTTCAGGCTTTCGCAATCTTCATAAGTACAACGCAATCTTAAAAAAAAAAAAAGTCAAATTAGTACGTGGTCGTATGGTAAAAGTCGCCACTGGGACGTCCGGAGAAAGCCCCAAGCACAAAAGTACTTTTACGATACTAGTGCGATAAAACTTTTTCCGACGATTGTAACTTTGCAGCACGAGCCGAAGGCGAGTGCTGCAATCACACGAGTTCAGAAAAAGTTTTTCGCACGACTATCGTACCAAATTTTACTTCACGAGGTGTGAAAATTTCGCACCGAGTGTGTTAAATTACCATTATCGAGGTAACCCTCGATAGATAAATGTCGCACGATCTTGTATCATCCGATTTCGTTGCTATCAACGAGCTATGTTAGAATTCTCTGTTACACTCGTTGAAATCACCTGCCACTGGGCGGACGAGCTCGACGATTGCGACTCGCAGAATGCGAAAACAGATAACCCGGATAAAAACAAATTATCGGTTAAACGTGACTCGGCTGACGGCTAATTTGTTTGAAGGCGGGCAAGTAGTGTCGATTAAGAGAAAAAAAAGTCAGACACGCATCGAATACGTGATTTTCCGGGTGATTTATCGATGGTACGGTCGCGAGAGGGAATATTCTATACGCGCACGCGCGTATGAAAAAAAACTGGTTAGAACCCGACTTTTCACAAACATCCCGCATCGGCCCGACACATGCCGTGGAACTCGTAGGAATCATCATTGCGAGCCGGCGATGGCATTTCCCAGTTTACACTGCGAGGCATCAATTAAAGAATCCTCGGAAGCTTTATTTACGCACGCTGCGCACACGCTCGACTCTGTACATAGATCGAGCGTACTGTTTTTACCGGCAGAAGCTCTCGAAGAGTCATAAGATTATTTATGCCGAGTTTTGATTGCTTCGTATATCGCATCGACGCTCCGTCGATCGATCGCTCGCACTGAAACACGCTACAGGCTCTTCACGGCTGTGACACGTCAACGAACTCTATATTTCGCGTAAGGATGTAACCCCCAAGTAGCAACGAGACATCTGGTACGAAAAAGTCATCCGAATGGGTCACCCAAGTCCGCCCGAATGGTAACCCAGCAAAAAAAGCGTGCCGTAACATTTGACATGCCGCGCCGGCACTATGCAGACATGTATGTCCGCAGGTGACGATATTGTGACGGCACGGCGTTTTGATACCGAAAGCTGCTTGCACCGTTCCAGCTTGTGGATCTTCACGCCGAGATTGTCAAGCTACATGGCGAGCTGGAACTGTGCAAACAGCAGTCTAGTATCAAAACGCCTCGCCGTCACAGTATCGTCACATGCGGACACACATGTCTGAATTGTAGCCGCACGGCGTGCGTTTCCGTGCTAGAACCGAGTAGATTCCGTGCCGTCAGGTTTCTATCTGGGCACTATAAGCTATCCTATGTCTAAAAGTTAACTTAGGACAGCTTGTAGTTACCATTCGGGCGGACTTATGTAACCTATTGGGATAACTCTTTCCTACCAAATGTCTTTTTGCTACTTGGGCCCATCGAAGTGTCGGACGATATCCGGAGCCAACCGTAAGTTGATGTGAGTCACGTGACCGCGCCACGAGACCGAGAGATGCTGTGATTGGAGCTCGCGGTGGAGTGACAAAGATACCACGGGAGATTCTTTCACATGGCGTTAAGGGCATGTTATACAGAGTCGGTCGGTAACAAATCTGTTTCCCTATTTTCTTCGCGACTATTAATATTTTGGACAAAAGCAAATTAGGTTTTCGTGGAATATATACAGATACATAAAAACCTAATTTCCTTTTGTCTGAAATATTAATAGGCGCGGAGAAAACGGGGCAACCGTTTTTTTTACCGACTTAGTCTGTATCACATGCCCTTAAGAGCATGTGCAATACCGCGGTCGGTAATAAAAACTGTAATGAACTTTTATCACCGATTTTGACCTTAAGGGGGTTTAGACTCCCCTTAAGCACAATAATGAAAATAAAATTTAGCGAGCGTGCGAGACATCAGCGGCCGTGCATCAGGTGTTCCTCGACGTTTCCGGTCAGCGGTTACGGTCGGAATAAAAGAAATCATAATCGAGAGACGAACATAGGAAGAGAAGGAAATGCCGATAATAATCTCATCGTACGCCGTTCATCAGCGCGCACCACGTGGCTGCGTCGCTTTATTCCGTTATAAATCGAGTTTGTACATTTCATGTACGCGGACGCGTCGGCTGTCGTCACACATGTAACACACTGCTCTATTACCGCACGAGTATCACTTAATGTACCCGCGATACTGATCTCTCAAGGTTAATTGACGTTCGCCCAAACGAGACGATACACAGAAGCGTGACACTTGTCATACGTGGATACACGTATAGCCAAACAGCCATAAATAATGAGCGAGCAGAGCATGTGCAAAGTTTCCTTCGAAAGCCGTTACAAAAAGTTTGACGAAAGTTCATTGAGTCATCCGATGAGAGAGTGATTTTACGTTCGGTGAGGTTAACGCAGGCGCTGTTGATAGCTCGTTAAAACACGAGACTCTCAGCGAGATGAGTCTCGAGCGGAGGGTTGATTCGTCACACGGAGATGTGCTCATCTCGTCCCGGCGTGCGAATCGTTCGGAATGACTCTCGTTAATTGATTTACATCGAACGACTCTCGAGCAGGTCTCTTCCCGATTTCTCGGGTTGCAATCGTTAAACGCGTCACTCTTTTTAACGGAATCGATTTTTCCGGCAATCCACACGAACGGCGTTCGTCGTTCAGCGTTCCGCCTGCCCTCCCGGAGGGGTTAACAACTGGCTAGTTTCACGGTGCGTGCAACTCGTGCACGTACCGTCCCACGAGGTCCGCTCGCTGCCGACTCGCCTCGTCGTCGCTTTTCTTCGGTGGAAGGGGCTCGCCTCGTATAAAGGAGCATTTGACAATTAAAACGATCAGTCTCAAAACCGCACGCCGTTTAATCCATTCGTCACAAACTCCAACGCAACTGGAGAGAAAAGAAACGACTCGATTCTTAACCAATTCCTATAGGAATTAAAGTATTTTTAAAATTTTTTAATTAAAAGAAAAAAAAACTAAAGCAAAAAAAAAAAAGTGGATATAACCGATAGCGTAAGGTTTATCGATACAATTTTGAGAAAATCTAGTTCCAGTACCTGTATATATATGCGTTACGTCAGGAAAACCAGCAAAATAATACAGCTGCAGTTCCGCACGTTCCTATCGACGACATTCGAGGACTAGGTGAACGCCGCAGGGTTCTCGAGTTGTTTTGTTTTGTAAATATACCTCGTACGGTGCGAAAATTCGGCGTGTCCGTGTGGAACTTGCGAGCTTCAGTGAGGTAAGATACTTTTGAGCATCGCTATTATTATTGTTTCGATCAGTTGCTATTGTTTTCGAAAGGGTCGTTGACGCTCGTGTGATTTTACGCTACATTTGGTAACGCTTTTATTTTCTTTTGTTTTCTTTCTGTACGTCCATGATGTGGAAAGACTCGCATGTCGTTTTAAGGACGAGCCGGTGTTAACTTCGCTCGCCCGGATGTTTTGACGAATCGATAAATCTCCATTCGCCGTTACGTAAAAAGGACTCGGCAGCCGCGCTTGGAAACTGGCTATTGCGGTCTCATTAATGTAACGACGCTTGGCTCGTCGACAATCGCGCGAATCCCTCGGTTTGTTTTGCCAAAACAAACGGGAGATAACCGGTTTTTTTTTTTTTTTTTGCACGGTGACCAAGAAAATATAACCTCTCAGTTTCGCGTCGAGTTAACCGTACGTCACTCGATCGTTTAACGAGTCAAGTGCAAATCCATTGCAGTGTCACGACGAAGAGGATCGATGCAAGTATCGAATGACAAGCGGAGTATTGATTTTTATAAAGATAAAGTACGCGGTCGACGTCGGTGGTTATTTCCGTAAAGCGATACGAACCGCTATGGTCAAAGACAAAAGCGCCCTCGAGCGAGTTCCATCTATCGTCGTTTCGCCTGTTGAGATATATATGTATACATTTTTTTTTTTTCTCAAAAGTTCGCACGTGTCAGTTCGAACCACTTGAGGCAGCTACGCGACCAAAGCCGCTTATAACCAGAAACGATTGAGTTTCATGAACGACGATGGATCCGCGCTCTCGGCACTCGGGGCTCTTTTGTAGACGCCTCTGCGCATCGCCACGCGTCTTTTGTAACCCTTTGATGCCCGATGCACCATACTCGGCAAAGATGTGGAAGAAGCTTTTTGAAAGTGTCTTCGTCGATTGAGGAAATGGTCGGGCGATTGAGGTTTCCTTTTTTGTGGGCACGAGACTTCGAACCTTATGCATTAATCATGACCTCTTGAAACATTAAAAAATATCCTTGGCGTCCTTGAAACGTTCTTGAAGTTTGATCGTCCCTCGAAAAGTCCTTCGATTTTATTTTGAACACTGTAAAAAATGTTATGAAATTTACAACACGTTTAATATACAAAAACGTATGAAATATACAACCTCGGCATAAGAAATTAGAATTCATATACATTGTATTTGAATTTTCAGAATTTAATCTTAAATGCAATACCTTTATATCAACCCTCACTCCATGTAGGGGGGTCGTTTTTGTCCGGGCCGAAAAACCCGAAAAGTGTTTTTTCAGCGTATTGCTTGATGTTTGATAAAATATTTTTTGTTTAAATAACAATATCCGAAAAATTCCTGTTCGCACTTCGAAAGGACATTCTAAGGATCAACCATTAATTCTTTCAGATTTTTCTATTAATAAGTGTGGGTGTGGTAGCGCGCCGCCGAAAACGACCCCGGTACGTGGAATTAGGGTGCCGAAAACACCTACATAGAGTGAGGGTTAAAATTACCGCCGATGGCATTGAAATTAAAACATCCCTACATGAAATTTATGTTATTATTACAAATATTATAAAAATAATATTGTTTTTAATATACCGGTAACGCAATATTCTTACATACGTGTCAATGAAATTTCATATACTGTATATACATAAAACTTTATATACATTTATGGATTTTCAAACGAACATTTTTTTACAGTGAATATACACTGGACATCGTGTTAATAAATTAGCACATGAAAAAAGTTTTCAGAAACAATAATGTTACAAGTTGATTAACATAATTGTTTTTGTTTTGTTTCTGGTTTCGCAGTTGCTTAAAAAAAATACAATATGCGAGTACGACTGCTGATACTCTTCCTCGCCCTCTCGGCGTCCTCGGCCGAGCAACGGAGGGCCACGCCGAAAAGTCTCGAGGAGCAATGCCACGACCAGCATCCGGCGCTGCTGAATTATTTTTCATGGCTGGATTACACGGTCCTCGCGATAATGCTCCTCGTTTCGTGTATGATCGGCACATTCTACGGTTTTTTCGCGAAGAAGCAAGAGACCAGCGAGGACTTTCTACTCGGCGGATCGAACATGGGCACATTTCCTATGGCCATGTCCTTAGCCGCCAGTTTCGTCACTGCTATCGAACTCCTTGGAAATCCCGCGGAGATGTATGGACAGGTAAAAAAAAATATATATATGTGCGTTCCTGTTTTCTCTAATTCATACGTTTCTGTCCTTACAATCCTGGCTACCTTCGAAATACGTTTCAGAGAACAATTATGTGAAGTAATACTGAAAAACGTTACTTCCGATTTCTAAATCTCATTTTTCGATTCATCTGTCTTCCGGTTGAAAAATGAGATTTTCAAACCGGAAGCGTCGTTTTCCTGTATGACTTCACGTCCGGTTGAAAATCGAGATTTCGAAACCGGAAGCGACGTCATATCGGAAATTCGTCATTTCCGGTTGAAAAATGAGATTTTCAAACCGGAAGCGTCGTTTTTCCGTATGACTTCACGTCCGGTTGAAAATCGACATTTCGAAACCGGA
This sequence comes from Exephanes ischioxanthus, assembly GCA_958510785.1. Taxonomy (NCBI): domain Eukaryota; kingdom Metazoa; phylum Arthropoda; class Insecta; order Hymenoptera; family Ichneumonidae; genus Exephanes; species Exephanes ischioxanthus. The sequence goes on along the minus strand of OY294022.1, from coordinate 13,342,994 downwards.
AGTGACGTATCTCCGATATGACGTCGCTTCCGGTTTCGAAATCTCGATTTTCAATCGGACGTGAAATCATACAGGAAAACGACGCTTCCGGTTGAAAATCGAGATTTCGAAACCGGAAGCAACGCCATTCAGTAAATGCGTCACTTCCGGTCGAAAAATGAGATTTTCAAACCGGAAGTGTCGTTTTCCCGTATGACTTCACGTCTGGTTGAAAATCAAGATTTCGAAACCGGTAGCGACGTTTTGCACACGATGTCACTTCCGGTCAAAAACTGTGATTTTCAAATTGAAAGTGATGCCACGATACTTCCGATCACACACCGTATCTATTGTGATCATATGATTTCGAGATAATAGCGTGACACACCACCTTCTTAGGGGTTGATGTCTCTCTTCATGATATTATAATATGCGGATCGATATTTTTTGTCATTTACACAGGGTACCCAATTCTGGATGACCTGCCTGGCATTTTTATTCGTTGTACCGATAACTTCCAGACTGTACTTACCGGTATACATGAAGCTACGGCTGACCTCGAGTTACGAGTACTTGAATCTACGCTTTAACACACACTGCAGATTGCTCGCGAGCGGTCTTTACATGCTGCAGATGATTTTGTACACCTCGGTGGCTGTTTACGCCCCGGCCCTAGCATTAAGCCACGGTACGTTGCTCATTCGTGGTCAAGGATCTGTTTGTTTGTTTTGAAAAATCGTAACAATGTTAATACTGTTTGTTTTTTGTTTTCAGTTACAGGCCTCAATACTTACCTGGCTGTAACTCTAGTCTACGTAGTCTGTATATTTTATGCGTCTCAGGTTTGTACAAGCCTCCTGGTTCCGACGATATATACGAAAAAATTTCAAGCACTAGAATAAAGATTTGGTCCAAAAAACAGGTCAAGTTGTAACATTTTTTTATCGCTGGTATTAGAAGGACAAGGTCGGGATTTTACGCACCGTTAGTATAAGGTGTCATGAAGTTTCATTTTTTTTTATTGAAATATATCGATTAACGGATTTATAAACTATTAATAACGGACGTCGCATCTCAAAATCTATTGGTCCGATTGAGTTGAAATTTGAATAGGTCCTTGAGTATAATATTTTATATCTAATGACCAGATTATTAAAAAAATTGTTCATTCATTTGTTAATAACAAACGATTAAGGCCGTTTTTTCGATTCGATGAAAAAGACGACCTTAACCGTTCGTTATTAACAAACGATTAAGGTAACGATTGACAAGTAAATTAACATTTTTTTTTATCATCCGGTCATTAGGTAGAAAATGTAATCAAGGAACTATCCAAATTTCAACTCACTCGGACGAATATATTTTGAGATATCCGTTGTTAATTGTTAATTGGTAATAAGTCCGTTGGTAATTAATATTTTTCTATAAAAAAAAGACTCAAACTGCATAACACCTTGTACTAAAAGTGTGTGAAAATCCGACTTTGTCCTTCTAATACACGCGTTTGAAAAAATGTTGAAAGTCAACCTGTTTTTTTCGACGAAATCCTTGTGCTAGTGCCTTCAGCTCTATCCCGACCTCTTAGGCGCTACCATATAAACATGTCACTTATAAAGGGTCAATCGGTCTATCAAAATTTTAGGGTGGCATGAAAGCCGTGATAATGACAGACACTTTTCAAGCTGTCGTGCTGCTGGGGTCGCTCTTCACGATCGTCGGTATGGGAATGTGTTGGGCCGGTGGGATCTCGCAGGTCTGGCAGGATACCCGGGAGACCGGCAGGTTCGAGTTCTTCAACATGGATCCGACACCGACCGTTCGTCACAGTTTCTGGAGCGTCGTTGTAGGCGGTACATTCTACTGGGCAACGATGTTCTGCAGCAATCAGGCTTCCGTCCAGAAGTATCTTAGCGTAGAGAGCATCGGTCAAGTCAGAACGTACGTTACTCTTGTTTTTTTTTTTTTCATCTATTTCATTTCCGCGGAGTTAATGGAGGAAGGCCAAATTTGTGTCGGCGATAATGGACGATCGTTTGTATTACTTTCAGCGCACTGTGGGTCTCTTCGGTCGGCCTGATTGTTATTTATACGATCAATTTCCTCACCGGGATGGTGCTTTACAGCGTTTACAAACACTGCGATCCAGTGCGTGCCGGATACATTTCGGGACAGGATGAATTGTTGCCCCTTTACGTAATGAATGTTATGGGCGAACTTAAGGGCATTCCGGGCTTCTTCGTAGCCGGTATTTTCGCTGCATCTTTGGGGTAGGTACAGCTATATCACGCACACTTTATTTTATTTTTTTCACACGACTCGGAGAGACCGTGTACGGGAGAGTAGGGCACAGTATTTTGCTTCCTCTATGAGGAAGCAAAATTAAGAAAAATTGCCGAATTGCTGACTACTCCACTCGTCGTGTGGAGAGCCACCCATCATAATTTTTAATATTTTTCCACGACTCGTCATCAAATTTCTATTAGGCCTAACAGAATCTTATTTGTCTTATTGCGTAACACAAAAGATTGGATAATTTGTATGCACCTCAAATCTCCAAGACATATCGTGTGTCAGACACCTTGTCCCGTGGCTCACTGTTCCTTGCTCTCCCCTAACGGTGGGAACGACTAATCGATATTGCATCCGTCAATTCCAGAACGGTCGCGAGTGCCTTGAATTCTCTGGCCGCCATCACCTGCGAGGACATACTCCAGGGTCTCTTCAAAATTCAAGTACCACCCAGTAAAGGAGCCGTCTACGCGAGATGGATCAGTATTTTCTTCGGGGCGCTGAGCTTCGCCCTCGTCTTCGTTGTCGAGCGTCTCGGCGGAGTTCTTCAGGTCGCTCTGTCGTTCAACGGTATGGTGGGTGGCGTGAATCTGGGGCTCTTCTCTCTCGGGATGTTCGTCCCATGGGCCAACGCCAAAGGCGCGATGTGCGGAGCAATCTCCGGCCTGGGCCTCGTACTCTGGATCGGTCTTGGCGCTCAGGTGGCCCATTTCAACGGACAAATACATCTCGATGGCAGACCGACATCCGTCGACGGATGTCCGTGCACCAACGAGACCGTGGCCGCTTTCGCGAGCGCGAGGAACGAGGATTTCAATGAGGCGTCGTCCATATACAGGGTAGATACAGTATACAGAATCGGCATATGATTCTTGCATTACCGTACAGAATATCTTCTTCAGGGTGATCCTTAAATTGAACATTTTTGAATTTTCTGGGGGCTACCCCGTATTATCGTGAGGTATAAAATAGAAATGCGATGTGCGAAGGATCTCTGAAATTCATTTACTTTTAGAGGTCGCTACTATCTGTTTAAAAAATTTTAAACTTCGGAAAATCTAAATTTAAAGTCAAAATTAAATATTCGAGATTTCCTTGGAGCCACCCCGCAATTTCAAAGTATAACGAATAAGAAGAAACTCTGCGAAATCCGTGTGAAAGCAAAGTATTTTTAGAGGTCACTATCGAGGGTTAAAAAAAAACTAAGTTTTTGACTATTGTAGCTAATAGTTACCAAATGTTGTAGAAGGTGAAAATCCGCCGTAGAAAAATAACTGAATGTTTCATTTAGAAAGATATGTTTCTTGGAACAAAATTTAAATAACAAATAACCGAAGATTCGACGTTTCTGGTAAAGGGAGTCGACCAATTCCTACAATGGTCAAACAGTATAAAATATCCCTATCGACGATCGAACGAAACATTTTATTTACCTAATTTCGGGGACCCTTCGCACATTGCATTTTTATTCTATACCTCACGATAATACGGAGTGGCCTCCAGAAAATTCAAACATTTTCAGTTTAAGGACCACCCCAATCTTTTTGTTTTTTTGTTTTTTTTTTTTTTTTTTTGTATAATATAACGGGACGCCCTTACCCCACGTTAAGTCTCGCATTTGGTCGCGAGATGGCAAACTGCGGGGCGTTTCGCGAAAGTGAAGTGGTACCGGGCAACGATAAAGGCTCTACCTATCCTATCCTCAGGGTCCTTTTCTATCCTCGCAACAATTGACCACAACCATACAGAATATTCTCTTCTTTGTTGTAAATTGTTTATATAAATCCATTAATTTTTTTCTTTTTTTTAAATATGATTCTGTATTTCCATACAAAATATTTTCTTCTTTTTTCGTATTTTATTTAAATTTATTAACGGTTTCCTCCTTTTTTTTCTAACAGATAAGCTACCTGTGGTACAGCGTAATAGGTTGCCTGGTGACGGTGATCGTCGGTTTTCTCGTGAGTCTGTGCACAGGACTGCAGGATCCAGCGGAGCTGGACCACGATCTGTTGAGTCCGCCGATCCGGGCTCTTCTTGGCACAGCGAACAAACCTCGCAATCGGAACATTCAGGGTATCGCGAATCTCGCTCTCGAGCTCGAGGACGAGAAAATCACGAGTGAAACGAACAATAAGAGTCCCAAGTAGTTCGATTTGCGAGATAGCGATTACATTGGAATCCAATAATACGCCTTGGGTACGAGACAGCTAGTACAATATCGATTATTATAAATAATCGTCGATGATCCGGGCTTGCCCAATCGTCGACGAGACTGTACAATTCATTATTTCTTTTTAACGATCGGTCTCCCCTTCTTTTAGATAAATGTATGATTCGTTCGCGTATCGATGTTTCATTTTTTTTATTTAAATTTCAAACCACTTTGTACGAGACTGCGCGTAAATAACCAGTACAAACGGACCACAGGAGCGCCGTGTGTACTTACTGTCAACAATAACTCTTTGTACTTTATATAACTGTATCCTATAATGTTACTGTTACTATTATTATTATTGTTAATAACTGTGCAGTCGGTTAACTGCAAAGAGCACGGAATCGTGCGTGTTGTAAATTTGTGAATTTTATGGCCAGGCCGTAAGCGTCGATGTAAAAATAAGAGCTTCCCACTGTAATATTCGAGTTTCGTTTCGATTACGACGATAAGTATAGAAAGAATTATTAATAAAATATATACGCTTGAGATAACGGATTTTTATGAATAACAGAGAGCGTTCGCGTCGACTGCGCGGGTCGTCGAGCAAGTGCAAGAGAGAGGGCGATCGCGCGTCGAGGTGAAAGTGGATCAATACGAAGGCGCAACGCCGAGAGTGTTAGTCGGTACGCTGCGGCGGCAATGGAACCGTCGGCATCCCGAGGAGTGCCTCCTCGGTAGAAAAAATTGTGTAATAATCAGTCGGCAGCGTCGCCGCGACGCCGGATGTTGTTATTTAGTTTCCAACAACTGTGAATTTCGCGACGATTATTTACGACGATCTCGCGGGGACCGAATGGGTGGCGACATTGCGGCGTTGAAAGTCGTCGGCTCCACGACGGTGGACGAGTCTCCGGCTCTGTAACTAACCGTCCGAACTAGAAAGTCGCCAGGTCTGGTGAGAGGCCGCACCGGTGTTTTGGTAATTCAACGGCCGAAGCCGAGGCTCTCGACTCTGCGACAGAAGCGGCAGTTCTCGCGTTTCGTTATTTATTTTAATAGTAGAGATCGAAACGCGACGATGAGGAGAATGACCTGCAAGTTGGACCCGACCTTTCTGCGTTTCGCACGCTGGACGATACTCGTGCCGCTGTTCATCTACATATCCCTGCTGTTCGTGAAGTACAACAAAAACGTGCAGCTCAAGAGTCCCGTGGTAACGAACGAGTTGGATTCTGACTCGGGAATCCAGGCGCTGTTCGCCGAGCTCGAGACCGCCACGGAAACTAGAAAAAAGTTGTCCGAGATCGATCCGGCGAAACCGAAGAGCCTCGGAGGTATTCCCGATAACAGGGACGGCGGAACGATTTGGGAGGTCGAGCAAATCGAGAATCAGGACGATTCTCTGCTTACCGACGTTTTTCGTCGGGCCGATACCGACGAGAACAACGAGTTGGACATTCAGGAACTGGCCAGATGGATACACGCCAAGATAACCGAGCACATAGAGCGGGCCATGCAGCAAAACATCGGACTTTTCACCGCTATCGACAACAATCCCCGAAACGGTTAATAAACGACATTGTACCATCATTATTGTTGCCGTAGTGTTTAGGACATTGCATGCGATTGTAACTGTGACTGTAACTAATCAACTTATTTTATTTCACTCGAGTGTGAGCGGGAGCCGGTCCCGCTCACACTCGAGTGAAATAACTAATAATTCCAAAGTATAACGAATAAGAAGAAACTCTGCGAAATCCCTGTGAAAGCAAAGTATTTTTAGAGGTCACTACCGAGGGTTAAAAAAAAACAAAGTTTTTGACTATCATAGCTAATAGTTACCAAATGTTGTAGAAGGCGAAAATCCCCCGTGGAAAAATAACTGAATGTTTCATTTAGAAAGATATGTTTCTTGTAACGAAATTTAAATAACAAAAAACCGAAGATTTGACGTTTCTGGTAAAGGGAGTCGACAAATTCCTACAATGGTCAAGAAGTATAAAATATCCCTATCGACGATCGAACGAACCATTTTATTTACCCAATTTTCTTCAACAGCTGAAAAAAAGAGTACTCTTGTTTCAGCTGTTGAAGAGAATTAGCAGCACAGCATTAATTTCGGGGACCCTTCGCACATTGCATTTTTATACTATACCTCACGATAATACGGAGTGGCCTCCAGAAAATTCAAACATTTTCAATTTAAGGACCACCCTAATCTTCTTCTTTTTAATTGTAACTTGTGTTGTGATAAAAAAAAAATAAAAATCAAATCTCGACGAGTTTTATGAAGATATTTTTATTTCGCAGGTGAGATATCTTGGGAGGAGTATCACGGACATTTCCTCAGGTCCCACGGTCTCTCGGAGAGTTACATCGGATCCCACAAGAAGAAGCATGCCGAGCTATCGAGGTCTATGAAGGAGAGCATTCAGAGAGATCGGGCGAGATGGGCAGAGGCCGCGAGAACTGATCCGGACAGACTCGCGCTTGACGAATTTCTCGCGTTCACACATCCCGAGAGCAGCCACAGAGCGTTGCTGCAAATGGTCGAGGATCTGTTCGACAAATTCGGTAACGTCATTGTTTCAACGTTGATTCGATGTAACCGAGATATTCGGCAAAAAAAAAAAGAAAAGGAAGGCTTCGTACATTTAAAAATCGTTTATTGTCGACAAAATTGTACAGTTTTCTTCTCGATCGAGTGGGTATTTTTCTTTATTAAAAAAAAAAAATGGTGTACCTTGGCGAACAAGAAATATTTGTTAAATCTACAGATCATTTTTTCTTTTTACCGTGTATTCGGCGCTCTTGTGGTTAACACACACAGTTTCTTCGTAGATCGCGACGGTGACGAGCAACTTACGGAGGATGAATTTTCCGATCTTCCGGCCGACGGGGTCGGCCTCGAGCTTCGGGAAGATCAGACGAAGCCGGTTGGGGGGAGCGACGATCGCAGAAAGGAATTTAGATTTCTGATTGACAAGAATAAAAATGGCAAAGCTGATCGCTCCGAGCTCCTGGTGAGTATGATAATCTCGTACGAAGATAGTCGATTTAATCCTTGTTGTGCATTTTGTCCCAACGTTATACCGTGTTTTTTTTTTTTTTCGCCTAACGTCATCTTTAAGCACGTTGCTGGATGGGTAGAAAGGTTTTTTTTTTAAATCTGACTCCACGAGCTTAAGATTCGGTCAAATTGACCCCGTGGGCACGCGAATAGTGTTTAGTTCGCATAAATTTCAGAGCAATGAAAGAGAATTGCAAACACTTCCGGGGTGTGATCCCGATCACATCTTTCGCTAATGGTACGCTCACGCTACGATAACGTTACGATAACGGTAACCTTACGGCAACGTTACGGTAACGCGAATGTGCATCTGATGTCAGTGACAGACTAAAGAAAATACGTTTCGGAGTTGCTTGCGCTTCAAAGCAACTCCGAAATGTATTTTCTTCTTTTCTTTACAAAAAGAAATACATTCGGAGTTTCTTGCGAAGCGCAAGCGAGCAAAATGTATTTTCTTTAGTCTGTCACTGACATCGGATTGACATTTGCGTTGCCGTAAGGTTACCGTTACGTAACGTTGTCGTAGCGTGAGCGTACCATTAGCGAAAGATATGACGGTGATCTTCTCAGAGCCTTTGATATGCTTGATTTCTTCAGTTTTTTATACCATCCTGAAGTGTTTGCAATTCTCTCTAATTTCTCTGAAACTCATGCGAAGTGAACACTATTCACAAGGACTACCTTAAGGATATTTGGGCCGAAGTTGCGGAAGGGAACTCCGCTGAACGCGTTAGTCAGTGTGCGAGTGAGAAACGCAGACAAAGCAAGCGGCTAGACGGAGATATAGTCTTTTGTTTATTGAATTTATCTCAGAAACTAAACCGTTAATCACCTTGAAATTTTAACACTATAGTTTTTCATTCGTAAAAACACAATAGCTTTTTATATGTAGCTTTGTACATGCATTACTTAAAAACTACATGGTCAAAGGATTTGAAAAAATTGCAAACGATTCGGCGCGTCTTTGTCTGCAAAGTAGCAAAGTTTTGTAGCGATCGAACAGAAACGCGTTTTGGCCCAAATATCCTTAACGATTCATTACAGATGTACACACTAAGGGGTTAAAGCGAAACAGCGATTTGAGTGATCCTCATCGATTTTTCCGTACAGATGTACATCGACCCGAGGAACCCGAGACACGCGATACAGGAGGCTCAACACTTGATCGATCTATCGGATGTCAACAAGGACAGAAAATTGAGTTTGCAAGAAGTACTGAGCAAGACCGATTTATTTCTGGGAAGCAAGATGGTTGACACGGAGAAGAGCTTTCACGATGAGTTTCGATGAAATATAAAACAGTGACCTGTACAACGGGATAGACGATTAGTGATTAATTTATCAAACCGACGAGCTTTGACTTGGGAATAGTTGACGCAGCTCGATCCGGAAAGCTCCTCTGATCCGTGCACAAAGAAATACTCCCCGTCCGCCCGATCTCTCGCAAGATATCTGTGATAGTATATCTTATTATTGAGTAGCACAATAATAATAATTGACGTAACAATATAGGTAACGAGCCGCCTCTTGCATTCGTCGAACGAACGTGCGCGTGAACGTGAATAACGAATTATTCCCATCCGCGCGGATAATTGGAAAATCGGCAAAACATTGATTCTCTTATGAATCAACAATTCGTCGATCTACCAATTATCGGGGCACATCCGCGCGCACCCTCGTTCGACAAACTTGTACACAAACATAACAAACAAACCTCCGAGTTTTTTTTTTTTTTTTCTAATATTTTTCTTTATATGGATATAATAAAATATTTCTTCGCATTCATGTATGTACATACAGGTAACGTGATTAAAACATGTGTCATTGTAAATATCTATACTCTGATACCCAAATAACGTGTATTAATTTTCACAGATATGTTTTTACAATAAAAATAAAAGAACGAAACTACGAAAAAGACAAAAAAAAAAAAAAACTAACGAATGACTATAAAGTTATAAATCGCTGGCGTCTTACTTTACTATTCGCGAGCGGGCTCGCACCGATTGCACTGGCCTCTGAATTGTGCGTTCGATTTAAAAAATCCTAGGGATCTCGTCTTGATTCTTTTGAAGTAACAAAAAAAAAGGCTCCACTGACGTATGCTCGATGCGCAAGACGAACCGGTCGATGCATCGTTGGCTTGTAAAATAATTGACGTAACCGCGCTGGCAGACGGCACACACGGAAATTATAGCATTAAAATACTTTACAATGCTATCGCACGAAACGCAATTCCTTCAGAAATATAAATTCAAATAATTTCATAATATCTATACAGTAAACATTTCAAGCCATGAATATGCATTTACAAAAATGTCTCGTAACAACATCTGATACAATCGATTTTGGGAGGGAGGGGGAGGATAAAAGCGTTCGTTTCGCAACCGGAAAACGCTTTTTCATAACACGACAAAGATCGCGAGGATAATTCTCGCGGCGCACTGAAACATCTACTTTCGATGATTATTCACTGGGACGGACAATACGTATCATAGCCTATCCGTCGTTTTCGCGTGACATCATTTTTCAAAGAAAAAAAAAATCAAATCTAACAAAAATAGCGTGGTGAAAAAAACCAACCACGAGCCCGGCTGGTCGAGTGTTCGAAGGCAGAGCTGCCGCTGCTCCGTTCGATCAGACCGGCGTACAAAAATCAACGGCGATAAATCCATTAAATTCCTGTATTTCAGTATTTTCGAGTCAGTCTTTCTGCGGCACTTGTCGTCGTGTTCCTCGTGAATGACATTCGTCAGTCGGTGAATCGGAAACAGCTTGGACGTGTGGCTTCCCATTTGGCGCTCGTAACACGCCAGTAACCACCGTGGTCAGACAGTTGTTCTATGGATAGATAAAAAAAAAAAAGAACGAAAAACAAAAACAGCTTGTACTATTTCTGAGAAGCGTACGCGTAACGAGTTTTAATGATAAAACATGAGCATGAGGAACGAGCGATATGCGATCTGCACCGGCGCGCTTCGGACATCCAATTTGTCAGCTATTTATTGTCGATTCTAACTGTAACTGCAAAACTGTAATTCATTTTTTTTTTTTTCAAGGCTGCTAAAACTTTCCGAAATGAGTGCGAGATAGATAGATGCATTTGTCGAGTCAATGCCATTTAAAACCAGTTGGCGTTTCGGATAAAACGGAAGCAACGGATTCGCTAATGCTTTCCTTTTTCCCGAAAAGTCTACGGTCTCTGAATCGCATTCATTACAGATTTTGGTTACCGACTGAGTCGTTTCACATGTCCTTAACTTTGAAGAAAAAAAACTTGATTACAGTTTTTGTTACCGACAGAGTAATTTTTACGTCGTCTCGAATGCGTTCTGTAGATAAATTCGATTCCCCTAATGGTACATCTTTACATGGTCGATCAAAGCAGCTAGAGGACCGAATGTTGATATGAGAAAGCAGGCGCGCTTCGAGCGTCCAATTTGTCAGCTGTTTTTAATTATACAATCTTTGCTTCCAATTATATACCTGCAAAAACTGTAACTAATTATTATTATTATTGTTTAAGCTCCCAAAACTTTCCGAGGAAACGGACATCCCTAGCGTCCATCCAACTGATGAAAAAATTTTAAATCCTTACAAAAAAAAAAAAAAATCTTAATTACAGTTTTCGTTACAGACTGAGTCTTTTGTTTAGTTACCAGTTGAGACCCCTCGTCCGAGTGCCTTTAGTTACAAAATTCGTTTCGTTTAAGGATATATCTCTGAATGCTCGATAAAAGCAGCTGGAGGGACGAATGTTTAACGTGAGATAATGATTTGGGTGGATTGAGCCTGGCGTTCCGCGAAGCGTTTGACGATGCAAGTTGCAACACGGTAAAAATCGGTGTTAATCTGCAGTCGAGCGGGGTGATGGATGGGTCATGTGACGTGCGGGCGGTTTAATCAATCATCTCGGAAGTACGTGCGGGTTTGTGCCTCGGCGTCGGGTATAACTACGTACGGCATTCGGTGAGGATCTTCGACGGGGATTGATCTAAATGCAGCATCGACTACATCGTTGCACGAGAGTTGGTGTCCGCGCGAATGGTATCCTCGGACTTTACTCACTCGGCAGGTTGATCCGGTGTCGGTGGGCTTCGGACCGGGCAACAAAAGCCGATCCATCGGTTAGCTCCCAGCTCCCCTTCCTCAATTTCTATCACTGTTTACCGACCGAGCAGCATTCACGCCCGTCGCATATGCATCAAAGAAATTTATCATAATTAGAACGAGAAAATAAGCAATAAAGATAAAAAGCAATGTTACGAGATCGGAATATGCGAGGTGGGGATTTTAGTGGTTTATTAACAGAGTCGGGCAAACACTTCAGGTAGGGTAAACGAGCCAATGAATGGACACTTTCCATAAGAGCACGTGCATAAAAAACGGCTATTCAATGGCTTTTTCGTCTGCTAAACTGTCCATTCATTGGCCGGTTCACCCTACATGAAAGCCCAGCGGGGTCCGAGCAACCGAATGGTTTCTGTTACTCTCTGTCGTCTTGCAACTGAGATGTATCTGAAAAGCAACCGTCGTTCTTTGGTTGGAAATTAGTTGCTTTTCGGTAGCTTTAAATTTTTTTTTGTTTTTTTCTTTTTGCTTCCACAGTAAGAGTAGCTTTGTTTACGTGGCAATTTTCTCGAGATTTTCATCTCGGAATTATATGATATCAGTTTAAAACATCAAGACACGTGATTTGCACGAAATGTCGGTTAATCGTATTTAATCGACGCGCTCGCGGCCGTCATTTTTAATACATCGGCTTATAATTTGGTCCACACATAGACAGTGATTAAACAAGTGTTAAGGTTGAATTTAGAATGACACCGTAAAACGGTTGAAAATTTATGGTATTTTGGATTTTTTCATATGAAATGCTTCAATTATTATTCTCATATTAATAGCCTCAATAAATATTTAGAACTCTCGGTTAGTAACGAGAAATTCGAAAGTAACCGAAAAGCAAGTGAAATTATACTGGAACGCAATTTTTCGACGAGGGTTGCTTTTTAGTTGCAGCACCAAAAAGCAACCAATTTATTTCTATTGATGGGTTTCTTTTGGGTCCCATAGTGACAGAAAGGAACTGAGTAGCTTTTCGGATTTCGTGGGTTGCCTGGATCCGCTAGGGAAGCACTTGAATTACACGAATACGTGTTTACAACCACTCGCAGCTTTCGCCTAGTTATGTTTGTTAATTATCTTACCCGACGTTATTCGACCCTGCTGACAACTGCTGAAGATCGACTGCCTCCTCATCTGAAGATCGGTGCCTCTCCGAGACAGGTAGACCGATATAGTTTTAGCCAGTACGATTCTGACCTGTTGAACGGTACTCGAATTACGTATAAAAACAGTTGAATCACGTAGCGTTAGCGGCAAATTACGCGAGCGTGGAAGTAGCACCGGCACGGTAGCCAAAAACCGACATGAGATACGCGTGCGTGAAGAGTTCGAAGGCGATCGAGAGATACCCAAGTAGCTATTTTTCAGATGTTACGAAAAAGTTGTCCGCTAGTTGACTTATGACCGCGAAAATGTTATTCGTAAGCTCTTTAATCGCATGTACGAACGTCGACTTTCGGACATGCGATAGCTTACAGATAACATTTTGGCGGTCATAGATCAACCAACTTGGGGAGGGCGCAGTCCGCGTTAAGCGCGAGAGGAAGTAAGAACGGTATTTTTATAAACATAAAGTAGACACGAGAGCGTGAGAGTGTTACGGTGGATTGGTCCCGTGCGACCGCTATTACCGCGTACGAAACAGATTCACGATAGTGTTAATTTTTTACTTTACTTTCTGTTCGAGAGTCATTCACACGACTGCCCTTTTCATACCTATTTATGAGACGATTTATTAAGTTAGTTTCAAATAACAGATGCATTTTGGTTCGCGTTGATTCATCGAGTGCGAGGACATTATTTCCGTGCTTCGATGACGCTCTGGCGTTCAATCAATAGTATGACGGAAATATGATTAATCAACAATTAATGAAATCGAGGTAGAGGGCGTCCGAGTGAATGCCGTCTAGTGTCGCTAGCAGCTTCAGCAACCGTTTATTACGTTTATTACCAAAAATTACGTTAATTTCAGATCAATTTTTATACCGTTAGAATAACGGCATAAATGCTTATGCGAGAGCTTACGTTGACTGTGCTCGCGAACGGTCTACTTTGTTTGTTTGAGTATCCGAAAAAATAACCGCGGCCGTAACCGCACATGCCGAGATGCTGAAATACGGTTATTTTTTCGGTTACTTCTACGGAGTTACTCATTCACCTCGCCGTTGAGGAAACAGTAGAGGGTGGCGATGAACAGTCCTTGAAACGAGGTGAGGAAGTGCGTCGTGTAGGACCAAAGGGCAAACCACACGGTCTTCTCCAATGGGGCGCCGCCCATCGAGATGATATTTGTAATTCCCAACAGCGGCAGCAATACCACCGCGGCTCTCACGGCTTTTCTGTGACGAATGGATAATATGTATTTTCTTTGCGATACCGATTGCTGGTAAATCGACTGCTTTACTCACCGGACTTGCTCGATTTCACTTGAGTGACTCTGTCTCAGCTTCATCACCAATACCCGGACTATGTTCATCAGGAACAGGAAATTGAGCTACTCGGAAATCCATTCGATTCCATACAGCAGACACAACAAAAAATTTTACCGTTATTACTTTGTATTACATAATGTGGATTAAAAGTATAAAATGAAAATTTGTTACCAAAATGACGGCGAGCCGCGGTCCTTCGAGGATCCAAAAGTATAACGTTAAGTTGTAGCCCCACCAACATCTGTAATAAATTAATTTTGTTGCATCATGTTTTATTATTAACGAAGTATCGATCATGAAACAAAACGTTGCAGCGGTTATATTTGTTATATTGTAACGAGTATCGTATAACGGATAAGTTGCACGAATTATTGATCGGTGAACGGTCATGACGAGCCGCTCGAACCGACATTTCAATGAGATTGCTCGCCGGCCCAATGACATTGGACCGACGAACAAACGATCGAATTCACAGCTTTCGTAGATTTCATCGACTGTCTTTTTAGGGACTCCAACACGACCGGACGTATTGACGGTTGCGTAACGATTACGATTTCTCTATTCGTGCTAGTAAACATTCCTCTCGTTCTTTTTACAATAAGTGTCCCTTTTTATTTCGCTCGGTCGTTACAATATACGTAACACGGTACAATCTCGATTATCCGGACAACGAACTGCCCACGAATAACTGAACCTGGGCACGACTAATCCACCGCCCGATTAAACCGCCACCCGGACAATCGAGGTTTTACTGCACCTGATGAAAATCGTCGACACACAATATGTATATATTGTTACCGTTGTATTCGAAGAAGCGCTTACTTTGATGGATGATAGTAGTGAGCCGTAACGATGGCCCAGGCCAAAGTCATTAGAGCGGGAAATCCCCAACCAACCAATCGATACATACGGTAGTACGAGGTCTCTTGAAAAATTGTTACTGCATCGTTGTCAGACCAGCGAAAGTGGCGAGGCGAAACAAATTAATTGGTTTATGTTTATCTCACGAATATTCGTTCTACGGATTTTTTTAAATATTATAATCGTAGGATTACATCGTACTTTATGTAAAATTACATACACATAGATAGGTATCCAGGTAGAAAAAAGGCATCTGGTATTAAAAAGTGATCTAAATGGGTTACATCCCACATAGCACGGAAATATTTCTGAAATATTTCAAAAATAATTTTCTTGAAATATTGAACATAGAATACCAATATTACATATATTTCCGAAATATTTTTTTGTCCGCTTATGAATGTCCGCTTACATTGAAATGTTTCAGAAATATTTCGCAAAAATGTTATTGAAACATGGCGCTAAAAAGTTTTAAAAACATTTTTGCAAATATTTTTAAATGTTGGTAAAATATTGATTAGATATTTTTCTGACATGTTCAAGAAATTATCAATATTTTAGTGCTGCAGATATTGTTCATTATTTTAAACATATCTGCTGCCCCCAGTACTTCATCTATGGGAATTTCTGAAATATTTCAGAAATATTTCGGAATATTTGAAGGATTGAAAATATTTCTGAAATGTTTTCAAAATATTTGGTGCTATATGGGATATGTCCGTCCGCCCTAACGGAACTGAGGTGACCGTTGGTAGACTTCGAATAGACTAATGCACAATGTGCAAAATTTTGACTTTCTCTAGCCTCGCGTGTAACCTTTATTTCAACGTCGTCTGTCCTTTAACCTTGGAAAACTTCGTTGTATAGTCTTATTTATTGAACGTGTAGTTGCATAGGGATCGCTCGAGTCCATCACATCAGAGTTGGATAAAGGTTAAAAGTTTGCAGAAAGTGATCAGTTTTATTCCAGCATACCTGGAGTCTCGTCGTAGTCGTGCAACCCGCAGATAAATGTCTGGACAACCCGTGCGCGACTACGACTGCGATGCAACTCCGACTCCGGGGTTGCACCAGTCCCTCTAGGTTGCTACCCTATATATAAGCGTCCAAAAGTTAACTTTTTCGATGGGTGGTAACTTTCGGATACCGTCCAGTTGGACATATGGAACCCATTGAGATCACTTTTTGATAAGTAATTTTTTTTGCGCTGCCTGGTGAGATGGCATTTATTGTACAATAAAACCTGAGGTTCTCTGGAAACATTACCCAACCAACAACAACCGTAATCTCTTGATACAAAATAATTTGAGCAAAATACAAAAAAAAAAATCAAATAAACGCACACTAATAATAAAAAATAAACCGCAAATAAGCCGAATGAATACTAAAACTCACCGGTTACCATGTTGTGAAGAAAGAAGCCCTCGATGAACATCCACATAAACATGGCCGTCCTCGCGTACTCGAGAAGAACGTAACTCGCCTCGCAGAGAATCGGCTGTAAATGTTACGAAACTCGTTGAGGCACGTTCACAGACGTTATCTTTCGCAGTAAGAATTGGTGTACCAACTCACGGTATTCTTGATACCGTGATGCAAGCCGTACGAGCCAGATTTCAGCAGTGCCTGGTCTATGTACAGAGTGAGCCTTATCACAACTTGTATGACCATGGCGACGAAGAGATTCTTGTGAATGCGAGTCCTCGTGTTTCTCAGTGACCTGAAAATGTTCGAGGGTGTCAGTCAATGATTGTACACAGGTGACGGCATGACATCGACGTGTAATTTATCGGTGACATCGGAAAAAAAAAAAAACTGCCAACAATCCAGTAGCCACCCGTGCCTACATCATTGCGGGACCAGTTTATCGCGTTTGACCCTGGGAAGTCACTCGATCGAAATAATTGTATCGCTACCACCATTCTCAAAGTGGTAATGTGGCGCAACGAACGGCTCGAGGCTCTTCGAGAACTTCCGCGCCCCCAACCTTGGCAAGGCCAACTCGAAATTGCCCGGGGTACATCCCGTTGTCGAAATTCATCCAGAGTCGCCCTCTCGCAGGATACGAAAAGGTGACCCACGAAAGCGAACGACAAAGTTTCGTAGCGCTATCGTCGTAACATTACCACCGAGAGAATCGGCGAAACTTCCGCTCTGTAGAAAACATCTTTACGGAAATTACTACAAAAGTAGAGGAAGATGGTTTTTTTTTTTGCGTATCCGGTGTATAGAATTAAAAAGAATTTACGAATGAGGAGGTACCTCATTTATGCACCGTTTCCACCGGTCTCTCGATTTGTACCAATAAACTTCCTTAAAATCTCAAGTTACGCCATCTTGCAGCAATCTACCCACTGCAGAGGTTGAACGCGTGTCTGCGACATCAGTAGACGACTGCGTAAGTCGCATGCCCGGGGACCGAGCCAAATAGGCACAACCGGATAAGCTGGATTTCCCACTACCTGTTTTTTAGAACCTACGCACTCTCCCTTCCTGAAAAAAACTCGGACCAGGGACGATTTGATGAGCAAAAAAAAAATGGGAAAGGTTTTCCCGGCTTGCAGGTAGACGGACTCCCAGAAAATGCCGATCCAACTTACCCGTTCGGGCTTTTCATTCAAATTATTCGGTCGGTAAAACTTATCTGGATGGAACTTACGCGATTGTCTACTGTACTCTCACCTGTATTGGCAGAATATTGCCAACGATATGACGAGCGCAGCCAATGAAATGCTCAATCCAACGAACTCGAGCGTTCGGGTCTTCGCAGCGATTTCGAGCTTCACCTAAAATTTGAACGTATATCAATTGGATTTATTGATTTATTTATTTATTTGTGTATTTACGGGTATAACCCATTTAAAGGACGATGTTGACAGGGGAGAGCGGGGCGAAACGGGACGGACAATCGGGATGCATCAATGGGGCAAAATGAGACCTCCAAAAAATTATTGAAAAATTGAATTTTTAAAAACGCAATCCCACTGTTCCATTTTCCTGCTCTCCCCCCGTATCGGCCAAACAAACAATTGACAGTAGGAAGAGATCGCGTTACAAGGCAGTTCGCACTTCTACACAAAATGTCAATATATTAAAAGAAGAAGATAACACATCAGAACAAGACTATAAAATAAATCTTACTATAAATGAATTATCTTCGATGCGAAAAGTCTCCTGCAGTTTCAGTTTGAGAAATAATGTTGTGTTGACACAGGTTCATTGCACTACATTTAAGAGCAATCGCTTATGCCGCTAATTCTTCAAGGAGTGTTTTTTTTTTTCGGGATTTATTGTTGAAGCAATTCACACGGAAACTCTCCAGACACGGCAGGCTCTTTCCGGTCTGGTTGGCATATTTTTATCCTATCGCATGAATTTCTGACGCCGAAGCGTTAAATCCACAGACACCCTTACCTCCGCCTCGTCCTCGTTTCCGGTGTAGAGTTTCCGAAAGAGCAAAAGCATTTCCGGCGTGAAGCACGGCGTGTAGTTCGTCCATCCGTTCGGAGAGTCTCTATCACCGACTGTACCGCCACGTCCCTCCCATCTTCCATCGTCGCTGCAACGTCTCTCGGCAAATTCTGTCGACAAGAAAACAAACAAAAAAAAAAAGAAACAAATTTCCAACGTATTCCTAGCGGATCCGCCAACCGTAAATCCCACCGTGAAACCCACCAGTGGGATTCTGCAGCGTGACCCACCGTCGATTTTCGTGGAGCCACCGTGGAACCCACCGCGGTATGGCTCGTTAATGACAGTCGTCATTAACCCACTGTCGATCGTGAGCCATACCCCCGTGGGTTTCACGGTGGGTCTGCCAGAATCAACGGTGGGTCTCGCGGCAGAATCTCACTGGTGGGTTTCACGGTGGGTTCACGGTGTGCAAGTCCGCGAGGGATTTGCGAACAATTGTTTTGGAGCAGTGTGTCTTCGAGACTGAAGGAGAAATGTGGTAGAACGGGGCAAAATGGACCGGCGTTCTCAATCTGAGACGGTACTTTTTTTTTTTTGCTTGTGTTCTCCGAAAAAGTTAGTAAAAAATTGACCCTTTTACCCCTTTTTATCCCTTTCAACCCTTACCTTAGGTCCGCGAGGGATTTGCGAACAATTGTTTTAGAGCAGTGTGTCTTCGAGACTGAAGGAGAAATGTGGTAGAACGGGGCAAAATGGACCGGCGTTCTGAATCTGAGACGGGACTTTTTTTTTTGCTTGTGTTTTCCGAAAAAGTTAGTAAAAATTGACCCTTTTAACCCTTACCGCTCCCAGCACATCTGGTATTGCATAGTACCGCAACAAGAATTCATCGCGAAACTCTGCACGAATTATTATAAAATATAGCCATTTTATCTCGCCGTTTCAACGCACGATAAATGTGTATCTGTTTCCGACGGAACGCGGCGAGTGTGTCCTGTTCTCCTAGCAAAACTGGGGTGTTCGTCGATTGCGTACCTAATAATTTATCGAAAATTGTTTTACAGTAGTATGCCGTCGACACTGAAAGAGAAATGGGGTAGGGAGGGGCAGAATGGACCGGCATTCTCAATACGAGAAGGTACTTGTTTCTCGTTTGAGTTCTTCGAAAAAATTTCTAAAATTCATCCCTTTGACATTGTTCCCAGTACGTCTGGTATTGCACAGTTGTACAGTACTGCAATGAGAATTCCCTGCACGAATTATGATAAAATGCAGCAATTTATCTCTGCATTTCAACGGACGAGAAATGGTGTGTCTGTTTCCGACGGAACGTGGTGAGTGTGTCCTGTTCTCCTAGCAAAACTGGGGTGTTCGTCGATTGTGTACCTAATAATTTATCGAAAATTGTTTTACAGTAGTATGCAGTCGACAATGAAAGAGAAATGGGGTAGGGAGGGGCAGAATGGACCGGCATTCTCAATACGAGACGGTACTTGTTTTTCGTTTGAGTTCTTCGAAAAAATTTCTAAAATTCATCCCTTTGACATTGTTCCCAGTACGTCTGGTATTGCACAGTTGTACAGTACTGCAATAAGAATTCCCTGCACGAATTATGATAAAATGCAGCAATTTATCTCTGCATTTCAACAGACGAGAAATGGTGTGTCTGTTTCCGACGGAACGCGGCGAGGGTATCCTCCCGTTCACCGAGCGAAGCCGGGGCGATCGACGATTGCATACCTAATGAAAAGTGAACGAGTGGAGGAGGAGGCCCATCGGAACTCAAGGTCTCTCGCCTCAACGACCCTTAAATGTGGGAATAGAGAGGAGAGAAACGGGCGGCAGAAAGGAATAAATGTGAGAGGGGGGGGGGGGGGTATGGAGACTTTCCGGGTCAACGGCGACGAGGAATTTCTTGCATTTCAACTGGGCGTACTGCATTCATATTTGTCGATGGTTGCTTCCGGTTGTGCCTTTGCCGCTTCTCCGATCCAGTTCGCCGGCCGTGCACTATCGAACAATCGCAGCGGTCCAAGTGGGTCGAGTAGGTGGCCGTCGGTACCGCTCTTAATGCCGCCTGCCACACCGTACTCCATCAGCGCTAACGGGCATGGATATGGCAACAGAAAGGGATGTTGTTGCGGACGGTGGGCGGTCCGGATGAATCCGCGGGACACAACCGCACATCATCTGCACACGGTGACCAATGCAATGACCACGTTCAAAATATCCGCAACGACTGTCTTGAAGACTACCCGACACGTGTGTCTTTGGTTAATTTTTAATTTCTAGGAAAGACGGGGCAAAATAGACCACCAAAAAATTAGCTATCCGGTATTTCCGCGTCGAGACAAATTAATCAAGATATGGAATCGAACGTGTGTCTGATGAAAAAAACGTGGCACGGGGCAAAGCGAACCACAAAAAACTGACCCGTTTTGGCACACCTTTTCTCATATGAATTATGGAAAGTATGAATGTTGGTCAGTGGTGGCTTTACCGTTTGCGCAGAGAGCTATACGAAAGTACCACTTCAACCTTGAATGATGCATGAAAGAGCTCTTATCTACAGTTACGAGATTGAAATCGCTGCAGTGTGAATAATGATTTTCGTATTTACCACAAAAAAAAAATTGCAATCTGGCATTTCCGCGTCGAGACAAGTGAGGCAACACGGAATCGAAAGTATCTCCGAAGATAAAAACATAGGAACGGGGCGAAACGAACTATACAAAAAAACTGTTCCGTTTTGCTCCACCTTTTCTCATATGAATTATGGAAAGTATGAATATCCTTCAGCGGCATTCCGGCGGCTTTAACGTTCATACAGAGAGTTATACGAAGGTACCACTTTAATATTGAAAGATGCATGGAGGGGCTCCACCTACTATTACGAGATTGAAATCGCATCATTTTGAATAATGATTTTCGTATATGCTCCGATCAGTTCACTGGTCTACATATATTCGCGTGGATCTGAATTTAATACGGATATTCCGCGTGTGCTGCCGGGAGATCCGACGGAAGCTCCGATTTTTGGCCCGAGCCACGACAAGTCGGGGATTTCATTAAAGGAGAACTACCCGTGCGAACAACGTAAACCGTACCCTTTGCGGATAACCTCGAAGACAGGATATTGAATTCTGCGTAGATACTTTTTAAGAAAAGATCAAGAAACATTTCGTCTCAAATGGCGAATACGGTTGTCCGTTTCGCTCCGGTGTTCCATATTGTTGCCCTTCTGGCAGATCGCGCACGACCGCTTTCCGGTAAACTCCATTGATGAGCTATTAACAGCATGGGTGATGGCTCCGGATACAGGAGAACCCAATCTGGGCCACGGCCAATTACGACCGTAAGTCCTAATTGGCAGTCCCACCGTTGAAACACGCTACTGACTTAATCTTCCAAGTCGCTCGCCGTTCTGTCCTTTTCTCTTGTTTCCAACGTAATATGCACAGTATAATTAAGTGATTCTCACCAAGTTCTAAACGTCTATAAATCTTAATCAGAGCTGGGTGCCAGTTCGTCGAGCACTGGAAGCACGATTTTAAGTACCGAGTATTAGATGTACTGAGCGATCACAACTACTCATGTACTGGATGTACTGAGCGATTGGTTGGAAGTGATCAGCGATGAGTAGTACTCGAGTAGGAGAGAGCGGGGCAAAATGGGACAGTGGGGCAAAACGGGACAGCGGGGGTAAAACTCAATTTTCCCATAATTTTCGGATGTTCCATTTTGTCCTAACGATACATCCGGATTTTCAACGCCGTTTTGCCCCACTCACCTTCACCGCCATCATCCAAAAGTTATTGGAAAATTGCGTTTTGCCTCATTATCCCGTTTTGCCCCGCTGTGCCATTGTGCCCCGCTTTCTCCTATAGGGAAATACGTTTCTCTGACACTGAAGGGGTTAATACGTGTTTCAAGTACCCGAAATATTCGCCAAGCGCGAGTCTTAAGGGGATGATAAACACGTATGAGTGCGAGAGAGCCAGAGTTGAACATTTTTTAATCAATTTTGTTTCCGAAGCGATTCTATAAAATGACAAACCTTTCGGGGAAAAATGGATTCAAAATATTTCGCGGTTAGTTGATCTTTAGCCGCACCTTAAAGTCATCCAAACATGAAGGCTTGACACTTTTCGAGAAACAATGCAACAGCGTATTCAACCGTCGTGGGATTTTTAATATTCGTGCAATAGCAGCGGGTGATAGGTCAGTTTTATATCGTCGAGAACGACCTGAGAACGAACCACCGTACAGCCGTTAAAATGGAATTCCCGGTATTCTTTAATTAAACCGCATTAAATGGCGAGTCTTAATTATTTACCATTACAAATGCAAAAGGTATCCCAGACGGTTCAGCGCTAATTGGAATCCAGAGACCTTTGTCATTTTTTAAAAATAATCTCTTATCTCCTTTATCCCAGTGGGTATGTCTTTGATGTTAAATAGTGTTTCTTTTTCTTGCCGGCCGTCTCTCACACAACTCGGTGGTGCACGGTGCCTTTGAAAAATAGTGTCATGTTTTTTTCGGTAGAATCTCCTTAGGTCAGACGCGACGAGAAAATTAAACTAATGACATCGCATATCTACGTATTCGGTCCGTGTACAGTCACTTTGATCTCATTTCGCGGTGAGAGAGAAACACAAAAGTGGTTGACGCTAAAAATTGCAGCTGCTTCAATTCGTATCAAACATACTTTACTGTTCATTTATTTTTTTTTTTTCATTTCTGTTTACACTGCCTCTTGAGGGGACTTTTGTTCTACAACCTATCAATTATTATTATTATTAATAGTAATAATATAACCCGAAGTGGTGGAAGCGTTTTTTCAGGAGGGCTTGTGAAAATGCGAGGTGAAGCCCACTATTTTCGTGACTCGAATAGCTTAAGCCCACGTAAGTTCCGAGAGAATTGAGAGAAGAATGGCGAACACTTTTCGATGAGATAAAAATTTCAAAAAAAATCAACCATATGGAAGATACTGAAAAGATTGATTTTGCATAATCATAATTCCAAAATGTTATTAACAAATTAACGGAAAAAAAATGTCCTAACAAATCAACCGACAAACTAACTTTTCTTTTTTACGAAAACGATTTGGTAATTTTCCTGAATACTTATGAATTTTTTCGGAATTTCGTGTAATTTTTGAAAATTGCGTTTATAGTTCATTAAAAAAAACATAATTTTCAAAAATTACACAAAATTCTGAAAAAATTCATCCGTATTCAAAAAAAATTAACAAATTGTTTTTATATGAACAAAAAGTTAAGTTGCCGGCGGATTTGTTAAACAATTTAGCTTTTTCATTCATTTGTTAATTTGGATGATTAACATTTTGGAATTATTATTATGCAATCTTTTCAACATCTTCCATGTGCTTGATTTTTTTTCACATTTTTATCACATCGAGAAGTGTTCGGAATTCTCTCTCAATCGCAATTCTCTCTCAAGGTACTACCTTAAATTGTTATTTACTGCATGGTAAGCTTTAATCGTGGAATTGGGGTTTCGCGAATTTGTGAATCGAAGCATGACACTGAGTATGTAAAATGCACCTATTCCGGAGCGATCGGTCATTCGCGGTACAGGATCGGGAGAAAATCGATAATGGATGAAGGAAGCGATCGTTTCCTCCTCGGGATAGAACGCTCATATTTCCGATGTGCATGCACCTCCGGCGAATGGAGAGCCGGGGATGTGCATTTTTTTGGATCATTGCCCGAGACCTTAAAGTTGCTTTTTTGCGAGCGTACGTTTGCAGGTAACGTCGAGAAAACTTTTTCGCGGTCGGCCACAACGAGACTGAGTTTTTTTTCTCCCATTTAAGGACCAGCTTGTCCCTCGATCAAGGTAGAAATGAGATTCGTTGGAGAGCGGCCAGGAAAAAAATGCTCCCGCATCGGGCAGTGTTACGAATTTGTAACAAAGAACGGGGTCACCTTGCGGTTGAAAACAATGTATGAATGTATTTTTCGCTAAATCGAAAAACAGTTGCTGGTGCCTCTGACGCTGCCAAAGGGCCAGGGAGTACGCCCGATTGAATGAGATTCGTTCCTGAAGTCGTGCACAACTCCGCACGGGTAACTTGTACAAATACACTGAGAAAAAAAAATTGTTGGATTAACCAAATTCGCGGTCACCTACGTTCAAAGCTGTTATTTGGTTGGTACAACTAAACCATTCTTTTATTGAACGATTATTCGCTTTAGTCGATTCAAAATATTTCGATACAAACAAAAAAATTTATTGTACCAACTAAACAACGCTTTTGAACGCGGGGGAACGCAACTTGGTTCATCTAAAAAAAAAAATTTCTCAGTGTAGTATCTCGACTATCTTGCGTGGAGTCGAAATGAAACGTCGAAAGTGAAGGAGTCGTCGGCGCGAAAACACGATAATGGATATCGATAGAATCCTAGACTTCGTTCGCGCCGAGGAAAAACTTAGAAATGCTTGTATTGTACAAATAAAATCGACTCTGCCGAAGTCATGAGATGAACTCTGTAGAATACAAAGGAAGCAACGCTTGAAACCAAGCACGAAGCTTGATCGAAAAACTTACGTGGATTGTCGCGAGAATAAATATACTCGAAACGAATATGGTGCCCGGAGAGCGGGGCAAAACGGACCCGTGTCTTCCACTTGCCGATGACCTTTTCTCATGTCCCGCGGACTGTTGTCCACGTCAACGGTTCGAGGCAACAGTTGCCTCGAACATTTCGCTCGACTGGAGCATCATTTTATCTCCGTGCGGTTGAAACCGGAGCGAAAAATAATCCTCGAAGCAAGCGCGTACGCTCTGTCGAAGAACAAATATGATCGAGACAAATAAAATGCCGAAAATATTATGGTTGATTCATGGTGGCCGTTTTTTCCCCGGAAAAAAATTCCCCGACTTTACCCTGACTTTTCACTGACCAATAAAAAATTTTCCCTGACAAAACTTATGACGATCTCTATTAAAAAAAAAATTAATTATCGAAATGAAAATGCCTAATTATTGGTATGAATATTTAGTTCTATTTTTTTTTTTTTCAAAATGTTCCCAATTTTTTTTTAAGGCTCCCTTTTATGTACTTCGTATATATTTATAGAAGGTCCAGCGACAATTTACTTTTTCCCTCACCAATTTTGAAATTCCCTGACTTTTCCCTGAATCCCTGACCAATATTTTTTTTCCCTGACTTTTCCCGGTTTTCCCGGTTTTCCCTGACCGCGGCCACCATGTTGATTGAAGCATTCCTGTGTCGAACTGCGAATGCGTGGGCGTCAACAACGGGGCTAGTAAGAAATCCACGATTTTGATGTTGTGACGGTATAGTACCAGACGAGCGGGGCAAAACGGCCCAGTGTCGTCAACTTGCCGATGAGAACTTTTTTCATGTCCCATGGACAAATAGGCAAAAATTGTCCGATTTTTTCTTCACTACCCTATCGGTACCTGCGACTGCTGTTTCGACGGTCGTTCGACCGCAAATTCACTGGTCTGATTGTGCCCAAAATTAACCACAAAACGATTGCATGACCGACTGATCGTAGCGCCATCGCCTCGAAACGAACTGCTGGTTAAATCGTATTTGTGGCAATGAGGTCGTTACTTGACTGTTCCGACCGCAGAACAACTGCAAATTCGATTTGCCGAGGATCTCGCAGTAGTTCAGCTCGAGGCGGTGAATTCGCCATCGTTTCGATCGAAGAATAAATATCCTCAAAACAAGAACAATGCCAAAAACGTGATTGATCCAGGCATTCCTGTATCGAGCAGCGAATTCGTGGACGTCAACAACGAAGATGGTAAGCGACATGCGAACCTGATGTTGTGACGGCGCCAAATGTAAATAAGAAGAGAGAATGGAAATTCGTCTCTTTGCAGAGTAAACATTCCCAACCGGAACGCACCGCCGCACAATTATCAGGAATTCTGTATTCATGCCAAAAACGGATTTCCTGTCTCGTCGGTGTCCTCGATATAAAAAACTTATGCACAAGAGCCGCGAGCGATAAAGCGTTCAACACCAGTATATAATATGCACAGTGTTTAACATACGAGCCCGCTATTAATCTCGCAGCAGTTGATTAAACAACGAATCATGACTGAAATTTGAAATAGTGAGACGCGGCCTAATGCGATCCGCTGTTTCCATTAGGCCGCGATCGATGGTCTTTTTTTTAACTTTTTGTGATGGATACTTTTTGTGATGGAGCGTTGTATCGATCGCAAAAAGTACAGCATTCAAGCCGGAGTGCAACGGCTCCTCCTCGTTTGCACACTTTACCCTCTAAAAGTTTAATAACGTACGTGTCAAATTATTATTATTATTATTATTCGTATTATTCGTACTCTTCTTCTCCTTCTTGGGTATCGCCATCTACTGATATTTATAGAGCATGAAATATCACATTGTAGATTCTACTCACTCGTGGTATCGACTCCGCTCTCCAGAGGACATCTCTGCCTGGCCGTTGTCGAGGCTCTCACCGGCGGCCAGCAGAGTATCGAGTCCCATGCCCAGCTGCACCAGATCTCTGCACAATTCAATCATGTCGTAACGGGTAATCATATTGAAACTATTTAGACTGGAGTATACACTACGCTAGCTAAGAGCCAAATTGCCCAAAAAACATATATCGATCGTGAATAAAATAGAGGCATAATAAAGTTATATCTACAAAAATTGGTCTCACCTTCGTCAGGTACGGTGAACTGTTGATAACGGATATTGCAGAGCATTTGAGAATTGTTGGCGCCCCCGCCGTTACTGCCACTCGCGAGATCAACCATTTTTTACTGGTGTCGTCTGGTACGTAGTCGTCGGCTCGCCGAATTCGTTGTCTCTTTCTCCTCGGCATATCACCTCGTACTCTACATTCTTAGCAATGGCGTTACCGGGGACGGGCCGCAAAGACGTCTTGTTGGGTTCTCTGTAAACATAAACGCTCGTGATTCATAGTCGAGAGACGTTAAAACGATGTGAAAATCTCGTCTCCGCCTCGGGATTTTTTTTTATTTGGAAAATCATTGATAAAATGTTCTGGTACAGTTACTTCTGGTTTGAAAATTTCATTTATTTCACTCGGTGAAATACCGCATTTTCACACCTTGTGAAATAAAATTATGTTCGATACTCGTGCGAAAAACGTTTTCTGAACTCGTGTGATTGCAACACTCGCCTTCGGCTCGTGCTGCAACCTCACACTCGTCAGAAAAGGTTTTTTCATCACTCGGTGCGGAAATGGCCACTTTTCCGCCCGCTTCGCGTGCGTAAAACCGCCATTTTCGCACCTTGTGATGAAAAATGTCGTACATCCCTCGTGCGAAACACTTTTTCTAACTCGTGTGATTACAGCACTCGTTAGAAAAACGTTTTTCGCCCTCGTGGAGTAATGTACTATTTCGCACTCGTATCGAAATGTACTATTTCCACACGCACTTTACAGGCACGAAAAGCGGGAATTTTCGTGCACTTGTCACGAAAAGTAGTATGCGATACTTGTACGAAAATCCGGTCTCCCGACGGCGGTTGAGAAATAGGCAGCACTCGCCTCCTCTCGAGCTACAAACGTCACTCGGCTTCGCCTCGTGCCGTTGTCGAGAAGTATGCACATATGTCATAAATGTGCACTTGGAAACCGTTTTTCCACTTTGATGCTTTTATTACCATGTAAAATTGGCAACTTTTACAGGCTTTTATCTCAAAAACCAAACGGTGAAGGGACTGTAAACTTTGCAAATACGCCCTAAGCATCTTAACCTTTCATTTGATATTATACTCGCTCGCCCATCTAGATTTTATGAAAATGCAAGAACTACCTTAAATTGGTAATTAAACTGGCTCTTCGGCTGCAATGGAGGCGTAAACTCCAGGGCGTAATACGCCCTAGAGTTTTGCACGTGAGAGTTGGTGAGTATTAAAAACGCAAACTTTAATGACGGGCCAAACGAGTCGTTTCGCTGAGCGTTAAAGGTTACCTTTAGCGTTCTAACCATTCCTAGGGAACCCTAGTTAGAACTAGGTTTCGGTTCGCCTAACGATCCATAGCTGAATCTTTCCGGTCGTCAGCGGATTGTTGGAATCCTCATTACCTATACTTAGTCGATACCGAAGAACCATGTATAGACCCTAAATTATCCGTTGATCGTGCCGTTCGAAATTTCATTTATTCGTAAATTGGGCCGACATATTCAGTCAGAAATAAACGGGGAGAGCGGGCTGGCTGTGTATGTATCCGCCGAAAAGCAATAAGCTCGACAAACGATGCGTGCACGTTTAACGGGAGGATCCAATTTCCGGAAGTGAGCACATTTGAGGAATGCCGACGTTGAAAACGACCGTGATATATAGTTTTATTTTGAAGCAGTCGCGCCAGAGGTTTCATGACAGCGACATTGGCGAAATGGGACAATCGATAGCGCGGGGCGGTGGGGGATCGTCTAGGTCCAGAGGTGCAGGGACAACTTTTTTTTTTTGTAGGTCGCGGAATCAGACCTCGTGAGACTCAACCATCCCGATGCGAATTTAAAAATTCTTTTTCAAATTCCAAGGTATAATTCTGGTACAGCGCTCTCCCAGCCATTTTCCAGATTCACTTTATTATTCAGTGGCGACCCATATATTCTAATCTTCACTGTTGAAAGTGTCTGTATGAAAAATGTTATAAAAACGTAGATAGTTATTTTGCGTGTAGTGTGTATAGAATTTTTTTTAATACCTTCATGTGAGAATATGGTCCGGAGAACATGGCCAATGGGCCATGTTACTATTACACAATATTCGTTCAATGTTTTTATCATTTTCGCATACAGTAGAACCTCGATTATCTGCACCCGTCGGGACCGGGCCCAGTTCGGATAATCGAAACAGAAATATTTTTGCATTATAACACGTACATAAAGAAGACATATATAAATGAAATAACAGTACATATTAAACTTCAAAGCATATTTTTAACATATTTCCGACATCGAAGTCTTATTTCAAGGGTTCCGTAAAATAAAGTCGCCAATTTTTTTTTTTTTTTTTTTGCCGAACGCTGGCAACGAAATTTCGAAGCCACTCCAGTGTGAACTATGTGTGTAAGGCGATTCAAATGATTTTGTGTCGATTAAACTTCAAAACATATTTTTAACATATTTCCGACATCGAAGTCTCATTTCAAGGGTTTCGTGAAATAAAGTCGTCAATTTTTTTTTTTTTTTTTTGCCGAACGCTGGCAACGAAATCTCGAAGCCACTCCAGTGTGAACTATGTGTGTAAGGCGATTCAAATGATTTTGTGTCGATTAAACTTCAAAACATATTTTTAACATATTTCCGACATCGAAGTCTTATTTCAAGGGTTCCGAGAAATAAAGTCGTCCATTTTTTTTTATTTTTTATTGCCGAACGCTGGCAACGAAATCTCGAAGCCACTCCAGTGTGAACTATGTGTGTAAGGCGATTCAAATGATTTTGTGTCGATTAAACTTCAAAACATATTTTTAACATATTTCCGACATCGAAGTCTTATTTCAAGGGTTCCGTGAAATAAAGTCGTCCATTTTTTTTTATTTTTTATTGCCGAACGCTGGCAACGAAATCTCGAAGCCACTCCAGTGTGAACTATGTGTGTAAGGCGATTCAAATGATTTTGTGTCGATTAAACTTCAAAACATATTTTTAACATATTTCCGACATCGAAGTCTTATTTCAAGGGTTCCGTGAAATAAAGTCGTCCATTTTTTTTTTTTTTTTATTGCCGAACGCTGGCAACGAAATCTCGAAGCCACTCCAGTGTGAACTATGTGTGTAAGGCGATTCAAATGATTTTGTGTCGATTAAACTTCAAAACATATTTTTAACATATTTCCGACATCGAAGTCTCATTTCAAGGGTTCCGTGAAATAAAGTCGTCAATTTTTTTTATTTTTTATTGCCGAACGATGGCAACGGAATTTCGAAGCCACTCCAGTGTGTACTGTGTGTGTAAGGCGATTCAAATGATTTTGTATCGAAACTAGTTTCTCGTGCGCGCTGTCCAACTCTGTTGAGGTGGGTAAAACCGCTCGGGAAAGCCTGTATGCGAGCGGATTGACGCTGGAAGAGAAAAAGCGCCCTTCACCAAGCTTGAACACGGCCGCGGTTGTGCCCAGCAGCGGGCAACAATACAATGTTTTGCGTTAACGTTGGAATAACCGAGCATTCGGATAAACGGAGCCATGGTGGGGCCACATCATGTTGCCGAAACTACAATCGGCCGAATCGTCGTATGGACAAAGTCGTGGGTCCCAACGCACTTCATCCGAACAGTCACACTTCCGAAACTTTATTTCTCCGAATCATCAACTACCGCATCTTTACTTTTCCGAATCATAAACTGTCGAATCTTTATTTGTTCGAATAATAAACTGCCGAATCGTCCAATTTCCGAAACTTTATTACTCCGAATCTTCATTACAGTGAATTTTACTTTTGGGAAATAATAATTGGCCGAACTTTATTCCTCCGAATCGTCATTTAACCGAACGTCATTTTTTTTTAAATACTAATGTCACTGAATTTCATTTCTCCGCATCGTTAAATTTCCAAACGTCAAATCGCCAGATCATCATTCTCCCGAATAGTATTTAGCGGAAACGTCACTCATCCGAAAAGTCATGTACAGTAAAACTCCGATTAACCGGAAGCGGATTAACCGTGCGTCTCTCGAGGCTTTTTTTTATGCCACTGACTACTTCCAAAAAAATACTAGCTTCGTACTATTAATGAAAAATATATACCCAAAGCCTTACATTCTAGTTCACAGTATTTAACAATTAAGTGCAACTTGTCCCAAATGTCATTACTAGTAAAAATAAAGTTGTATCGCATTGTATTGGCGATTCGCACGTGAAATCGTGAAAATTGTAAACAGAATAAATTATAAGAAGAATTGAAACAACACTGTACTTCTTTGTGAGCGATATTCTTTTTCACTTCAGGTGATTAGGTAAGAGAAGAAAAAATTATCTGAAGGTGCGGCCCGGCACGGGGTATAGAGACGAAGCCTCCGGCCCGGGAAACTCAACGGCAAAAATAACAGAGTGGACTCTCCTCTCTTCTGTGCTTCTTCTCGAGACTCTAGAGTTATTAGCCACGAAGTAAAAAAAAAGAGAGAAAAAATGCCGGAAGGAAATATGAGTTTTTATTTTTATTTTTCAACAACTTTGCTTTTTATTCTCTCTCGGCAGGAATGATAATATTGACGACTCGTAAATTGCGAGACTTTTATTACGTTCTCGTGATGAGAGATTTGAAGGCGGGCAATATCTTACGCTCGAAAGATTCATGAGCTACGGACATAGGCTATATTGTATAAAACACGGATTACGCATTATTAGAGTAGCGTAGATCACCTACCGAAATTTCTGGCCGAGTCGCTCACTACTGTGCAGGAATTAGTGTATATATGTGCTATCTATACAGTCGGATCAATCAGTGTTGCGGCACCCTATTTGTGTCGCAACCCGTAAGTACGTGCTATTCACGTACTAACCCGGTCACGATGATGCTTATCGATTATGCCAAAGATCACGCTCCATTCCCCAATGGCATACAAATTCTAAATCACCCGATGGCGGAACATTTACATAGATAAAGCAACGAATCTAACAAAACCTTTCAATTTCATAAATTTGCTTCGACATTTTTTTGGTATCCCGTTCCGCCTTAGGTCTGCAGTTTGAAACATTCCTCTTTTGTTCTATTATCCCCGACCCCGTTCAGCCCGGGTCTGCGTTACGTCCAGTGTCCATTTTACCCCGGTATATCCCTCCTAGCTTCATGGGTTTGGTTTCACGAGCTTGTTTGCGCCAGACATTTGGGTTCGTCTCACTTATTTCTTTTGTTCTTTTGTCGTTTCCTTCAATTGTTTATGCTTGTTTACAGTTTATATAATGTTGCTACTTTTATTACATTTTACATTCGGTTTCCTTCCTTTTGTATGTTAGCGGTTATTTGTTCTCGTCGTTTTTATGCGCACGCCTGCTTCTGTTTCGGCAAGTCTGTGCCAAAAGCTCGTTGTTACGCTCTTTTCGTACGGTTAGTTCAGCTTAGGTATTCATGTTATGCTCCTTGTATCGCTTATGAGTTTTCGGTTCTGTTTTCTGCAGGGGCTTTTTAGAGGGCTGTGAGAGCGTAGAGGGCTTTTAGCTGATGGCACAAAATAGACCATTTTCTCCAGGTGATTCGATCAATTTTTCTGAAACCCTTTTGGTTTTCCATTTTGCCCGGCGTCTGTGTTGCGCACCTTTAGCGTTTTGCGATTTATCCTCATTTCTCACTTATTTCTTTTGTTCATTTGTCGTTTCCTTCAATTGTTTATGCTTGTTTACAGTTTATATAATGTTGCTACTTTTATTACATTTTACATTCGGTTTCCTTCCTTTCGTATGTTAGCGGTTATTTGTTCTCGTCGTTTTTATGCGCATGCCTGCTTCTGTTTCGTCAAGTCTTTGCCAAAAGCTCGTTGTTACGCTCTTTTCGTACGGTTAGTTCAGCTTAGGTATTCATGTTATGTTCCTTGTACCGCTTATGAGTTTTCGTTTCTGTTTTCTGCAGGGGCTTTTTAGAGAGCTGTGAGAGCGTAGAGGGCTTTTAGCTGATGGCACAAAATAGACCATTTTCTCCAGGTGATTCGATCAATTTTTCTGAAACCCTTTTGGTTTTCCATTTTGCCCGGCGTCTGTGTTGCGCACCTTCAGCGTTTTGCGATTTGTCCTCATTTCGCCCCGGTCTACGCCACTGCAGTAAATACACCATTCGATCGTGACATTCTGATAGATACATCTTTTATATTGCAGAACATTGTCAAGTGAGAGTCGGAAGCACCGGAGAGTGAGGATACAAACTGACTTCAGTTATTATTTATTTTTGTAGGGTTGCTTCAATTTACCTATTGAAGATATGCCGCTTGTATCGCTTTATGTGTTTTCATTTCTGCTTTCTGCGCGGTGCTTTTAGAGGGCTTTGCCTCATACCACGAAACAGATCATTCTCTCCGAGGGTTCGGACGCATTTTTCTGAAACCTTTTTGGTATCCCATTTTGTCCGGCGTCTGTATTGCACACCCTCAGTATTTTTGCCAGCTGTCCCCATTTCGCCCAGGTCTACGTCACCAGAGAAAAGACACTATTCGATGGTGTCGTTCTGACGAGGACATCTTTTATACCGTGGAACATTGTTAAATGAAAGTCGGAAGCACCGGAGAGTAAAGGTACAAACCGACTTGCAGTTGTCGCCGTCATCATTACTGCAATACGGTGTGCACCTATGTATATTCAGACTATAGGTCGCATACACGATATCGCCGGTAGGCACTATATTATTGTGCGACAGCGGCGGATCTCTCCTCTCGGTCTTTCGTCTCCGGCACATTTCTTGAAAGTGCAGTGCAACGAGTCGTCTCCGGGCTCGTGTCTTCTTCTTTCACTGTGTCAGTGGCTTCGAATCCAGGTTACACGGGCCGAATGCACACAGCGCATTCTCTTGCAACACTGCCCCAGCAAATTCGCCACTAAGCTACTGCTACAAACATAGTATGTGATAATAACATAATTAACAATAATTAAGAAATTCGTAATATATTTTAAAACATTCTCTATCCGCAATCGAGAGGACGCTAATGTTACCATGTTAAATCCGGCAAATTCTCTTGCACCTGAGTTAATCTTTGAAATCCAATTTGTGTCATATTTGGCACATTGGAGGACATATATTTGAAAAAATGTAATTAAAAAAATGGTGGATAAAATTTGAAGAGTCGCAGTAACTTCTAAAAGAAACTTTCTTCGAGCATAAATTAGTCATACATTTTTTTAATCTTTTGATTTAGTTGTTGAGATTGTAAAATGTGACTTTATCGAGAGTTTCGCCAACATTTTGATTCAGAAATGTGTCGAGCAGTTGGGAAAAGATTTTTCTGTTTGTTTGTAAGAAACTTCGGATTCAAAGGGTTAATTTGAGTGCGGAGAAGGTTTAAAGCTTAACAGTGTAGGAGACAGTTGGAAAAAACCGTTTAGAGATCCCCAACAAGTGAAGGAGCGTACTTCGTTGGTCAAGCTGTTGGAGGCATTAATTGTCGTAACCATTCGAGAAATTCCGGTAAAGGAGACGCATAATACAGGCGGTCGCGTACGCGGATAAACGGACAAGCTGCTCCGCGCCATAGGCGTGTGTGACGCTCGTCCGTGTGGGTTTTACATATACTATTCAATTAATGCACTCGCAGAATTCCCAACGCACGCTTCTCTCGGAGACTATCCGTGCTTGACTTTCATCCTTGACACTGAACAATACCGAAGAGAAGTATATTCGCCCAGCACTGGTGCATTATTGAAAACCCGCAATTTTAGTGGCACACACATTTAACATACGAATCTTTCGCTTGGATTTAGGCCAAAATTAACGTTGGATTGCTTCGAGGGCGCAAAAAATTAATGGAAACATATGGGAAAACTACCGGTTATGTTGGCTCGCGTACTCGCATGGATCGCATGGTTCATAGTATGTGGAAAGCCATTCCATATGGAATGGAATTTTGGGGTTTAAAAAATCCGACATTTAAAAATTATCGGTGTGTATCTGTGCACAAATTGTCGATTTTTATATAGCATATAGAATGAATTTCAAATTTCCGAATTCCATTCCATATGCTATGAAAACCGGGGGAGGGGGGTGATAGAAAACAACAAACATAACCACAATTTTCCAACATAGGAAAATACAGGAAAACATACACACACGACTTCTATTAGTCGAAGCTCCTTCACTCAAAATGTGCATAAATCGTGGGGATGTGTTTGATTAAGATGAAATAAAAGTTATTTTGTTTTTCGAGTCAGTACGTACCGAATTGTGGATTTTTCGCGTTTTAACAAGTAGTATAAGAGTATTTAGGTCGACAGGAGTGACGGGAGACGCTCATTCAGTTGCAGAAGCTCGCTGCCGCCCGTTAGCTCTGTGGAGTACCGGGGAGGAGTACGCCGAGAGATAGATGGAGAAACGAACGGGGAGCAGTAGAAGTGTGTTGGCCGCATATTAACGCGAGACTTGTGCCGGGCGCTAATTTCGTCATGCCCCATGCGTCGATCAATATTTTCGCCGCGACCAAAGTTTCGTTCGTCTTCACGCGGCGACAAAAACAGAAATACAAAGTTTCTAACGAATAAACAATTCACTTTATTTGCTGTGCGGACGCGACACGAAATGCCAGTATTCAACCGGGGGAGAGCGAGGCAAAATGGGATGGCTGAGAGTTTCGGTGCCATTAATTGACTGCCAATTAAAGAGAAAAAGCATTTCGAGGCAAAATGGTATAGGGCGATCGAGTAGGTATCGGTCGGTGCATTGAGTGCGGGGCAAAATGGGGTAGCTGAGAATTCCTGGACTATGGATTGACTACTAATCAAGAAAATATTTGTTTCGTAATAATCATTCCGAGATTAAAGAGAAAAAACATTTTGGAGCAAAATGGAATAGGATTATCAAATAGGAATAGGTCGCTGCATTATCGACCGATAATCTGCACGTAAATCAATGAATACTTGCAGACGCCGGCGAGCTTCTCGGTACTTACGGAGATTCTGCTCGTACAACTTCGAAACATGTATTATACCGTTGTTGCAAGCCCGCGAGTGATCGGGTGCCGGGGCTAACGTCTGCGAGAAGGATGAGAAGCTTTATTGCATCGGAAAGTCTAAATCCTAAGGGGATCAGACGGAAGATCAGAAGGGTGGGATAAAACGTGACCGTGAGGCAAAGATTTAAAAAAAAGTCTTATCTTTAATAGGGGAGTGTTCCATTTTGCCCCGCACGCTTCAATACAGATAGTACTCTGTTCCTGTTATAGCAATCTCGATTACTTGCGCCTCCAACGTCACCATTATTTACCTGTCGACGAATAAAGGCCAATTATGTAGTGCGAAAGAAGACGCGAGGGGTCGACGGAGGGGGGGTAAAGGGGTGATGAAAAATAATACAAAAATGAAAAGTTCCGGATAAAAGTGGGCGATATGGAAGAATGCCACAATAGCTCATTGTTACCTTCCGACTCGCTGTGCAAGCGGATAAACGAAAAGCCTAACGATTGCTTCGATGCTGTATCGGTATGTCTGAGATAAACAACAAACCTGGCGATGTGCACGTGATTCGGGGAGCATCGAAAGTGATACACTCGGCGATAAATGACCTTTCGTCCCGCGTCAATAATTCATCGCGCTACCTCCGCCGATGTCAATAACGCGGAAAATGCCGGGTAAAAGTAGTTGACCTTGAAGATTCTTTCCGTCAAGTCGAAGAGTTCTGAATTTAATGCTTATTTTTAATTCCCCCCCCCTTTCGGGCGACAAAAGTCGGTGAGTGTTTCTTGTATCATTGAATAGCTTAAGAATAGTACTTTATTTCACTCGGTGGGAAAATGGCGGTTTTTTCGCACGCTTTGCGTGCAAAAACCCCCATTTTCTGTCTGTACATAGTAAATCCAATCTGACTCGAGTAGGATCTGTCGCCGTCAACAGCAACGATCGATGAGCTTCTCAAAGCGCAAGGACGAATACACGACTAATAAGAGAAACAGAAACGAAAAAAAGCGTTTTTCTAAGTACTTGGCGTCAAGACGCTAGGGCGGTTCTTGAAGCAGGCAATCAATATTTTAAGCAGCTGCGAATATCCCAATAATACATTCTCTGTTATAAATTAACGAAACGAAAATCGTTTTTTAAGGACTACCCGAGTAGTCATTTTTCCGATTGTACTAGCAAGTTGTCCGTTGGTTTACTCATGACCGCCAAAATGTTATCGGTAAGCTGGCCATGTCCGAAAGTTGACTTTGGAACATGGGATAGATTACGGATAACATGTTGGCGGTCGTAAGTAATCCAACGGACACCTTTTTCGTAACTTCCGAAAAATTGCTACTTGGTGAACCTACACAGTAATTCTAACGTAGTTCGGGTAAGATCTGTCTCCATCGACACTGACGATTGGTAAGTTCCTCAAAGTGTAAGGCCGAATGCACGACTAGTAACCTAGGTAGCAAGAGTTATGTGACGTGAAGAAGTGATCTAAATTGGTTACAGATGTCCGTCCAGATGGTAATTGTAAGCTATCCTACGCAGGTAGCCCAAAAAAATAAGTTATCAGAAAGTGATCTAAATGGGTTACATACGTCCGTCTTGACGGTATCCAAAAGTTACCTCCCATCTAAAAAAGTAAAATTTGAACGTAGGATAGCTTATAGTTACCATTCCGACGGACATATATGTAACCCATTTGGATCACTTTCTGATAACCAATTTTTTGTAGTACCTGGGAAGAGAAACAGAAATGAAACAAAAAAAAAACTCACCAATCGTAGTATTGAGATCCACGTGTTTCCGTATCCAAACCATTGGATTGGATGGACGTTGTTCGAGCGTGTCAGCGATTCGTTGGCGGTTAAATGTTTCTTCCGCGCTGCGTCCGACGTCAGTTCGTCGATCTGTTATTTTTACGAGCGAATTCGAGCCAAAAGTAATAATTAATTCGAGCGATAACGACAGCGGATTCGGGAGTTGCGAGCGCGGCAAAGTACGCGCGACTACTGCGGCAGAGCTTCCCTCATCCACGAGTCGAATCTCCCGTAAGCGTTCCTTGCTGCGCTACGAATGTTGTGCGGTGCGGAGGTGCTGCCGACACCGACGCCGACGCCGATGACGCTTCTTCTCTCCCGCCATCGCTTTATTCGGCGGGCACCCCGTCCTCTTCGCCAATCGTGCGATACGCTACACTTTTTTTTTTTATCACCGCATACCTTTTTCCCCGTGTCTCCTCGGCACATCCGTTCGCGAGCCCTTTAAATTTTTCATCGCCTCGCGAACACGCCTCTCGAGCTCGAACGAGATTCAGCCGATGTTTACCGAGCAATATGGCGACGCACTTCTCTCTCAATGCCGCGCGGCATTGGACCAGCTCGGCAAAAACTTGCCTGCCAACTTACGAAACTGTAATTCAATCGAACGTACGTTACGAAACTGTAATTCAACCGAACGAACACAGTTCTTCTTGAGAAATCAAAATGAGATCCATTTCACCGTGGTAAACATGAAACTTGACTCGAGAACTCGTCCTCCTACGAATACTTAGTACCCGTAGCCTTGTGTCGACGTCTACTGTTGTACTACAGGTACGAATACACCACGGGCCATGTATATCGCATGAGCTCCCTTCCGTTCTTGAAACTTGTTGCAAAGTTTACAACACTGAAACTGTAGTTCCGCACGGCATAGAGACGGAGGACGAAAGGACGTGGCGGGGATAGTCACGTGATTGAACACGTGATCTGTAAGGTCGTGCTAATTTATTCATGCGGCAGCTGATTGGCTTTTCCCATTTCGGTTTCTTGTTTAGTAAACCTTGTTGGTTCGTGGAGTATGAGAAATCTCAGTGGGAACGTTACGCTGTGTCCGATGACTGGTACATAGACGTTACAAGGCAAGATTGGAACTACGGTAAAGGAACCAGCCAGGTAGCATGAAAAAATGAGTTATCAAAAAGTGATCTCAATGGGTTTCACATGTCCGTCTGGACGATATCCGAAAGTTACCACTCATCCAAAAAGTTGACTTTCAGACGTAGGGTAGCTCACTGTTACCATTGGAAGGCACATATGTAACCCATTTGAATCATTTTTTCATACCCGATGTCTTTTTGCTACCTGCGCAATGCTCGGACGGTTAAGAGCATGCGCAGATTCCAGCAGATATTAATTGGTCAAGAACGAATTTTTT
Organism: Exephanes ischioxanthus; assembly: GCA_958510785.1. Lineage (NCBI taxonomy): Eukaryota > Metazoa > Arthropoda > Insecta > Hymenoptera > Ichneumonidae > Exephanes > Exephanes ischioxanthus. Next base: position 13,303,869 of record OY294022.1, on the reverse strand, counting down.
GTGAAATAATTGAAACCAATGTCAAGCTGGTAGTTTCTAGTCTCCAAATCACATCAATTATTTACAAAAAGATAAATTTTTTTTTTTATCTCGGAGGTAAATAAGAAGAGAATCCAGATGTACCTGTCTACGGACGCGATTTCTCTTCACGTCCCTGTATTCGGACACTGTATGTCCCAAAATTTCGTACAATCATAGATTTCAAGAATTCTGATGTACGAACTCAACTAGTTCATATTAGCTAAAATAATTGATTTGCCGTTTATTAATTAAATCCATGAAAACGTACTGAAGATAAGCTACGTAGAAAGCTGGTTAACTTAACTTCTCCGAACATTCCGATTATTGGGCCGCGCATGTAGTAACGCTTTTATCAATTTCCGGACATTACGTCGTCTGTCTTTTAACAAAATGCAATCATAGAAAATAATTTAGCCTTAAACCTTGTATAACTTTTTTCTGTGGATCAAATAATGTTTGTAGATACGATTACGAGTATCAAATTGCATTTCTAATACTTAAATTCGAAATAAATCCGAACGATAAGTCCGACGACTGGGACGTGTCGAAGCAAACGGTTCGTACTGTTGGTACTGTTGCCTCAAAGTCGAGCTTTACAGAGTAGCGACGTGTGAACAGTGTTTGGATACGATCGAATATAAGGTGGACGCCCCAGTCGCCGTACATTCCCCGTCGATGGGAGTTCTTGTAGTATAAAACTTGCGAACGTACAATGCTTTGACGAACGTCGATGAATTCCAAAGTTTTTAAATCAAAGTTCCACACTCTCTTTTTCTATTCGATCGTAAAAATTGAAAAACTTACCTTTTCAAGATTGACATTTTTCACGTACATCGATACAGAAATACGTGAAAGACCTGTCGAGCAGTAGAAAAAAATAATTCTTTTATATTCAACGTGAAAGAGGCTTGGCGGTTGAGAGGTTCGGTCCGTACGGTAGGATTAAAAAATAAGAGTTTCTATTGCCGAGAAACGCGGCTAACCCGCGAAACCACGCATTACTGTACCTTACGATTTTGGGGTCTATAAGACACTAAGCGACGCGAGTCGCTTGCATACAGAGCCTATTGTGATTAATAGTATCTGTCATCTCGACGTGGGAGCATTGACGTTGAAGTTATCACAATAACCAAGGACACGTAACGGTAGAGGAATAAAGGGTTGTATTGGGACGTTGTGTAAGGCACATCGGGTAATAATAGTTCTATCGTCGATTCGCGGAATTACTGTATACTGAAGCGTTTGGAGGCTTACGCAGCCTCCCGATGTATTTAAGCTCCCTTGTCCTTCGTACAAAAGCTACCCACCCAGATGTTCGAGCCGAGAAAAAAAAAATATATATGTATATTTCGTTGCGCAATCGTTGATCGTTAATTATTCGAGCTGTAACTGAAATCCCGTCAAATCCAGTTGACAGCTTTGCGCACAAAAGTCCCTTGAGCGAACAGTGGATACCGTTAAATCCTCATGGTAAATTGGCGCGGCAATATCGCTCCGGAGATTGCGTAAACTCTCGCTGCAGGGGGATGGATGGTGTGCCGGTCACGTGGGACAGAAGCTCCGTGACCGTTGTCTCCGCCACGTGACCGTCTACTTCCCTCTCGGCGTTCCCTTGCCCAAGTTACGTTGACGTACGTCCTTCCCCCTCCGTTTCCCGAAGTCTACTCTGTCCGCCCTAAATTTCCTTTGGTACCTTGAACGTATATATATATATCGTGTGTACCAATGGGTTGTCAAGTGCTCGAGAGAAGAATTGCCGTTTAATGAACTTCATTTATAGTGGGGAGAGTGTATCGGACTGTATGAGATGAACGAACACATTCTCAAGGGCCATCGAGAAGCGAGATGATACCCATTCTCTCAGCCACGTCGACGACAGACACCATCGAATAAGAATTGCTCGCTAATGAAATGACCCCCTCGGTTTTCCCGAAGAAGTGGTGGACGAGCGAACAATCGAAAGTGTCTTCAAATTAGAATGGATTCAGGAAAACACGAGAGTGGAGGGACGTTCATTATTTCACTGAATGCGTTACGTCCTGTTCATTTTCAACGAAATTTCCCGACGCAACTGGCCAGAAATTCGTAAATATCCGATGATCAATTTCAATCTCTCAGCCACGTCGACGACGGGAATAAGAATCACCATCGAATAAGAATCACTCGATAATGAAATGATCCAGTCGGTTTTCCCGAAGAAGTGGTGGACAAGCGAATAAGCGAAAGTGGTTTTCATATTAGAATGGATCGGATTTTTCCACGCCGATCACGAATCTACCACTTATTTTATTCATAGATGAATATTTAATACGAAAAATTGCATCTAAAATAAAGTACTAATTTTTCATGAAATTCAAAAGATTCAAAATGATATAATTTAAACGGTTCGATCAATTCTCCCCAAATTTAATAGGGATCGTCAAAATTTCGAAGAAACACATTGACTATTAACCACACATGCTGTGTGTGAAAATTCAGTTTGATCGGTCACAGTGGTTTGGATTTTTCGCTTGATTCCCACACACACACACACACAGCTTTTTTCACCAACGCAAAGCTTCCTCTACAAGCAATCACAAAAAAAAAAAAATGAAGGCACAGGCCGGTTACACTCGACATAGGTTTTCCGTGGTTTCTTTATGCCTCAGGCGAATGCGAGTGTTTCTATCTCAATCTCAAGTCGGCCACAGTATCAACGCACAAGACTACAAGTACCACCATCAAAAACAAGTCATCGGTCAGTGTCGTTACTCTCGTGCGTAATGAATGAGACTTGTTGACAAAGGGGATACTTGAGTCGCTGGAGAGATATCATCGGCGGAAAAAGTATTTCAGGCAACCCGAGTTTTCCCACGCATTGTTAAAGTCTCGTCGCAAAGGTAATCCGAATCCGTTTCTGTAAATAACATGGACGGCATTGCAGCCGGAGACTCGATGCGATTGTGTGAGGGCAATCGACGAGCAGAATCACCGCCACTCTTAACGAGTGCAGCACCTCTCAGAATATAAATACGTGATAGCCGAACTGTAAAATAATGAAAAAGTAACAATGGAAAGTAAAAAACCGCATCGGGAATTCCTAGACCAATAGAATTTGTTCACTTGGTGAACTTTACGGAATGCCACGTCTCAGCGGTCGAGTCGAGGCAGAACGTCACACGGAACAATGTTAGATCGTCAATCGATTATCGGTATGCCACACAATGGGATCCCACTATACGCTAGTTGGGAGACAATTGAATTCTGAACTACGTTAGTCAACTCGCAGAACTATACTCTTCGCCAAGTCTCCTGGTGAATTACGCGATTATAACGACCACCAGCGGCGTCAGAAGATAACCCACCACTCGGCAAGAATAGAGCGTTGATTAATTTTTAATTGTGCCCGGGCCGGAAATCATCAACTTGGCATAACATCGTTTGCTCCAGTGGGTAATGTTATAACGCACGGGGGCGTGGAGGTAGGGACCACGGCAGCCTGAATTCCGAGTACAGTGTAAGAGCCCTTCGAAACTTTATTAATTTCGTTGGCTGAGAAGACAATTAAAAGTTTATATCCTTAAAACTCGATGGCTAAATCGGAGACGGCTCGAAACTTTTTGTGTGCACTACAGGAGATACAGCCTATTGTGTCGTCGTAAAGAATCATTTCTGTACAGCCTTCTGTTATTGGCTATCCCGCCAACAATAGTTGACACTCCGGCGTCACGCAAGTGAGGGCCGTCGATTCTGATTTAGTATACCGATCGGAAGTGACGTCATCTAGAGGAAACGTCACTTCCGGTTAAAAATTCTCAGTTTTCGTCCGGATGTACACTTTTCCCTAGACGATGTCACTTCCGGTTTGAAAATCTCAGTTTTCAACCGGAAGTGACGTCATTTAGGGGCAACATCACTTCTGTGTAGCGCTAGGTTATACGTCGACGAATTAAGTAAAGGTTACCGTGGAGATTCATTTGCGTAAGAACTACTTATTGTTTGCGGATAGACGCAGAGAGGGGAGTAGGGCGCACGCCGTTACACGCACTTTAACGAGAGTCAGATAAGAATTTCAGTTCGATGCGAGAGTTTGTGGACTCGAGTCATCATACCTTGTAACTTCGATATAATAAAACCGTACATACATATTGCACACTACTACTCCCCCAAATTATCGGCTTCCGTTTCGTTTATTTGATCTTACTCCGCCTGATATTTATATCCTTACAAATTCAGAAGTGGGATCGGAGCTCGAGTGAACACGTTCGCTTGATCAATCCTGATAGCGACAAATTGAACCGAGGTGCGTGGCGTCGGGAAGTTTCGTAACGACCAAGCATAACGTACATTACGCTTGGTGATCGTCGAGGCTTAAGCAAAGTTTTACCGTGATCGCGATTATAATAAGGGCAGAAGAAAGTGAGCATCGACTGGCTTACCGACGCGTATTCGACCGGATCGGAAAATTGTCGGGTTAGCAAGAAAATGAACGTATGTTTCGAAAAATGCCAGTGTTTCCAGCTGGCATGGTTTTGCGGCAGTGTCGCTGATCTGTTGGAGTGATCTGAACAATTAATAGAAAGCCCTAGAAATATCGATTCACGGTCTGGAATCGATAAGGAGATTAAGTTGAACAGTATTAGAAGTTATTATCGCGACGTCGATTCTAACGGTTTCGAGGATTGTTTGATTCGGGCAAGCCAAACAGGGCCGAAAAAATACTATATATTTATTATATCTATAAAATACATAATACATGCCTTAATTATTGTCGGTATCCAACTTATCGAGACAATTATCGACGGAAAGATTATCGAAAGATTATCGACTTGCAAATAAGTGCCATTTACGAAAGTTTCAAACACTCCAGTGATTATTATGACTGCTATATTTTTATGGTTAAAGTGTTTTATGGTAAAGTGTTAAAAATGAGAGAGCCACATGACTTTACCGTTGTCGAGTTCAGGGCGAGCCTTCAGGAACGGAATTTACCATCGAATGAAACGAAAGCCGAGCTTATCGTTCGGTTACAAGCAGCCGATCCAACCGACGATTGGAGACGCGATCCAGATGGTGAGGTCAGTCTACCTGTCGCACCAAATCCGAACGTTGCCCAAATGGGTAATTCCGAACAGTTCCCACAAGACGTGCAACGCGAACTTCGTAGAGAAGCCGATCGCAAACTGGCTCGTCGTGAGAACGAATTACTCCGAAACACTGAAAGGCCTGCAGCACCAATAGTCGCCGAGCGACTTAATGATTTGACGGGCGCAGAAGATACGGTCCGGAAGTGGGAACAGCGGTCGAATCTCCTTCGCCGTACATACGATTTGGATGAAAACTCGTCGAGAATTCTCGGAGGTTCAAAACTAAAGGAAAAGGCGCTGAATTGCTTTCACTCAAAACCGGACCATGTTAAGTGGACGCTGGAGCACCTTTTGACAGCAATGCGTTGGATGTTCGATGGCCGGCCGAATAAATTTCCTCTGCGGAAACATTTCGAAAACAGGCATTGGCGCAGTAACGAAACCTTCGGCGAGTACCGTCGCAAAAAAGTGACATGGGCGAATCGCCTTCCGATCGTAGACGAGGGAATTGTTGAGTACGTTATCGAGGGGATAACCGATGTCCATCTGCAAAATCACCCTCGACTCCGAAGTTTTTACTGGACAACGGAAATGATTCAGCGCTTCAAAAATGTCTCCCTCAGCGCTGACTATAAATCCCGTGGGAAACAAGATATGTACGGAAAACAAAAGGGCAGCGCCTCGAAATATTTTGACAAACAATACGAACAGCCAAGGAAATGTTTTCGCTTTCAAGAAGAAGTACGCATAAAACCAAACTGTCCGAGGATCAGGAAAAAAACATCGGGCTGCATCAAGTGTGGCGCAGAAGTTCATTTGACGAAGAACTCCACGAAGGATCCCAAACCGCAAATCACCAACGTAGAGGAAACTCCCGGCGCAGAAGAGAACTTCTTACGAAAGATTCATTACACTATACATAACGGTGATGACGTATACGAAACATTTCTCGAATCTCTGTTGGATACAGGTAGCGCTGTTAGTTTTGTCAAAATACAGTATGTTCCGGGAGAATTTATCGAAATCGGCGGTAATCCTCTTTCGCAGTTTCGAGGTATTAACAGCAGCAGTCTCGTTGTACTCGGTAAAGTTTATTCGGACGTTGAACTCGATGGTCAGGTGTGTAAAAATGTTCGATTGCTGGTAGTGCCGGATTCAACAATGATTCCTCCGGTCATCATTGGCAAAGATATCCTAAGATTGTTTAAAATGAGACTCGTAGCGGATCGGGTCATGCACGTTTAAGATTCTGACGTGGTCGCTGCAGTCATGAATATCGATATAGTAAAACACGATCGAGACGTAGCCGATGTAGTAGACTCGTTGAGGGTGAACCCTGCACTCCCATCAGCAGCACAATGACGGGCCAGGGATATTCAATTATCGAGATTGGTACCGCGTTTTAAACGACGTTGAATGTGCTCTAAATAATTTTGTGAGCAAGAAAACCGGCGAAACAACCCGGCGAAATATTTTCAATCTTTCACATATTACGAAAAATTTCTGAAATACATGAAAAGAATATTTTGAAATATTTTGTCGAAATATTCCAACGAAACGTTTCTCTGGCTATTTTTCTGCATTCAAGCCGCTATTCCTCAATTGTCTTTCCAAGTCTTCAAATCAGTTGTAAAGTTCACGGCCGCAGCCGCTGTTACCCCCCATACTGTATCGCATTTGCACGAGGGGGCAGCGAAACTGCGGAAAACCTGCGCCGATACAGCCGGTCATTCCAACTGAGTCTTGATGTTCGTATTCGATACTTCCAGTACGAACTCCAATCCTCAGAATTCTACCTCTCGCTGAACGGTTCCAATGCACCAGTTAGTGCAAGGCTAGGCGGTCACCCATCCAAGTAAAAAACTAAATTTGGTCCAATCAGCCATACAGCGTCATCTATAGTGTAGAAGAATCGAATACACGGTGTGTTTCCAACCTAGTTCGTTATTGACGGCAATGCGTTTTGGCTGAAATGATTTTAGCGTAAATGATAACATTGATAACTTACCGATTGTGCGGATCCCTCAGTCTGAAATAGTTTCTCGAGGCAGAGGACGATGCTAACGGCGCAGCGCTGCTATAATGTCTATCGACTGCCGGTAATTACAGGTGCTCTCGATTATCGGTCGGCTTACCCGATGTTACGTTGCATTGCACAGCTGGCCAAGCTGGCGCTTGTCAAAAAACACAGAATCAGCGGTTCAGTGACAAGCTGAGATTTTTGAAAATCCACGTTTATCCACGATGGAGGGCGATCTTCTGGGAAAATCGAACGAGCCGCAATTCATATCGTTCCAAGACTTTTCGCCGATAAATCGTTCGGGAGGAGCGGGCCAGGCCCAGCTCGACGTCAGTTCGCCGGATCATCAACAAAACTTCGGTAACCTCGGCAATGATTCAACGGGAGTCGATATGATCCAAGAACTCCAGGGCTTGCCTTCCATCAAGGACGACGGTAATTTTCGTCCCGACGTCGCTGTAATTATTTATTTTTCGTTGACTTTCATTCATCGACTCGTTTTGCAGCCGACGTGCCGAGGAGCTTCTGGACCATAGAGTATTATCAAAAGTTTTTCAACGTCGAAACGAACGACGTCGTTCAGCGCATAAAACGGTCGATGATTCCGCATGGACCTGACAATTATCTGCTGTCGCACATTCGACCGAATCCCGATTTGTACGGGCCCTTCTGGGTCTGCGTGACACTGGTGTTCTCGATAGCCATCAGCGGAAACCTCGCCAATTACCTGCAGAAAGCCAATGCCGGCAATTTTCACTGGAGATACGATTTCCATCTGGTGTCCTACGCCGCCACTTGCATATTTCTCTATGCATGGCTGCTACCCCTCATACTGTGGGGATCGCTCAAGTGGACCACCAGTATTGACGATAACAACGACGAGCTGATAGAGGTACATAGAGTTATCGCAGTCTCACCAGCCTGCAACTTGGAATACAGCTCTGTTGCATGAAGTTTTTATCCTTTTTTAGATTTTTATAAAAAAAAAGAATTGTTTTTATATTTTTTTTAATTTATTTTTTAATTTAGTAGCAGTAAATGAAATTTATTGCCAATGTTATACATTTATAGAGTTAACAGCCTATACTAGTTTTATACCTAACGGTAATCATACACATTGACAAAGGGCCATCGACCTGAGGCCTTCAGCCCAAGATTTTCTTTGGTATTAGTAAGGTTTTTTTCCTTTCCTGAGATTACGATTAAAAAATTTGTTGGTTTTATTCCCTATTTATTTACTTATGTATGTATTCATTTTTCAATTAATATTTTTTTTAGCCTACCGCAGCTCCTGGCCTCCTGGAACTGTTGTGTCTCTACGGATACTCGCTCGCGATCTATGTACCTACAACATTCCTGTGGACCATCCAGATTGGCTGGCTTCAGTGGAGCTTGGTAGTTGTAGCAACGTTTCTGTCCGGCGGCGTTTTGCTCCGATCCCTGCTTCCAATAATAACCGGCAAGTACTGTGTTAACCGTCACTTTCACGGGGATAATAGCGTTAACTCGTTACTTCATTGATTGCAGGAAAACAAAAGCCGATTTACATTGCCGTGATCTCGGGTATGCATCTCTTGCTGGCGGCCGGCTTCATGCTGTACTTTTTCCATGTGCCCACGGTCAACGGTAACCCGGTCACGATTCACAGCACGATAGTTTCGACGGTAGTGCCGAAGATTGCGCCGTCGCTGGCCCCGTCGAACAACACGGGTACCTAGTCATGCATACTTTGCAATAACACAACGCATATTGCGCACAGAGGAGATCCACGCCGTGACGATCGAACCGCGAGTTCCGTCGCGCCTCCCGGCGACACTCCGATTATCGGCGAATTAGAAAAAAAAAAAAAAGTTAAAATCATATTGTCAAGAGATAATCCTGTTCGGAGGTGAAATGATCGATAATAAATTTTAAAAGACCAAGGTGTTCAAGTTGATTTATTCAACTCTACAATTTGCGATTATGGATGCAATTAATTTACATCGACGCCCCAAGGCATATTCAACGAGATGATGAATCGCCATTGTTGTACATAATAGTATCTTTTTTTTGTTTCTCGATATAACAGATTAAATCACGAAATTGTACATAATTTATTTTTTTAATGATTATTCTTGTTTCATTTTTTTTTTTTTTTTCCATTAAAACCAGTGTGACAAAAAGGCAACATTCATTTTGTAGTGTGGGTATGCATCGTTTACGCGGTTTGTTGTTTCTTTTTTTTTTGTTAACTTCATTATCTCTAATATATTCTATATATAATTTACGCATTTAATCGCAACGATGTATTTTCGTTCTGATGCTGTGACTTTTTTTTTTTAACGTAATAGTTTGCTTTTTCTTTCAGTATTTTAATCGATATACAGAGCCGCGAGGTAGCTTCAACGGTGGATTTGATCGACTCTACGGAAAGTCCGTTGTCTTTTGTCGACGAGCTTCCCTCATGAATATCGGGGGCATCTCGCATTGGACTCTGCTCTTAGCTGCCCTGCGGGCAGTAGTCTCTTTGCTACAGGGAATATTCCTAGTCTCTCGATAGTTAGTGGGAGGCATATATTCTATACGTAAGCAGAGGCTGGCACGTGATCGCATCGATACCGGAACTTGATAAAGGCAAATTCTCGTAGATACTAATAACGGAAGATTAAATATCCATTTAAATCGAGAGCTGGTTAACGCTTAATGCGCGGTCTTTAGGCTGATCCTTAAGGGTGAACGTAAATCAAAATTAAGACAAATGTAAGTGGTACCTACGATTAAACGGATATATCTTAATGCAGTTCTCGCAATTCAGCGTATAATCTTCGTGAGTCGCCGCTAAAACTAATCACACAAGTTTTGGCAAGTACCTGAAAAGACTTGGTCCGACGTGTTTACGAGATATACAGTCAATATAATATAATATACGTAGGAGCACAACGATCATTGTTAATATTTTTGCAGTCTAAGACAGACTATACACGATTTAGAGCCCCCGAGCCCTCCCTCCCCCCTTCCCCTTTTTATATCCAACTGCAAAACTAATTGTTGCATAAATCTTAAGTTACATCACAAATACGCGACACGGCGTTTTGTATATTTATTTACAATTTTTTTTTTAATTTTGTTATGTAACTTTTGGAGTTCTCGATATATAAATGCACACTCGGGCGCACGCACACCTGCGACTACGTTGCGGAAACCCATCCATTCGCTTACATGCCGCGTACCTACTATACACTTTTCTTGTATGTTTACCCTGGTTTTTATTCATTACGCACGATACAACGTGTATATCATTAATTTATTTTTTATTTTTTAAAATTTATAATGTAGTTCACAGTTATTTCTTTAATTATTATTTCTTTTTCTTTTATACATCAGTGTCGCAACTTGATCTACCGTTCTACACGGTTTTTTTTTTTTTTTTTTATACAATAACATTAGATTGATTATTCAGTCGCATATATCTTCATTAGTTCAACGTCCGACGAAAATTCGTTTTATCGACTTTCTATAGACATTATAATGAACGAGTTTTACGGGTGCGCATGCGTCATATGAACTGGGAGATGATTTTCATTGATCCTCCGTGGCAATGTAAAGCATCGATCGACGGAGGCTGAATCGTGACGAATATAAATGAAATTACACTTTTGATATGTGTGCGACGGCAAGATGAGACCGAGAGTCAATTTACTTGCTCGATGTATCAAAACCGAAAAATGCGGATGATTTCTTAATCTGCCGTTAGTGAGCTGCTATTTTTATAATCATTTCCGATTACCGTTTTTTTGGAATTTCAATTGTTAGATGATAAAACAGTTTTCAATCAATTTAAAAAAACGAGAGCGTCTTGCGTCTTCATTGTACATAACTATTATGACTTAAAAAAAGCGCCGTGAAACAAAACATTGAAAATGTCAAACTGTCCAAAAACGTAGTGGATTCACGAGTTAACAAAAAAAAAAAAAAAAAAAAAACGGGAACAATATTTCTACAGTCGATAAATTAACATCATACGAGTTATCACAATTTTGTTCCATATGATGCACATTGAGCACGGTGATGTGAAATGTGCCTTTGATTATTTTGCGCAATTGTATTTTTTTCTTCATTTTATTTGTAACTCACTAAAGCTTCACGAACAAGTTTTTTTTTTTACATCCTCGTACTTTTGGCTATATAATTCAGAAGCAGTAATGGAAGGAATAATTGTTCCATTTATTTATTTTTTTATTTATTTTTTTGTCGCGTTACTGACCAACGGGTTTTTGTCACTTTTTTCGTAACATATAAAATGTGAGGTCGGAGCTAAAAATTATGAGTAGGTTTCGATACTCTCGTTGAATTGCACTAGTATTGAGGATATATAGTTTGAGGATAGGATCGCAGTCCGTGGCGGTATTTCGTCAATGATAAAAGCAATAAAGCATAAAATAAAAATATATATAAATACAAATATATATGTCAATAAACGAAATTTCGTTTTATTAAAGTGTTTGATAATGCTCAAGAGGCCGATCGATAGGTATCGGCTCTTCAGACATTTCAGTTTATTGTTGTTCATTATAACGTTGGTAGGCTTTCTCAAAGTTGCGCTCCTTTAAATCTCTGTTTTTTTTCCGTTTTGCGTTTATGCATCATCTTTCAAATAAATATATATATATATACACACACACACACACACACACGCACGCACACATGTATATATATATTTCATCAGTACATACTAAAATCTAGCGGCTTCGAAAATATCACGCATACCGAAGCTTGATTGATCACCTTAAGCATTAGTCTTTAGTGTTTGATTATACTAAAGGTAATATACAGCAAACCGTGTTTTCATTTTTTTTTTTTTCGCCTACACGAACCATCGTTCACACGAGACAATAGAATAAATGAAATCTCGATAGAGGATACAAGATTATATAGTTTGAGGTGTCGAGATATCTTGTGTGAACTAGGCCGGCATACCGAAGCTAACGACTATTATTATTATTATTATTCTTTCTTTTTTCCTTTTTTTTTTACAATTACGTTACACTAAATTTAATCAGCCCATGTATATTAAAATATAAATATCAATTAGACTTCAAAACCCCCTGTGTGTCAGTTAATGAAATGTAAACTCTATGTTAAGTAAATTTGTCACCAATTGATAATTATTATTACGCATCGCGCTGATTTTGATAGCCTAGACCTTTACTCGTTTGTGTTTGTTATCTTTGCGTTTACATTTTGCTTATCTTCATTATCAGAACTCGTTTATACTATTACTAAGCTTTCCCTTAAACCTCCTTCGCGCAAATTATTTCCATTTCCAAGCTATATCCTACGCTTTGTACTTCCGTCGGAGGTGGAAATAATTGAATGCTAGGTGGTTATCGGGAGGAAAGACGCTCGCGTCGGTTCAACGTTGTTATTCCGTTATACGAGTTTTATTATTATTATTTTTTTAAAGTTTTATAGTTAATCGATTGTTCTCAATCTGCTTATATAAATCTATGCTCTTGGGGCACATATACATAGGAGGGCGCGTGTCTACGTGCAACGCGAACAAAAAAGATTGATCCGTTGCACGTATCCATGCGAGCCGAGCGCTTCTGCCGTAATACTTGATAAAAACATAGTGGGAATTGAAAAAAAAAAAAAAAAAAATGAAAAGAAATCTTGAAGAATGACTTTGCAAAGAATGTGGCGACACTCGGCTACTTGTCAGTGTTTTCTGCTAAGCAAGAAACCTCCGTGGGCGAGTCGGTTTCGTAAACTCCACGGGCTCGTCGATGCAAATTACCGGCCAGATATTAAATCGACAGTACAACGCCGGCGCTCTTTACACACATACGCTTTTCGATTAATGCTAACGTACGTATGAGAATAGTGTAATTCATAATAAGGCATTTCTAACGTATTTCACTGCATTAGCGTACCTCTCTCTGTACAGATACGGGACAATTTTTTTTAAACATATATATGTTAAAAAAAAATTGTCCCGTATATATATATTTGTTTTGTTTCCGTAGTTATTAACAGAAAGTATGAGCAATTACTTGCGGTTCTCGGAAGCTACAAAAAAAAAAACTTGGAGCGATTATCGACCGAACGACATGGGCAATTTTTCCCCCATATTCGTCAAAGGTACGTAATTGTAGGGCCAGGAGGTTCGCGAAAATTATCCGCTTGCTTGCCCTCGTACGTTTAGTTAAAAACATTATAGCCAATAATCGCAAACTTCCTGAGTCGTAATAACAGGGCGTAATTTTTTTTTTTTGTTTTTTCGTTTTCCAACCGTACAAAACGTCTGCCGAAAATTTGGCTCCTCGCATCCAAGACGATATATTAATACAGTAAGGTGTTTCACTAAAAGTACGCGCGCTGATTTGTTTTGATCAAGACCCGATTGTATTGACAATCTTTCGTTTTGATTTCACTTTTTTTTTTTTTAAATTGTGATAGCTGCATTGTGACAATCTCTATCCAGTATCCTGTTTAACATTAACGTGTCCCCCACCTCGACCTAATGCAGCAAAAATATTCGAATATACAAGTTAGTTACAGGTACTCCACTATGATCTAAATATAACGGATAAACCATAAAGATTAAAACATCCAGATGATAATCCTACGAATGTACAAGAATAATAATCTATTATATTTATATATTATTCAATTGTATTTATAATATTTTTATTTCGTTAGATTATGCTTGCGATATTATGCGTTAACCGAGTAATCGTATAGTCGAAAGATTGATTTCTGTAATTCTTTTTTTTTTCGTTTTAATATTATCCGCGGCACGCTTCTATAGCATAATAGTGAACATTCAGAACATCGAAACAGTCAGATAGTTTATTGAAAGCTAAGTTCATTATTTTTTTTTATTTATTTATTAGCCGTAATTATTGAACGCTCCGCGAATGCCTCTAGTCGCTCATTTTAACTATGTGTGTAGAAACTGTGTGAAAAGAACAAATGCCAAACGCCAAAAAACAATGCCGCGCGCACGCCTGCAGCGGCGCGTGCTTGACAAGAGTTATTATTAATTTACAGAGGAGAACGCGGACGGTTACAAGTAAATTACAGTCGTTTTGCAAATTAATTTATCTTTAATTGTAATTAGAAAGATTCGAATGTCTAGAAGGATCACTTGAGATTTATCTGTTGGTGACTGCTTTCGCCCGAATATTGTTCCGTTAGTCGCAATGATTTATAGGGCCGATTTAATTGAAGCAACTAAAATTACAAACGGAGCCCAATAATTCACCGAGGAAATATCACTCTCTATTGATTCCAAAAATATTTAATCTCTCGTGTATTCTCTAAAACTATCATCGCCTCCCCCCCTCTCCCTCCTACTCCTCGCCTAATACCTTCTCTCCTGCAGCTTCGAAAACTCGTCAACTATTCGTAAAACGCGGTGAATATTAAATCCTAATTCTCTAAACGTGTTTCAGATTCTCAACGACAGCCACTGGCTCCTCCAATGACTTACGACACATACCAAAAGTCTCGTGTTAGCCCGCGCTTATTGATTATTTTTATATTTTATTTTTTTTATATTTTTATTCTTGCTTTTATTTTTTTAATTTTTATCTTTTATCCTCTAACTTCTCTTCCGTCACTCCTCGATTCAAGTACAAACTACTACTGTTTCGTCTGTGGACACAATCCCGTCGACATTTTAGGCACTAAATCTATATACCTAACGAATATCCTTCGTTTTATTACAAGAAAAAAATGTATGTACAACTCGAAAGCCCTCACGGTGCGCCCACATCGCACACCGCGGAGGCTCAGTAAATCTTTTTTTTTTTCTATCCTCCAACTACTTGGCCCAATATTCTATTTACGAAAAAATTGTTGTAAATTTGACGATTTTCTTTTTTATGTTATCGTAATTACATTATTAAAATATCACAACTAGAACCATCGATACAGTTTTGTTTATTATTATTTTTTGAATATTATATTCTTTCATTCAGGGTTCACTGACTTCGAAGGTTTACGACCCTAGATAGGTATTTTGTTTGTTTGTTTGTTTGTTTTATAATCGGTATTTAACAATCGTTAACACTTCGCGAAATGATCAGGGGTTGGGGCATCAATGACTTGCGAGTGACTACGGATCCGTTGTGACTATATATATATAACGATAGGTCTTTTCGGCGTGTAACCTTTTGGCGTCGGTGTCATCGAAATAATAAATCGATTTAGCGGGCTATAATATTCCCTATCTTTGACACTTGGAATAGTGAGAAGACCTTCGCGATACGTTCGTATAAAAAGGATGCACCGATAATAATTCGGCGGACAATCCCAAAAGAGTCTGACACTGTGTGGATGACTCAGTCGAAAGAGCCCTCGCGAATTAGGAAACAAAAATCTTTACTTAAAAAAAAAAAAAAAAAAAATACGCGTTATATATCTTCAAAGCGTTCGCTAGATTAACAAATCCGCTAATGTTCGATCTAACTAGATGACTTGATGAGTTACGGCGCGGGTGTGGCTGATCTCATGAATTCCCATAGTAGAAACCCTAAATATATCATATATGTATGTGTGCGTGTGAATGTGTAAATATATATATATATATTTCCACATTCACACATACTTGTGGAAGCATACAGAGTATACGCTTGGGAGATGTTACGTCTATAGTCTCTTTCCCCGTTTAATTTTTAATGCATTATTAATTAATTATATTCAACGAAATATCGATCGACAACACGAAACACTTACGGCGATTAAAATGTGTCCACTTGATTAACGCATCAAACACGCGTGTCCATTTTATTAGCTTCATTAGTTCTTTAATACCCCAGTATTTATGTGCTATTTATTTACTATATGTATTTGTTACGATTAGTCGTCAAACAGGCACATCGACTTGGTTATATATATATATATGTATATATATATATCTATTCTCCTTCGTACTTTACAGCGTTTAATATTTATTAGTAATAATAACCCTCCCCACAACGCGGTATAATGTATACTTGTCATTAGGTCGTATGTGTCTTATGTAATTACGTCCTCGTTTAAACGACGTACAAAAGAGTTTTTTTTTTTTTTCAACTTTTTCTCCTCGCAAGTCTTTGGAAAAACAATAAGGAGAGCTCGGTCCGCGAGAGGTATACACGCGCGCCACTGGGCCCCATTATTATGCTGATTTTAATTCCCCCTCTACAATCTCGGGACGACCCAGGATCGATCGTGGCGATCGTCTCCTACAATTATCGACACTAATTTGATTTAAGCCTCCTGGAGAGTTAATAACCGTAGGACGCAAATGAGAAATTTGTACAATATATATATATATATTCTTGTTCTGTTTCAGTTAGAAACTTTTCGACGAGAAGAGGCGAAGTTTTGTTCATTCTTTGTCGCGTCAAAAAGTGTGTGTGTTTTTTTTTTTTTTTCCGCCCTCCGCGCGTACCGACCTCTCACCTAACGAGAGGTCCCGTTAACTAAATCGCGTAGCAGACTCTACGTACCAACTAACTTCCCTTGTTATTTATGTGACGACGTGTCATTTAGATAAAACCTCAGAGTACACACCAAGGCAAGAAATATATATAGACGACTTAAAAATAAAAATAAAGTGTCTACGATAGGCGTAACTAGCTAGCCAAAAACGAGATTACAAACATAATCGTGATGATAACATCGGTGTTAAACGTTTACGCGAAATAACTTAACAAATAAGGTTTTTTTTAGGTTTTTTTTTTTTTTTTTTTAAGGAACCTTGTGTGATGTTGCCATCCACTTTTCTACAACGGCGTGTAATAATTTGTTGGCTCGAGGTTGCTACGATGTTTAGCGATTTGTGAGGAAGAACATGATTATCGATTAGGTAACGAAATGAGGTACTTGAAAACCTAGCTATAAGACGAAAAAAATAATAAATATTTACAGATACACGGTTAAACTCGACACAACATTAAATATGCCTAGGGAGAATAATTACGTTTTATCCTCCGATTCAGGACTCGTCGTCGCAATCTAAAAACCTTGGGTGTATAAACTTCCTGGAAGCTTTCATACAGAGAAACAAGAGTTTCTCGATGTGTTTGTGTATACTAAACGAACGAGAAATACCGTCGATAACATCTCTCTGGATAAAAATTGCTATGTACAGGTCCAGAAAGTTAACGGCTGACTCTCACGATCGAGCATCGATTCTCCCTACGAGATAAGCTTCTCCGACAAGCAGCTATTTTTTTCTTCCAAGTACAAATTTGCAAAAAAACAAGACTTGCGCAATGTACTACCGGGTACATTAAAAAAAAAAAAAAATGTTCTTGCCCCACACAACGGAGACTCGAAAACAATTCGCGGCCGAGTTCGATTCGGCAAATATCCATATACAATTTTACGGTCAAACGTCAAATGACGCGCACAAATTACAAATAAACTGACACGATTCAGTCGATTGAATGTACAATCAATTGAACTCTCGGAAACGCACGCGAAGTAGTAACCGACGCCTTCCTTTTTTATATGTACAATTATTAGGGAAGATAACAAGAATAATTATATGATTATAAGGATGAAACTACCTATGTGATAAACCAGGATGGTGAGTTATGATACAGTGAAAAAAAAAAAAAAATCATATATATGTTAATTACCGATAATCGTGAATAATAATTCAATAGCTGGGCTGTTCTGAACGGCACAGCCTCCCGTCAACGTTCTCTCGTGGATCGTCAAATTTTCAACGATGATCGATACACGGACTCGACCGTCTAGATTTTACGTATCAAAGTTAATTTCGTTACGCCTCAGTTGTTAAATTATTTCTTATATCGATTAAAATTGTACCTACGAATCTATTTGGATCAAAGCCCGCATTTTTTCCCCGTCCCTTCTCTAGCCAAGTCGGAGGGTACGCGTTCGTTATAAAAATCCTAAATTAAAGCGTCACCATCTGGCCTGATAAACTTATGTCCTCTCCCGGTTATTCGATCGAGCTATTGACATCACGATCCTTAAAGTATGCCATTCTTCCTAAACTACGAACGCGTGTCGAGTGGCTTTTGTTTTGCTCTATTATATTATTTTATGAACGGATGATTAAAAAAAAAAAAAAAAAAAAAAAAAAAACAAGACGCAACGGATCTGAGACACCGATCGAGTCACGAAAGAAATGCAGAACTTATATACTAAAAGTATAATCAATCCGCTTCGAACCTCTTGACCGTCGCCGCTTCGCTTTTCATTTATCGTTATTCAAGGCGCCGACTCTTAGAGTGTGCGATCCTCTGGCAAAGCCGAGACAAGTTTATTACGTTTTATTTTCCTTTCGCGTATTGATTCTATTTAGGAAAATGGCCAGTACGAAGGGGGCCCCTCTCTGCGCAGGACGGATTGTTAAAGTTTCAACGTTCGTTACTTTAAACCGCTAACTTTTCTCCCTCCCTCTTTCGTTCAATGTCACATCTCTTAAAGTTCGTGAAAGGCAAAAACGGGACCTCGGAGTAAAAAATGACGTTCTGTTTTGTTTTTTTTTCTCTTTTTTTTTTTTTTGCTTTTTGTCGTTTTGTTTTTTTGGGGAACCCCTTATTGTCAAAATACTAAAGCGCGACGAAATCGACCCCGGGACGATTCCTCGGGATGCGGAAGCGAGCGCGATCGGCAACTTGATTCGTCTTCTTGTCTCCGATTCGCGAGGGGACTAAGAGTCGACTATTAATCCTTCAACGTGGCGATGAAACATTAATCCTCATTATTTGAGATTCTACTCGCGCTTATTCGGTAAACCACAAGCCGGAAGGCTGATACTGATGCTTAGCTGGCGATAACGGTGCCAGTCCGTAAACAGCGGTAGGTTGCATGTGCGCGGGCAGTGGATGAGCCGCGTGACTTGCCAACAAAGGTCTCGCGGAGCTGTGATGTGCTGGTGGTGGCAACGCGCGACTAGAATCATACAACGTTAGTGGTGACGAGCTGGAAAAAAGGGGATAACGATCATTAGAATCTCGCCGAAAGCTCTGGTTATCTGTAATAGATAATAGTTTTTTTGTTATTTAAGTAACATGTATAATAACGATGGCCCGATATCAGGTACGATAGTCAAGTGTCGGCAGACCGGGGAAGCACTCGGAATTCACTGTGCAGCTTAATAACCATTCCGACGACGCTTGACTATCGTCGATACGTGCAACTTGGATGCGTTGATGGTATGCGGCAATGCGTTCGCGGACAAGACACTACAGTAGAATCTCGATTAGCCGAATCGATTGGGGATCGAGCCTAGTTCGGATTACCGATTGTTCGGATAATGGAAATGTGAAGACAAAAATAATATACTTGAGTGGAACATAAAAAAAGGGGAGCCAACGATGAGCCGTTCTCGCGCCGAAAAACTTGCAATTTTTTCGTTCACCGTAAGAACATTATGCTTCCGCTTTAGAGATGGAGTTGTTGTTGGTCGAAGCCACAACACACTCAACTACAAAACCGCATCACAATAGTTATTCGTATGGCAGGGGGGGGGGGGGGGGAGGGTTATTGATAGTATTGCGACATTCACACGAGTCCGAACGCCCCTTTCTACGCCCCTACCATTCACATAATTTTTTCTAACAAACTTACGAAAATTACGCTTTTCGTTTTTGCGAAGAACGCGCAGGAAGGCACTTTCTCGCACTACTGCGATAAAAACTACCATATTGCGTTTATACGGATGGGCAGTATTTCTCCCGCACGCGATGCGAAAAAACGTCCCTTCTGTACTCACTTCCCAGGTACGGAGAGTGGGATTTTACGTGCATGCGTTAGGAAAATAATTGTTTACTTTCACGAATATGAATATCACGCGTCGCTAAGAGCTAATGTAATACTGTGCGAAAAACCGGCGTATAAACGCTGTAACATAAAGACGCGCGATACAAGCTCGATCGGCATTGCAACAAAGTATCGTTCGATCATAAAATGACATCGAAATCTTGCGCCATGGTTCGGATAATAGAAAATCGGATGAAGCAAGTCGCAGTTCGGTCAACGGAGGTGCGGATAATCGGGGTTCTACTGTATTACAGTAAAATTAAAAGAATAAAACATCTCATCTAGAGTATCACAGAGCGAAATACGGTCATGCATATTTTCTCTTCCAAATTTTCTATCCCAAAAAAAAAAAAAAACTGATGTGTCGTATTGGCGAATTGCCGACTGCAGTGAACGATGAATGAAGATGAATTATTATAATAATTGTAAAATAAAAAAAATTGGTACACACGTGCATGCATCAACTAGATGTCTAGGTACCCACCCGGGTGTGAATCCCTGGTAGGTGGGCACTTGTTGTTGCTGGATAGCGGCGGGAGCCTGCGAGGGGGCGGCGGTAACGTAAACGGGCGGGGGTACCGGATGAGCGCGCGATCTAACGTGCGCGTACTCCTGATAAAGCGGTTGGCCCAAGTGTTGGCCACCCGCGACTACCGGTCCGCCGGCGGGGCTTCGTCCATTACCGCCTCCGCTCCCGGGACTGAGATGCGTCGGATGACCGTGGTGACTGTGGCTGTGAGCCGGATGACCTGCAGGACCCACTACCTGGCTTTGCCTACAAAACCCAACGAACGAAACCGTTTCCGCGTTATGCAAATTACATGCCCGATAACAAACACGCACACGTAATATCGATACACCGTCTCCAAGACCAATCAACTTTAAACCGCTGTAAAAATTTCGATGCAAAAAATAAAAATAAACATGCAAACTTTTGAGATGCGAGAATCATTGTGAACCACCGTACCTGTACTGATGCACGGGATTCGCCACCGTCCACTTTTGATGATCCCTCGAATGAGCGGCCGGCGGCTGAACGTACTCGTGCTTGTATTCCGCTCGTTTGCCCGGCCACGATACGCGCTTTTCCGCTCCGGTCGTATACACGATATGCTGCTCCTGAAGGTGCGGATGCGCGCTGTTCGTTGTCACATACTGTAAAAAAATAGAGTGGTCGTTTAGTGTCCGATCGTGAGGAAACATCGATGATGAACCGAGACCCGAGACCTTCGAGCAGTTTTGTGAAGCCAAAGTGAAGATTATAAGAACCTGATAGGTCGGTGGCTCCTTGCAGGCTGGCGCGTGGCATGGATGAGGAGCGAGGTACTCAACGCCGGGCTCGGGCTTCGTCGCGACGTTTATCATGTTACATTCGGACTGCACTTTGGCCAGGAGCCTCTTCTTCTGAGACTGCGATGAATAACCTGAACTGCTGCGAATAAATAAATTAACATTATGATAAAATCTTTTAGAGAGATCAAGATAGTACATTACGACACTAGTGCGAAAAAAAGTATGCTGACGCGAGTGAGTTTTACGCACGTGCGGCGTGGGTAAAACTGCCATTCTCGCACCGAGCGAAGTAAAAGCATAATCGTTTTCATTGTCAAACAGTCGCGACAAACCTTATGTGATGCTGCGGCTGTGGCTCGTGCTTTATATGCTGCGTCGTCTGCTGCTGTACCGGATGCTGCTGCGGCAGATGTTGGTAGAGATGAGCGTGAGCTCTGCCCGGACTGGCCTCGCCGTCGCTATCCGCCACGGTTACGCAGCTGATGACGTTCTTTCGCTGGGGCCTCGACGTCCCGTGCTGAGTGTTACCGTGCCCGTTGTTGTGTAGCTGCTGGTTGCTCAAGTGCGTCGTCTGAGAGCTTTGGAGGATGCGCGGCGTCGATTGCGTGCTGAAAACACGAGACGGTAGCGACGATTAAAACGCTTTGCCCGTGGTCGAAGACAGCCGCGGGGGGGGCAAAACGGCTTCGAAAAATAAATTTCAGCTTCTCGACTAAAGCAAAGATTCCAGCAAAGGAGAACAATCGCGAGACACACACACGTGATTAACGATATCTCGAGAGAAAAAAAAATAGCCATTTATCCTCCTATAAATGTTAGTCGATAGATTCGCAGCGAACTTCTCAATGCCGTGCTCTAAAAGCAAACTCCCAAATAATCCCCAGTGTCTTATTTGCTTAGCAGTTCGAGTGGTGTGAGACGGAGTAACACGGGTGCTGGACTCTTTACCGCGCATGTGGAGTAGAGGGAACGAGTTTGTGCGTTCGTTTACTTAAATTTCAACTTCTCGACTGAAGCACGGATTTCAGAAGATGATAACAATTGAAACACACACACACGTGATTAACGATATCCGAAAAGAAAAAATTGCCGTTTATCCTAGGTAGACGGAAAAAACACCCCCTGGAAAACCACCCTCGAAAAATACCCCTCCCCGTGTGTGTATGGGGGTATTTATTCCGGGAGTTATTTTTCGGGGGAATTTTTTCCAGGGCGGATTTTTTCCAGGGGGTATTTTTCCAGGGGATATTTTTTCCAGGGCGGATTTTTTCCAGGGGTATCTTGTCCAGGCGGTTTTTTTCAGGGGGAGTCTTTTCCAGGGGTATTTTTTCCAGGATTCTTTATCCTCCTATAAATGTTAGTCTATAGATTCGTAGTGAAGTCCTCAATGCCGTGCTCTAAAAGCAAACTCCCAAACAACCAACAGTGTCGTATTTGCTTAGTAGTTCGAGTGGTGTCAGGCGCAGTAACACGGGTGATAGACTTTTTTCCGAGCATGTGGAGCAGAGGGAAAGAGTTTGTGCGATCGTTCACTTAAATTTCCGTGTGTTGCGACGATGACGATCGAACGATTCGAGGAAAAAAAGAATGAAAATGTTACACCAAGAGCTCGCGAACACTCGGTACGAAATGAGATAATGAAGTAGATCAGATGTACAAATGTTTGATGAATGTTGGCGTCTTAATTTCATTAGGTACCTTCGGATGACCTCTTGACGGACTGGGCGTCCGTCGCCAGACAGGCGAGGTGCCAAGCCTTGACAAGCTCCGCACTGACGGTCTCCGCAGCTGTCAATGATATTCATGCATGATTCTACAGGCTAACGACCGACTCGATTTTAGAGTGGGGTCAGAAATAAAAAATGTTTTGACTGAATCTCAGAATGAACCTGGAGGGTAATTTTTTTCTGACGAAAGTAGACGAAGGGCGAGATGAGGGACAAAAAAAACAGCTTCAACCCACCACTTGCCCGGTGTCTCATCCTCACTGTCGCTTATAGTAATGACGGACACCGCCGGCGACGGTGTGTCGTGGATGGTGATAGTCTGCTGGCGAACCGAGGCAACCTGTTGATGCTCGACGTTGTGGCTGGTCACGTTGTGCTTGCCGCTGTGATGGTGCGATATAATCGGTTGCTGCTGCCAGTGGCCGTTCGTCGGCGAGTGACGTCTCATGGAGCTGGGCGGTGTGCTCTCCTTAACGCGTTTCTTCACTGGGCTCAGTTGTTGGGTCTCCTTCTTGTGTTCGTGCCTGTGCTGCGACTGCTGCGGCACCGCCAGGTGATGCTGCTGATGCTTCGTCACGCTCCTCTTGCCCCAGCTCTGCGACTGATGCTCGACAAGAGCGCCGGTATTGTACACCTCAGTCACGGGGAATACCGGCCGCTGATCCTTCCCCAAAACAAGGGTTATTTAGTCGGAGTCGTGCGATTTAGCAATAAACGAGTCGGAACAAAAGCGGAATTTCATGACCCTGAAGATATCTGCATGACAACAGATTTCTTTGATTTCTTGATGCAGTGAGTTAAGGTGCGTGGCACACGAATTACAATCATTTTCCAAAATTGTCTGCATTTATTAACGGTAAAGGAAGACGATTTGTATTGTTGCATGTGCCCTCAACCAAGAGAATTATGAATCACGATTGTTTTGCATGAACAGGCACTGGTAAATGCAAATTTCCATCACAGTACGTTTTTGTTGGACTTACTCAAAGTAAAACCCGTATTTTTTTAACCGATTTTAATGTAACATGGCACATTTTGTTTCTTAAACGTTGCTCTATGAATTCACTGGGTAGATTTTTTTGTAGGATTGACCTTTGACAAATACAGCTCATTGTTTGACTGGTCAAAACTATTAAAAAAAATCTACTTGTTGAATTCGTAGAGCAACGTTTGAGGAACAAAATGAGCCGTGGTACATTAAAATTTGTTGAAAAATAAGGATTCTTTCTAAAAACTAGACGCCAATTCATCGTCTTGGAAATTTGTATTTATCAGTTTGTGTATTTGCAAAAACATCGCTATCAATAGTTTCCTTGTTTGAGGACCCATCCAGTAATACAAATCGATTTCCGTTACCGTTAACAAATGCGCAACATTTTGAATAGAAGATTGTAAAAATTTAGCACTCGTTTGACTAATGTTCAGTGCGGTAGTTCTACTTTAAGGCACTGGCATAAGGATTTGGCGCAAAAAATAAGTCGATTGCATTTTTTAAAGTGATTATTAGAAGGATAACCGGTTAACGGTCGCCTAGGTCGAAACGAACAAACCGACGTTAATAGTTTGTTATTAACAAATAAACGACAATGCTCCATAGATTCAATAGAAAATGTTATAGTCAAGGATCTGTTCAAATTTCAACGTAATCGGACGAATAGATTTTGCAATGCCATGTCCATTATTGATTTTTATTTGTTAATTGTTTATCGTTAATGATTGATATTTTTCAATAAAGAAAACTCAAACTTCATAACACCTTGTATTAATTATGTGTAAAAATGCGACCTTGTCATTCTAATACCTGCGTTAAGAAAATGTTGAAAATCGACCTGTTTTCTGGACTAAATCCTTATGCTAGTACCTTAAAGGAAGACAAATTATTGTTCATTTGCACAATTTTATTCTCCAAGTGAATTTCCCCGAGCAAAGTTTGTGTAATGCAAAATACAGCCGTTATAACTCGATGAAATTTATTCTCACGCAGATATCTTCGGGGGTCATGAAATTTCGGGGACAATTATTTTCATTGTACTTGTTTTCATTGAACTCGGCAGGATTGGGTTTGGGGAGCTTCGTTATCCATGCTAGTGTTTCTTGAATCGAAGGGTCGTTAAAAATTGGATTGAGAACAGACGAACGCGATCTCCGCGTTGAGACCGGAGATTTCGACGGCTGATTTTTAAGGTAAAAGGACCATGTTCTACCTGTAGAATGGCGGAACTGTCCACGATCAGCGGTCGGCCCCAGTCGCCGGCGTCGCTGAGAAGCGGTTGTTGGATGGCCGCATGTTGCGGCGGTAACTGCTGCCAGGACGGTACTATAGCGGCCATTTGCCTGCTCCCGCCGGGCCAGGAAGTCTGCACCGCGTTCTGGAAACCGATCATGGGACACTTTTATGTACACGCGGGAGGACGTCGCGTTAGAATTGGGAACGATTTTTGAGGATTGCAACTTCGACGATTATCGCCGAATGGAGAATAATTCTCGGAACTTACGGTGAGCAACATTTGTCGACCGGTCTCGACCATCGAGACTGGAACCGCGGCGTACTGTTGCTGCGCCGCAGCGGCGGCGGCTGCGACCGCCTGTTGCGATATTATCGACGGCTGGATCTGTAAGGGTGCCTGCTGAGCTTGCGGGGGTTGAGCGACGACGACATGCTTCGCGGGACTCGGCATCGTCTGGTAGCCCGGTGGTGGACAGAGAATTCCGGGAACCAGCTGATGCGGGAAGTCGTGCACAGCGCTTCGTCCGCTGTTCGATCCGCTAGAGGATCCGCTGTACTGCGTGGCTCGGCGACTGCTGTTGCTGTATATCTGATACTGAAATTGTGTTATCGCGAATGAGATTCTGCGTCGTCGATGATCGTCGTGGATGGAAAATAAAATAGTACTTTTTGCAACTCATGCATGAGAAGTACTACATTTCGTGCCTGCCGAGAGTGGCGAAAGCGGCGCTGTACAACCGAGTGTACTGCAAATTTCCGGTGCATCTTACTTTGCGCGCCAGAGTTATCACTTTTCGCATGCTTAAGCGTGCGAAAATTACGGCGCATGCACAGTACGCTCTGCTGTACAACGCAACAATCAGCAGGCACGCATTTGCTCTTCTCCTGCTTTCGTTACAAAGTACAATTGCGATACTGGTGCGACAAAGCGATATTTCGACGAAGGTTGTGAAGTTGGCAGCACGTGCCGGTAGCGAGTACCACAGTAGCACGAGCCGAGGGCAAGTGCTGTCTGTTGTACAAGCTAAAGGCGAGTGTTGCTTACTTCCCAACCGCCACCGGGAGACCGTTTTCTTGTACAAGTATATTGAAAAATACTTTTTGCGCAAAAACTCCTACTTTTTATGTCTGTAGCGTGGCGAAAAAATAGCTGGTATTAAAAAAGTAACTAGTGTGCTCTGCCTATGGGCAGTATTTTTTTTCGCACGCCTTACTAAAAAGCCCCACTTTCGCCACGCCTTACAGGCACGAAAAGTGGGATTTTATGGGCACGCGTTACAAACAAAATTGAGTTTGAGAACGAACCAAATTGTCATATCCCGTTTGCGCGGTACGGTGTTCCCTGACAAGTCGTTGAACTTGATTCGTCAGTTGATTGTTAAAAGTCAGGGTAACCGCACTGCCGTTCGTCGTCGGGACAAAGTTGGCGACGAGAGAAGTCGGCGGGGGCGGCTGAGGCGCCGGAGGTGGCTGGTGATGCGCCGGACTCGCCGTGAAGTCGCCGGCCCTTCGGCACACCTCCATCATCTGAACGGATGCCTTGACGTTGTTGCAATGGGCGTAGTCCACCAGATGCGCCAGAGTGACGAAGGCGTGATTCAATGCCTCCCCGGGTGTTATACGACGCTCCTGATTAAAAAAATAAAAATAAACGAGCAAATTTTTAATGTGTCGAGAGATCGTTGAAAAGTGCGCGTGGAAATTGAATTAGATATTACTACCTGGTCCATTGTGAGCATCCTTTTGAGAAGATCGATAAATTCTCTCCTATCGGCTTTCTCGGCGAGAAGCTGGCCACCCTCGAGATCCGTCGGAACGTTCACCTGACCGATGTCGTCGAGACAGTTGAATATATATTTTCTCGCCTCCTTCGACTTTATTCCGGTCTCAGCTTCATGCTCTTCCGGCGTTTTTAATCGCCAGAACGGATATGTACCTGTGCAATTGAATCGAGCGTTACGCTTCTTGGACTGTAAAGACTAGTACGACAAAAAAAATATCATATTGCGTTCGCACACATGCGCAGTATTTTTCTCGCACGCGACGCGAAAAAGTGCCTTTCTGCGCTCACTTTACAGGAAGGGAAAGTGCGATTTTACGTGCATGCGTTAAGAAAAAGTTTGTATAAACAACTTAAAAGATGTTGCACTCATTTGACTAGTGTGAAGAGCTCGGACCGCCTTAACGAAGCATGACACACTTACTGTCCATGTCTCTGTAGAAAAACTTGGTCGTTTTGCTTGCGTTGTTGAGCATATGTTCCGTCGGTAAGCCCTGCGTCTGGCTTATGTACCGGATCTGGTCGTACTCCGAACTTCCCGGATACAGTGGCCATCCGAGAAAGAGCTCGGCGACGACGCATCCGAGCGACCACATGTCGATAGCTTCGCAGAACGGCAATCCGAGAATAATCTCGGGAGCCCTGTAGTATCGCGATTGCAGGTATGTGTTGCATACCGCCTTCGACACGTGGGAGGCCGAGCCGAAATCGATCACTTTGACTCGATATGGCTGACGTACCGGGTCGACCAGCATTATGTTCTCGGGCTTGAGATCGGCGTGAATCAATCCAAGTTGCTGAAATTTTTATATCCCCTCGTCAGTATATCCCTCGGTCGGTGCATCGATTTTACCCACGATCTCGTGCAAAACACGAAGCCACGGTTTTTACCTTGAGCTTTAGCAGCGCCGTTAGAACTTGCTGAAGAATCGGCCTTATATACTTGAGCGGAAGGGGCGAGAATTTGTTCTGCTTGAGAAAGTCGTAGAGGTTCTGCTCCAACATCTCGAAGACCAGACAGGTATGAGACTTGTGCTGGAAGCACTCGTAGGCGCGCACAAAGTTGAACTCATCCGCATTTTCCTGACTAAGTCGCGACAGGATGGAGACCTGGTCGGAGAAGGCAATAAATTGTACCCTTTAATTAGCATCGAATAAATAATTAAAATTTGTAAAAATAATTAAATTTAATCAAATTAAAATTGAAACATGAGAAACTCGTTACGAGGATACAGAATAGCGACGATTGCTCACCTCAATTTGACCTTGGCGCGCGTATGACGGATGATTCTTAAGAATTTTTATAGCCACGATTTCATTGGTTCCCTTCTTCCAACATTTCACAACCTGGGGAAAATAAAAAAAACGAAATATACGTCCATGAATAACTCGTAAGTATTTTCGCACGATCGTCGACCGGTGACGATTGAGCGGCGAGCCGAATTTACCATGACCCTGAAGATATCTGCACGGCATGAAATTTCATATTTGGCAAGACTCTGTCAATGCAGTTTTTTAGGAAGAAAAAAAAATGGTTCGCTTGCAGAATAGCTTACTCGTAGAGGAAGCTTTGTTTTCATGAAAAATTAGTATATTATGTTACAAGGGAGGAAAGCGCGTCTTTGCACCGAATGCGAAGTTTGATGCCCGAGCGAAGCGAGGGCGAAAATTCACACGAGGTGGAAAGGCACTTCCTCCCGAGTGACATACGCTATTTTTTTCCCGACTGTGCTAAAAAGTGGCCATATTTCTATGCCTGGAACGGGGATGGAAATTGGCCGAGACTTTTCCTCTCGTTAGTCAAGAATCGGCCACTTTCCACCCCCGTTACAGGCATGAAATAGGGCCTTTTTAGCGTAGTCAGGAAAAATAGTACATTACTTCACGAGGGCGAAAAACGTTTTTCTAACGAGTGCTGTAATCACACGACTTAGAAGAAGTGTTTCGCACGAGGGATGTACAAAATTTTTCATCACAAGGTGCGAAAATTGCGGTATTACGCACGCGAAGCAAGCGGAAAAAAGTGGCCATTTCCGCACCGAGTGATGAAAAAACAGTTTTCGAGATTTCAATGAGAACGTGTTCAAAATGTTCCAAAACATTGGAAAATCATATTTAAACAAAATGTTCGTGTGTGCGTGCGTGCGTGCGTCAGACCCGAAGAATTGAAACTCTTATAACTGGCAAATGTTGAGAGCTAACGAGCTAAAATTTCTAAGATATTAAGTAAAGGAGTTGAAGGGTCATTCCTCAATGCTTTCAGTCATACAAATTTCATGCGGTTTTGAACTACGCTAAAAAAAGTCTGTGCGCGCGCTAGCTTAAAATTTTTTTATTTTCTAAGTGAACTTCCCCAAGCGAAGTCGGCGCGACGCAAAAGACAGCAGTTATAACTCAATGAAATTTCGTCTCACGAAGATATCTTCAGGGTCATAATTTACCGACTTCACCGAAAATCTTCTTTGCGTGGATACTCACTTGACCA
The DNA here is from genome assembly GCA_958510785.1 of Exephanes ischioxanthus. Lineage (NCBI taxonomy): Eukaryota > Metazoa > Arthropoda > Insecta > Hymenoptera > Ichneumonidae > Exephanes > Exephanes ischioxanthus. The sequence goes on along the minus strand of OY294022.1, from coordinate 13,274,476 downwards.
AAAGTGCCCCGTCCAAGGAACTCGAGGACCTCGTACTGATTTGTCATCGAGTAGAGGACCTCGTGCTGGACCAGCTGATAATCACCGTCGCCCTGTGGATTGCTCCCGGTACCACCGCCGTTGCCCGTGTTCGCCACCTGTTTACTGTGCGACGTCATCGCGGTCTGTTTATGCTGCGGCTGATGTTGTTGCTGTTGCAATTGCTGTTGGTGCTGCTGCTGATGCTGCTGCTGCTGTTGTTGCTGTTGCTGATGCTGCTGTACCTGCTGTTGCTGCTGCAAGCTGTGGTGCTGAGAAACTACTGTATTCCCTCCTGTTGCGTTTGTCGTTGAATGCACCACGAGGCCCTCACCATTACCCTCCCTTGACCAAGTCTTTCGCTGCGACAAACGTTAAATATTAATACGATATTGTAAGGAGGTCAAACACAAACAGAAAGCCAGGACAATAAAGGTTTCTCGGTTTTACATGCAAATATCGTCTAGGATTCTGAGAGTTCAGGGGGGCTTCGTCGATTTCAGGCAGAGAAACCCGTTTTATTTTTTTTTCTTATTTTTTAGGGAAAAAAAAATTAAGTTGATCCCCCCCCCCATCTCTAAATCTTAAATATTCGTATCTTAACCTTTTGGCCGCACCGCTGGTACGTGTCTAAAAGCTTGATAGTAGAGGCTCGCACCAATGTTTGTTGATTCGGACTTTTTTGCAGCGCATTATTGTGCAGCGCGCCGAAAGCGGTGTTCGTACCGCTCACTGAGTACCGTTGCAGACCGGGGTTGTCCAATTGATAGTCACCGGTCGATTGGACCAATGCGTGCTGTATTACCGGCTGACTGACATTGTAATCCAACTTGCGCTTTTTGCTGGGATGGTGAGCGGTATTGTTGGTGGAACTTCCGCTGCTACTGCTGCTGCTGCTGTTGACGCTGCTCGTCTGTTGAGTTTGGATGAACATGTCACACATTCCCTAAAATCACAAAGACAAAACGAAATATCAATATATTTTCCTGTACAGAGATTGTGAGCCTTTCAATGCTGTCGAAATAAGAGAAAATCTCAACTTTTGTAAAAAAAAAATTGACCTCCAAATCCCCCTCCGGTTTGAAAATCTCATTTTTGAACCAGAAGTCGTGTATGACGTCACTTTGGGTTGTAATCGAGATTTCCGGACCGGAAGTTATGTATTTCCAGTATAAGGTCACTTCCGGTACAAAAATCGGATTTTCAACCCGGAAGTGACGTATTTCGAGTATAACGTTACTTCATTTCGAACAGTAGGATTTTCATCCCGGAAGTGACGTATTTCCGGTATAATGTTACTTCATTTCGAACAGTATGATTTTCAACCCGTAAGTCACGTTTTTCCGGTTGACATCACTTCCGGTCGAAAAATGAGATTTTTGCACCGGAGGTTCGGTGTTTCCGGCATGAGTTCACTTCCGGTCGGAAAATAAAACTTCCATACCGGAAGTTACTTATTTTCGGTATGGCATCACCTGAGGTTGAAATCAAGATTTTCGAACCGGTAGTGACGTATTTACAGTATAATGTCACTTCCGGTAAAAAAATATTTCCTACCCGGAAGGCGTATTTCCGGGTGAAAAATGAGATTTCCGGACCGGAAGTTACGTGTTTCCAGTATGACGGCACTTCCGGTCAAAAAAATTAAGATTTTTTTTTTCTGGTCAAGAAAATGCCCATACAATGGAATAAATATCATTCCATAATGTAGTTAGTTAATAACAGTTTATAGTTATTTCTATTTAAACTCGATTCTACGGGGTTGTCGAAAAATTTCACACAGCACACTATCTTTCGATAGTACGCCAATTCGTAAATTTGTTTGTTCTTTTTTATTTTCTCCGTTCGTGTGTCTGTTTACCGAACGTGACGAATAAAATATTCGCCAGTACTTTTCCCGGTCACATTCTCCGTGCGGCGCGTATAATTTATCCCGGCATTTCTGCGTTCGCCATTCATCCTCGTGCACAAGCGTCGGTCGTGCTCTAATTATAGTGAGCCATCAGAAATTATGGGGCCCTCCGGTATACGATTAACGATCTTCTGTACGGTACCGAGAGAGAATTACAGTTACGCTCAAGTTGACCGTCCCGACACCTTCGCCAACAGCAGGATGTCATTTACAATTCTTTCTTGGAGAGAGAGAGAGAGAGAGAGAGAGAGAGCCAGAGAGAGAGAGATCGAGTTACGTACGCAGCGCGGTGGAACAAGCGATATAAAGTCCCCTAATACAATACACAAGCTTCTAGCCGTCGCATGCTGGATGTTAAATGAGTCGTACTAAGACTGTATCGCGCAACTTTGTGCTAAGCGCTACACATGCACACACGCACGTACACACGCACAGAAACATACACAAACACACACGAGCACACACGAACACACACTTCTGTTCGACCCATGCTTCGATTTTCACACTTCCGTTCGACCCATGCTTCGATTTCTACACTTCCGTTCGACCCATGCTTCGATTTTCCCGCTGGCTCGTCAAGTCCACACGGTGTCCCAATGTTTAGTAACCAAAGTTTACTAACCGAAATGCATACTTGTACACATATCGTCGGCTAAGAATGAGCTTGCATACTCGCCCAGCGCTAAATGGTGTAATGCGAATTTCCGAGTTTTTTTTTTTTCGTCGGTATCTCGATTCGTGGCATCAGGGACACTGCAGCCAGGGATTGCGATAAAATTCGGACCAATGCAGAAAGAAATATTAAATACGCTTAAATACGGACGGCACGATCATACGTGTTCTATTTATCGGTCAAACCGTTGCGGATGCACGAAAAAAAATAAATAATGATAATAATCCACGGTCATAGGTATTTGTCTGGTCGTATTTGACGTGCCGGGATAATCCTTGGTGCAAGCTCGTGGGTGCTCCTCGCGACGACCCATTTCCCGATGAGTCAGGCCTCTCACCGATTCGTCGTCGAAAAAAAAACAAAAAAGTACCGACATATGCAAGCACCCGCAAAGGCGAGCTGCCTCGCATACCATCGGGACGAGAATGAAAGAAAAAAAAATCACATGCGCGCAAAAGCGTGAAAAGTATTCTTAATCCATGTGTGCTAATAATCAATTATATACACATAATAAACGAAAGCGAGTACCGGCCAATTGTTTCCTTGTGTTATTGTGAAAATCGGGCACAATACACCGCTCCAAAAATGACAAACTTTTCGAGTATAATGGCAATGTCGTATTCGTTCTTGGAAGTGCATTTAAGCGTCGGTGCACATTGTCACGAGGCAATGACTCAGCGTATTGGATACAAACGTCGATCGCGTCTTGTTTATGTTGCTTCGTGGCTCGATTTTCGCAAACGACGAGCGAAGAATTGCGTAGCCGTCTAACTGGTACACGATGGCCACGAAACAGTGCAACATTTTTTTTCTCCGATTTTTCACTGATTTTCCCGAACCGAATAATAATAATCATGATAATAATATACATATATTATACCATTATATCATAATGATTTTATAATTATTAATTATGATAATTATTATATCAATGATAATAATAATTTATCCGCTGACGGAACTCCAATGTAATCGGTGCTGAAAAACATGTGTTTGCAATCTGTTTAATGTTGATGAGAAATAATGTTAAAGTAACAAAAAAAAGACGTAAATTTACTTCATTTGTTTCCGATTAAGGATTCCTGGTAACGTGACAAAAAAATTAATTCTTCTTCGAATCATGCCTCTTACATGGAGACAGCTTGATTTCCTCGATTTCTCGATTACAAACAAACAAACTTCCTGATTTTTTCCTGACTTCCCTGACCGAATAAAAATAATGGTAATAATCATGTATCCGCTGACGGAAATTCAAGCTAACGACGTCAATACGAGTAACTAATTAACTGAGCTCCAATGTAATCAATACTGACAAACATATGTTTGCAATCTATTATCATGCTGATGAAAAATGTTTAAAAATCGGGTGCGTATAGTAAAACAGTCAACAAATTTTGACGTGAATATACTGTATTTTCAACTCCTGACTGCCCGCCAGGGCAAAAAAAAAGACTCTAGTTATGCGTTTCACTGAGGCCTCCCGATTTTGTGGTTTTCGTTGTCTCCAGTGTTTGTTGGAACGGCTAAATGTCTCTTGACAGAATTTGTCACACTAGTTCTGTGGATACGGGCGTGTGTTCGTAGCGATGGATTAGGAAAATAAATGTGAAGTGGCAGAGATATAACTACCTACGAAAAATGGGTCAGAAGCCTATTCAGATGTATCGAAAGGCGGCCGTCATTATCTACTATTGCCTTTGCGATTATTTGTCGCCTGCTATAATAAAATGCTATAGTCTGTGTGCTATACCATAGTCCATTGAATTCACTCAACGTGTAGTATAATCTCGAATACGCGGCCCCGCTGCGTTTATGCTAATTTGTTTATATCTATCAAATTTGTTTAAGCGTATTTTAAAAAATTATTATCAGTTATTATTTATTTATAATTATAGCGATTTGCGTTTTGGTTATATTGTTTATTATACTTTAAAAACGATGAAAAAAAATGTTGCAAAAATTTAAAAACTCCCAACTGCAAAAGGAGCTCAATAAACAAATTGTACTATACAGTTCTATAGTTCTAACTCGATCGCTGTAGTGCAATGTCATATTCACAATGTGATGTATGTCAGCGACATCATTTTCTAAATACGATATTTCTCAGATTGAATTTCTTAATGTTGTGTTTCTCTGATGAGATTTTGTATGTGTCGTTGCTGTCCGAAACCATTTTTTATATGTCGTTCCACTCCGATACAATTTCCTGTGTATCGTTCTTCTTCGTTCACTTTGTAAATGTTGTATCGGAGAGGCACGACACATAATACATTGAATCGGAGAAGAAAGCCACATAGAAAATAGTAGCGGAGACATAAAACATTCAGAAAATTACAACGGACATGAATGACACATAGAAAATTGTATTGGAGAATTGTATAGACGGTGGAGTTTAAAAAGCATAAAGTAAAATAAAATTGATCATTTAAAAAAACTCCCGCCTGCAAAAAGTAGTACAAAGAATGAAATAATTAATGATAAAAAAATGGTTAATGAAAGAGTCATTTCAAAAAGGATCAATAATTCATGTATGTAACAGTAATTAATGTTGTCGGTAAATAACAATAGTAATAATTAATAATAAAGAATAATAGCAAAATTAATTAATCGTAATTATATCAATTCGTGCATAATCTTCACAGTTCTTCTAAATCCACGCGAATAAACTTGGTAGCAGAATATTATCATATTATATAAATCTGTTGTGAGGGAAGACGTTCCCGACTGTAGCAAAGATTATGAACGAATTGATATAATTACGATTAATTAATTTTGCTATTATTCTTTAGTATTTATTATCACTATTATTATTTACTGACAATATTAATTATTGTTACATACATGAATTACTTCATCCTTTTTGGAGAGACTTTTTCATTTACCATTTTTTTATCGTTTATTATCAAACATTCTGTGTCACATGAAAAATGCTGGTACGTTGAAAAAAAAATCCTCCAATAACGCTTCTACGTGTAACCGGTTCGATTATTCTCAATTCCCGTCTCGCCACTCATTTTCCCTGACCCATAAAAAAAATTCCAACCTTTTCCCATATTTTCCTGACGATTATTAAATTATTTCGAATAACTCTCGACGGAGAATTGAACAGACACGAATTTGCATCTGGACGAGGCAATGAAAATTAGTGTTGAACTTTGGATTTTAGTAACCAAATTTTGCCGGAGTGCCGTCGAACGACTTTTCGTCCAATCAACGAGCTGCACGGCTAAACAAGCTCACAATGGGGGAAAAAAAAATAAATAGCCGACGTGACGTAACGCGGGTAATATGGATAATACGATAAACAAGAGATTGCGGCGAAACGCAAAGCGAGTTTTATTGTCTTTCGTTATTGTCTCTCCCTCTCTATCCCTCCCCACCATTCTGGATCAAACAGCATGGAGAGGAGGATTGACCGTTGAACGCCGCGAAACGGGACGAGACAAGTTCGTGCGCTCGAGACTTTTCAGGACTCGATATACGTAAACTCTCGAAGCTGACACATTGGAGCTGGATAAACTCTCCGGAGACGGAAAGGGGAGGGGGTATTTATAAAAGAAACACAGGGAGAAAATTAAACCGCTCCGAGGCCTTTACCGGCGACGGAAAGCCTCGTTCACTTTGCACGGTGGTTCTCAACCGCGCGAGAATATACGATTGACTTTCCGAACACTTTGAAGGGCATAAAAAAAAATCGACGAAGTAATTGAGTCTAAAGTTTGAACGGGAATATTTTTAGCGTAAGCGAGCATTCGGCGACGTCGCCGAAAAGTTCACCGAGTAACACCCGAGAGTTTTCCTTCCGGCGACGAACCTCACATTACAGATTCTTTCATAAGGATTACGCACTAAGAGTATAAAAAAATACACAACAAAAATTGCGGAAATAACCACGGTTCCAGTTTGGACGTCATTATTTCGGCATTGAATTTAAATCGACGTTCGAATTTCAGTTCGCTCGGATGGTTGACTGTATCGGGAACTGTCGTAACTCGTAAGCGAGCAGCGTTCCCTTGCTGGGCCACGGACGAGGCAAGCGGGTCTACCAGTGAGGACGTCGCGGAAAGATTCACCGCGTAACACATGCGAGTTTTCCTTCCGGCGACGAACCTCACGACGTCCCTCACATTATAGATTCTTTCGTAAGGATTACGCACGATGAGTATAAAAAATCAAAATCAATATCAACGAGATATTGAAAAAAGTGATTTTAATAGGCACTTCTTACGTGTAAGAAATGATTGCCTAAAAACTAAGAGCAACGCACCGCTTGGCGTGTGTCAGATCGTTAACCGTCCATCAAAGATGATAATCGTCGAAAACTTTTTTGTTACCCCGCAAATAAGATCGGCTTAAGGTAACAAGTGCCAATGCCCGGACACGTCCCAGTCGCCGAACTTTATTATACTTTACTATTTATATTAAACCAAATCGACTGTATTTAATTTTCCTTGTAAAAAGGTTTACCCGCAAATAAATAAATAAAAACGATATCTTGCTCCGTCCGGAAAAAAAAAATATGATCAAGGTGGAGACAGCCATGCAATTTTTTCGCGTGAAAGTGATTCCAAAAAAATATTCTGGACCACGTAAGTTGATGAATATGAGAACACAAAAAAAATCATTTCCGGCATGACTGAAGTTTGCCATGAACAGTTTCCAGCCTCAGTCTCGCGTTGAACCAGCGGACGAGTGAAACAAGACACAATATCCCTCAGTTTATTTCGAGACATTAAGTAATATTTTTTTTCACTCCTCCGAGAACACTCTGACAAATGCATAACCCCGAGAGGACAATGAATCGTGCGCAACATGGATTTAGACTGGCACGCCGTTCATCTCTGAAAGAGCAGGTGTGCACAAAGACAAAAAAAAAAAAACCGATCGTGCGAACATAATTGGTGCTGCTCGGTCGCGATTTGCCGACCTGTCGACACACTCCACCAGTAACAAGGCAATATTTAGAAAAGTCCCCGTCATCGTTTGTTCTTTACGAACAAGTAGCCAGAACGTTGCAGTGTGCTCGAAGAACGATCATAAGAAATCAGACCTGGGCAAAGTACCAAAATATACTTCAAGTACAAAGTACAAAGTATCGCAAGTACTTGAAGTATCAAATACTTTTTGTGCTTGAAGTATCAAGTACTATTTGTACTTGAAGTATCAAGTAGTTTTTTTAAGTCAAGTATCGAGTACTTTTTGTACTTGAAGTATCAAGTAGTTTTTTTAAGTCAAGTATCGAGTACTTTTTGTACTTGAAATATTTCTCAAAGTACTTTTCGCAATTAGATTTTTAGAGTGAAGCGCCATCCAGGCTTGAAAAACAAGGTGCAAAGTAGTTTGCGCATGGCTTCCGCATTGTAAAAAAAACGCTAACAAAATTTTTTGTAAATCGTTGTTCTGAGGGTATTTTTAATCTATTCTTTACTTTTTTTTGCATAAAAAAAATCCATAAGAAAATTTCATTAAAAAGAGTCCCTTCTTGCTTTTTTAATAAAATTTTTAAAAAATCTTCTTAAAATTCTACTTATTGACAAGTTTAGACAGATAATCACATATTAATAGAAACAGTATGTCATGTTACTCATCGAGTGTCCGTAATGCGAACGTGTACTCAAGAAGTACTTGGAGGACTTCAAGAACCAAACAAGCAGCCGGTACTTCAAAAGTACTGCCCAGCTCATGTATATATATATATTTTTTTTATACTCCAGTCGACGGTCAGGTGACCAAGAGGGGGAAGGAGCACGAGAGCTTGTCGCACCGATTGCTCTGAAATAAATAAATAAATAAAATAACGCTCATGCAAAAAGAATTCCGATGCTCGTTAGCGATTGGTCGACCTGTCGACACACTCCGCGAGTAACGACACAAAGTGTGGAAAAGTCCTTGTCGTTGTTTTTTCTCTTCGAAAAAGTAGCCTAACGTCGGAATGTGCACGAATAACGATAAAAAAAAGAAAGAAGAATAACGCTAGTGCGAAAAGAATCGGCGATGTTTGGTAGCGATTGGCCGACCCGTCGACACGCTACGCGAGTAACGTCGCAAAGTTTGGAAAAGTCCTTATCGTTGTTCATTCTTTATGAACAAGTAAGCCAGAACGTCGCAATCTGCGTATGTGTACGTGTATAACGCAGTCGGAACGATCCTGTAGAAAGTTCGGCTGGCGTGTCGTGTAAAAATAGATAGCGCCCGAATGACACGACACGGAAAACGAGCCGAGATAGAGCGCGCACACAGCGTCCGCAAGCGTTGAATCCTGTACGCCAGACAGAGAAAGACAGAGGCCAAGCCGGGCCAAAGCCGAGTCTCCTCGACGCCCGGTAAGGCTCGCTCAAAATGCTCGATTCTCATTTCCGAATCGGATGACAATCTTAAACTTAAATCCGTAATATTCCATTCATGAGACTCGCGGCGCCGAAGTGTGCAAAAAAAAAAGTAACGTTCTCTTTACAGTCGCAACAATGCGACAAAGTAAAGTTGACGAATGAGAGCGAAAGGGATCGTAATCCTCGTCGCACACCTGGCAGACGGACGTTGGAACGACTGCGGCCGCCGCCGGCTTGCCGCAGTCGGTGTTACCGAATCCAGGGAGGAGGGGGGGCAGCTTCACCGCGGAGTAAATTTGAAACGAGCTGGCACGAGTACGATAGCCTCGTATGAGGCGAAAAAGAAAAAAAAACCGTGTCTCCGCCGCTGTCGGCTGCTTCGAGCAACGAGCACACGTTACGTTGTTGTTCGTGCGGTTCACAAACGTGCCCTCGACAAGCAAAGGCGATAACAAGCTATGTTCGGTCTATGATAGTCGGCGGCGTATTTCGGTGGCCAGTAGCTCCGCAGTTAGGCACGAGAGTTTTTCAACGACGAAGCGATAGATTGGAGATATATTCGCCGCATTTTTTTTTTTTTTTGTAACATCGACAGGGACGTTCATGCAAAGATTTTAGTGTCTACTTTCGCATACGAGTGTTTTCTTTACCTTTCACTCCTCGGCCAGTGTCTCTCTCTTTTTCACGGACAGGCCCGGTCACGTAGCGTCATGTTCTTATTTAAACCGCGACCCGGACGCAGGCAGAGCGGGTTGGCCGCGATTTTAGTTCTCCGTCGTGGCCCTGTGTGTGTGTCCGTCTGTCTCACGGCGGAGAGCCTCTCACGCGCTCTTTCTACCCCGTCGGATTTCGTACTTTCAGCGGCTCCCAGCCATCTTGTGCGTGCCTCGCTGGCTCTCTCGGTGGGCCCCAGAGGCAGCGGAGAGAACGGACGATCGGTTCTTCTCTCGGGACACAACCGCACTGTGTCAATCCGATCGAGGCGTTTATTTTCCACGAGCGAGGGCCCCTCCAAGGCTCTCCGCCAGCTCGCGAGACACGGCACGTAGAACGACGACGGGACAGATAGTGAACGCGATAAAATATATACGTAACGGAACGAGAGAGTTTGGAGCTTATAGCCGTCGCTCTGAACGCGTTATCGTGCTGCCTTCTCCCTCGTTTGCCACCTCACCCGACTTTGCCGCACGACACTTTTCAATCACTGTCGCGTCACACCGAGGAAAAAAAATAACACTTTTTTTTTTAGACACCCACTACGTTGCGACGATTCCACTCTCTCTCTCCCTCTGTCCGTCTCTCCCCGCCGAGCTTCACACGACTTATTTACAGCCCCCTTTCCCGCAGGGTAAACGCGTTATTTACCCCCCGAACAGATTCGGTCAAGCTCTCATGTCTCGGCTGCTGCTGGCTCCTCGCACCACGCACGTCCACGAACGAGGAATCACTCGGAACCTACTGGCCCTGGCGACCACTCCGCCGTCGTTCGGACGAACTCGGCGACCATCGTCTGTTTACGCTCACTTTCCGTCCAGGGCCGTAACACTCGCCGCGTACACGTGCACAAGGCGCTGCGCGCCGGCGCGACGCACAGCGCCGACTCGGCATGACGGAAAAACTTTGAAACGATCTACTCGAGGCGACTCTGGGTATTTCCTCAAGCCCGCTGTTATGCGAGAATTAATCACGAGGGTTAACGAGCAGTCGTATTGTTCAGACGTTTATCGTATAAAATTGCATATGTTACATTTCTGATAATTCAATCGACGGAATGATTGGGAAAAATCGAGGAAGAGCTTCGTTTAATAGGCACATTTTTATTAACTCCCGACTGCCCGAAGACGGGAGTTGTGGGTTTCACGGGGATCACGTGACTTTGCACGCTTCCTTGGTATCAAGTGTTCTGCGAACAGAGAAAAAAATCTTTTGACAAAATTTGTCAAGCTGTTTCTTTGAATCATGACCTGAGTATTTTTTCAGGTTTTGCTACGATTCGATGCAAATTCATACGGATAAGAAATTTTCGGAAAAAATATACTTGTCCATATCGAAATTTTAGCGAGATATGCCGCCATCATTTGCCTCTTCAGCGTCTAACGCAGCTAATTTCACAGCGGCTGAATGGCACGATCTCCCAAGCATTCTGCGTTTCGCCACGAATCAGCTGTCAACACTATATACCTACTGCGATTTAAAAAAAATTACGTCTTTATGTGTTCGCAGCTAAAAGTCAATTAACGACTATACCCGAACACCTGTACGGTATTCTTGCTTTGCCGTATCAAGAGACGCGGTAGCGTTTCAACGCCAAGTACTTAAGGTGATGTGGCATACCCCTGTTCCCCCCTCCTACCTGCCTCGCACCCAGTTGTTAACGAAAACTGTACTGAACGCCGTTTTGAGACCGCAGAACGCCCAGGAAAAGAAAATTTTCTTTCCCTGCGTCTGCCGATTCACCAGGGAGACAATTTCCATTTTCCTCGGCGGACTGAGATCTCAAAACAGCATTCGGCACAGGTTTTGTTACCGGCGATCGTATTTCATATTGCCTTAAAAAGTAATAATTTTTAAGCGAGACGCTACCAAGTCATACTCCAATATGAAGTGGAATATTTGAATCGATGATTCAAATTTCGAAGACACGTTCATGATATAATTCGGACACAAGCTTTTCAACGCGCCCAGTTACGATCATGACTGTTCGACCGATGCTGCGATATGGACATCGTGCGCCGAGAAGTGTCCGAAATTATTATAAATGTGTTTTACAGATTTCTGGTATGTGTAGATATCCGGTTTGTTTTCGAACTCTACCCGGAAATCTTCCGCAGAACAACAACAAAAAACTCTACCGGAATAAAAAATATATTTCCACCGGAATAAAACAAAACTCTACCGGAACAGATGATAAATCCTTTACGCGGAATTCGCCGGTAGCCGGTAGATATGTAAATGTGCCAAGAGTTCGTTGGTTCGCAGTGCAATCGAACGTCGTACGAACAATTTTTTGATTTTAACCTAGTTCATCATGGTTAGCACGGTGATACGTCACTGTCGTCTCCATGGAAACCGAGGCGACGTCATTCGCCATTAAAGGGCAGCGGTTCTCGGTCACTTTTACGATTCAAATGAGGAAACCCGAGCGACGATACGTTACTTACGGTATTGCCGGTGGATCTTCGACCGTACACCTTTCGACCCGTATTATGGACTCCAGCTAGTACAATAGGTTGCGCGTAGCGCTGAGTATAATGTCTGCTTTGAAATTGCCAAAATGGGACCTACCGACGCCATGTCGATAAGGGGTGAAACGAGGGTACAGCCGTAATACGGGTACACAATAAAGTTTCTAGAATTAATTTCGACGTAGTGCCTCGAGCTTCAAACTCGAGTATTGTCGCGGGGAAAGTCGTTAAGGCACTAGCATAAGGATTTGGTCCAAAAAACCAGGTAGATTTTCAACATTTGTTAAGGCAGGTATTAGAAGAATAAGATCGGGTTTTTACACGCAGCTAGTACAAAGTGTTATGAAGTTGGAGTTTTTTTTTTTAATTCAAAAATATCAATTAACGACGGACTTATTGACAATTAACAATTAACGAATAACAATTAACAACGGACAGCGTATCCCAAAATATAATGTTTTCTATTTAGTGACCGGATGATTTAAAAGAATGTTCGTTTATTTGTTAATAACAAGGGATTAGGCCGTTTTTTCGTTTCAATGATAGAAACAGACGAACTTCATCGTATAAAATAAAACATTGGATTAACACGATCTTATCCTTCAAATACCCGCGTTAAAAAACATGTTGAAAATCGACTGGTTTTTTTTTTTTTTTTCAAATCCTTATACTAGTCCGTCATTTTGGACCAAGTCAAAAGATTTCTAATACTTAAATTCAGAATAAATCAAATCTACATAGGAGTCCCCGACGACTGGGACGCGTCGGAGTATTGGTGGTATTACCAAACCGACCGGCACGGCACAAACGACCGGTTCATCCTATTGGGTTATCATAAAAAAAAAAATGAAGCAACTTCGCCGAGCCGTTTCCACTTCAACGTGACGCGTAAAATCGCTTAGTTTCGTCGGACCGCAAATAACCTTCGGTTCGGTTCTTCCATGTTCAGTAGTCGTTCAGAGGTCACCCAGGCGAAACATCATTGTTATTATCCGCGTACATGAGAGGCGTATCGAATTCCCTAGGATAAAATATGCTCCCCCATGAATTTGATGCTCTCCACGATAAAATTGTTTTTACTTGGGACTATGAGGCATCGAAACGCGCGTGTATAGATTATATGTATATGTGTGGAAAGAAATTTATCGAATCTCCGGCTCGCGATCGTGCAGCCTTGGCTAAGCGTGTCACGCTCGACGTGCGAGTGACTCGCTCGAGACCCATTCGATATATTCGCGTATATACTACGCTGGTTTTACCGGTCCTTGAGATAATTATTTTTCGAACGTAGAAACGGCCGTGCGACGACCTCGCTCGGATTCTATTGTGATACGTATACGGTTAATTGCGAAAATTAAACGTATATCGATTGGCGAAGTCGATGTTTTGCGACGAGATTCTGGCGTTGATTCTTCTATTCGTCAGTGCTCGAGCTCGGAGATACACGAGGAGCGTGGACTGACTATCGCTCTTGCGTTGTCGCCGACGAGAGACAATTGTTGTCGCAATTGATAACAATTTTGTTGTCTCCCTGTTTACGCTTGCGCACTCGTGTAAACGGGAGTTCTTGCTCGCTCTCCCTCTCTCCGGTAGTGTGCATGCAGGGATAATGAACCGGCCATAGTTCGCACATCTATATATATATACATGCGTGTAATAACTCGGAGTGTTATTACCGTAGCCGGGGGCCTCCGCGCACTTCCCCGCATCAGCCTCCGCTCTGCTATAGGCAAACTGCGATATATACGCATTTATGTCGTTACGTGTCGGAGGCGACTCTATCGATTTTACCCGAATATCGTACGTCTTGATATTCGCAGAGAGGGGGGGGGGGGGGGGGAGGTGTCGTAATATTTACACGACTATGAAAGCTGCAGTAACCCTTTAAACCCGAAACCTCTTTCCTGATTAAAAAAATTAAGACTTTTATTAACTGCTCGATACTCTCATCAATAAAAAATTGTATTATATGAATAGAGAAAAATGTTACGATGAAATTATGGTCGACGAAGTTTTCTTATGACGCACCACTGTTCTCGTTGCTTTCGGGGACGATGGATTAATCATCGTCGTTTCCACCGCTTCCTCGAGCGGAACAGTGTTATAGTGCTATCGATTATCGATTCGAATTAAAAATGGAGAGCAAAGTACGATGGATCGAGAGAGCGGCTCATGGGGTTTTCGGTGTTGCGTCGATGTTTCTTAACGCCACTGTCCGCGCAGGATAAAAGTGTGCCTCCGAGCCTCCGTCGACGTTCTCCGATGCGTAACACCGTCGGGTAATACCGGCATGTTTAGGCGGCGAGGAGTCGCAGCGCTCTTAACGAGAGCGAGGTTTTACGGCTCGCTGAAACTGCGCGCCGCTGCCGCTGTTTCAACGAGTTTTGTTCCGACAGTCCGCTACACGATCGAGTTTGGGGCCATCGGTTGAGGCGGTTGCAACAATCCCCGCGGGTTTTCCGCTCAATTCTCACTCGGCCGGATCGAGCTTACTTTCACCCGTTGTTTGCTGGCTCGGTGCGATGTACGTACCGGTACAGCGTACATACTGCACTGACTTGCCGCAGACATCGCGAGGCAAAACTTTCGACATGCCGCGGTAGAACATCGTGTCGAAAGTCCTGCAGCGCGTCGCGAGAGATCCGACGATGTTCTTCACGTGCTCGCGTAGATTAACGCTGTAAACTGTGCGAACTGTCGGAGGCACAGCCCGCAAGGTCGTCGCAGGTCACCGGTTCTCGTTTGGCTATGCACTCTATAGTCAACTAATAAAATGGATCATCGGAAATTAAAAAATAAAATTACTTTTTTTTTTTAATATAAAAGTTCTTTAATAATTGTAAATGTTTTTATTTGCTTTGCTGTGCTGCGGCTGTTTAACGGTCAATTTTGGGTATTTCCCTTCGTTCGATATATTTTTTTTTTTTGTGATTAAACAGAATAAGGAGGATAAAAATGAGAAGAGGTAATCATTAGATTACACAATAAATAAACACATTTCTGGAGCGGGCCCTGACCAGCGTCGAAACGTAAAGGAGTCTCTTAAAAAAAAAAAAAAAAAAGAAATACCCAAAATTGACCGTTCCACAGCCGCAGCACAGCAAAGCAAATATTTTCTCATAGTCACAGCCTCAAGAAACATACATTTTTTTTACTATTAAAAAAATATTTTTTTTAAATTTATGTATATATATATTTTTTATGAGAAAAAAATGTTGAACAATTAGAAAAATGTTACTCCTTTGAAACTGATCTTGGGCCCGATAAAATGATTTTGAGAAAGTGTCGTTACTTCGGCAAGCAAATATCGTTTACAGCGCTATCTCTCGGTGATGTGAAAAGGCGTCGGTAAGGTAGTGATCCGGTCTTATCATATTGGTTTACGGTCCATGCGAACCTACGGTTACCATGTGTGGATGACCGATCGTTGACGAGTTACCACGGTGGGATAGCTTGTCAGTGGCTTAGTTATTAAACGTTAAGGTGGCACCGCTTTTCTACTTCAATCACCGAGTTTCCACCGGGAATAAAGTGGGACTGAAGTGAGACAGGACATAGTGGCGAAATCCCTGGACACACGAAGCTCACTGGCGTACTTATAAACGACTCGTACGCGAATGTCGAATCTACTAGAACTTCGTCACTAAATCCTGACCCATTTCCACGGTTACATACACTGTTAAAAAAAATTGAAAATTTTATGTACCGAACTGGAAGTTTTTACACGAAAACTTGTACATTCAATTTAACGCACAATTGTCATGAAAAGTTAATGTACTTTTACAGTGATGACAAAACAAATTTATATCAAATTAAGGTAAATTAATAAAAGTAAACTATTTCTAAAGTGTTTAACATACCTTACGTTAATTTTTCTTCACAATGGTACATGGCATTTAATGTACGAGTTTAAATATTTATTTTTTTACCGTGTACAGCTCGGGAAATAAAGTTAGAGTGTGGTTGAAATAATATAAAAAAACATGTACAATAATAGTACATTTCGATACGAGTGCGAAAAAACTTCTTCTCACGAGTGTGAGTTTGCAGCACGAATCGAAGACGAGTGTTGCAAACACACGAGTTCAGAAAACGTTTTTCGCACGAGTATCGAACAAAATTTTATTTCACAAGGTGTGAAAATTGGGGTATTCGCAAAAGCCGCCATTTTCCCACCGAGTGAAATAAAGAATAATATAACATAGAAAAATAATACTCCATTGTGCCCCGCTCTCTCCCTACAGAAAATTCATTCCGACCAGTATATTATTTTTTTATTAAATTTTTTTCTTTGCGATGAAGCGTTTCGGATGTTCGACACTAGTAATTGGGTAGATTATTTTTTGCCAACATTATTCTCCTCGAAGGAGTGTAACGGCTCTTCACGGGCCATTAGTTCCCACGCTGGGGGTGGCCAGGCTGCGCGCGCATTCACGACTATTTCATGTACGAGCCATCCGATCGGTTAGATTCACAAACAATAGCGATTACTCATCGGCGTCTACTCTAGTATCGAAGGTACGACCGAACGAATGAGCCCGAGAAAAAGGGGGGGGGGGGGGGGGGGGTCCTTTCCGTTTCAGGCCGAACGGAAAGGTATCTTCTTCGACGCGAGTGTACTTGAGGGTCTTTGCCGATCGAAAACGACGGTAACAGTGACCCATTAGTTCCATGCTGGGGGCACGCGAGCCATATGGCCCTCGCGCAGCTTTCGGCCTCTCGGCGATCTCGTTTACTCGCGTAACGGATCCGCCCGCTATAAAGAGCGTTGACGAAATTCAAACCGATCCGTCTGTGTCCATACACGAAGGCACTTTGGCGACTTCGCTTTGGAAACACGACATACGACCGGGCCTCATGTCGTACGACTATTTGTGTGTCTTTAGGAGATTTTAAACAAAATATTCGAATAGGCGTGGCATATTTAAGCCTTCGTGTATCGGGGACTTTTTGCCAATCGCACACTGAGAAAAAGGATAGTATTTCCTACTATACCAATAGTTCCCAGGGGGAACGTCTATATAGATAGTTTCTCATAGTATATATTCAATTGGTTAAATTATAATTATAGTTGTAACCGTCATTTTTAGTCATCGTCGTAACTATAAAATGTAGACGTTTTCCTTGGGAACTATTTTTTATGGTAAAAAGTCAGCATTGTAGCTTTTACTATCTAATTTTTTCTTGGTGCAAATGACCATGCCCTTTTTTAAGCACAAAAACGATCCGGATGTTCGTAATAAATTTTCTTCTGCGTTATAAAAAAAAACGACACTTCGAAGTGTGTCTGTGATTTTTTTCAGATTTTTTTTAGCACGTTAACTTGTTCCTCGAATTGGTCGAAGGTTGCGTCTTGGCAAATTCTAGGTTCTCGCTGGGCGAGACACCGGTACGTGAAGGATTAATTTTGGTCGGGAAGTTCGATCCATCAAGTCTCCATCCATGGGAAGAACAAAAGGGCGTCTGGTGGAACTGTTTCCGAGGTGTAACGTCGCGCATCGTAACCGCCCGACGAAGATGGCGCACCTGCACTTTTACGATCGTAGAACCGGAAGTACCTTCAAGTGAGCGGCTCACCTGCGCCAACTTCACACTTTTTGCCAACCGTCACTGATTGCGAAAGTACTTTTGCACGATAGACAGGCAATGTAGTTCGAATTGCAATGAGCGTGTCCTAACCAATCTTTTCATCTACTCATGCGATAAGAAAAGATAAGGGTTACGTGGGGTAAAACGGATCAGTGTCTTCTGATTTTGGACAAGATTCTTTTTTCCTTTTTCATGTCCCTGAAAAAAAAGTGTAATAATGGCCCGTTTTGCCCCCCCCCTTCAGAACCGAGACTTTAGACTCGAGATTCTGGAACCGAAAATACCTTCAAGTGCTCAGCTGCGCAGATTTAACACTTTCTGCCAACGGTCACCGATGGCGGAAGTATTTTCGCACGGTAAAAATTTAAACTGGCAATATAGTCTGAATTGCAGTGCGCGTGTCTTGGCCAGTGTATTTATGCGATAAAAAATAAATGCGTTTTTTGCGGGGCAAAACGGACCAGTGTTGTTCGATTTTGTACAAGAGTTTTTATAACTTTTTTATGTCGCTCAAAAAAATTCGTAAAAATGATACGTTTCGCCTCACGTTCTGCCTCCCCGTTAATTGACTCGCGAGAGGCTCACGCGAGCCGTATGCGTACGACATTGCGGATACCAAGAAGCACATAAATAATGTATAAATTCACCCGAGCCTCCGTTATTTCAGCTTCGCGAACGTGCGGTACTCCACGCTGTTGGGAGCGGCCTGTGTTTATAATGCGTGAAACTTATTCGGATCCGGTCCGGTTCGCGCATGCACCTTTCGTTTTCTCGACGAGATTTATAGAAATTTGAATGAAACCTAGTCTCTAGTACTAGCGGAGGGTTGTAACTGTACTGTACTGTAAATGAAATTCACCCTCACGCTCGCATAACTCGATGATTGGAACACTTCCGGTTCTTCACGCTTCCGTGCCTCGATGGGAAACTCACTCAACGTTTTTCCTCGTTCCGTGCCACGGGAATCGGGAATCCCTTCGGGTGCATTAATCAAACTATTTTAACGCCGTTCGTTTCCTACTGACGCAGGTAATTCGGCCCGCCCGCTCTCACACGCTAATCCATCGGGCGGAAAGAAAAATCGGTTTGGGGGGTGAGTGTACATAATTTACGTTACAAAACGAGTTTTTGGGGTAAAATCATCATTTTCGTATCGACGAAGACACGACAATTTGAGCCGCGAAAAAATGGTAAAAATTGTCCGTCTTTACCCGGTGTTCCATCTTACCCCTCTCATGCTCTCCCGTCTCTCCTTCCCCCTACTACCACGGACGACGTCAACCCTCTACGCGACTGGACCGGAAACTCGATATAGACGTATCGAATTTATCCCCCAATCTGTCGCGAGGATGACCGAGGAATGTACGAGACGCAGATGACACTCGGGAAACTCGACACGAGGAGACAAGTAGTGCTTGGTCACTGCTCTCGGTTCCTTACCGGTAAAGCGGACCATACAAGTTCTCCTGACTAAAGAGAATTAGAAAAAAAAATTCATGCCAGTATGGATCGAAATAAATTACCGATACTGTCATCGCCCCAGTCATCCGGCCGCTTGGCTCATCAAGCCGTGAGTGAGTCAGTTGTTCATGCGGAACTTCGGTCGCGCAGGAAACGATTTCTTTTTTTCCTCTTTGGGCGAATTTTTATTTTTATTTTTTTCGAAAAAATTAAATTAAATTAAATTCATTTCGTTTCCACCGTGAGAATCGTTTAAAAAGTCCACTTCCGGTTATGAGCATTTTCAAGCCAGACTGATTTAGTTGTAAAAAACCGGATGTCAATCGTTCTCCGATCATCGATTCGATTTTGAGGATAAGCCAAACGCAAAACAGATGTCGATGCCGATTGACGTGACCGATTTTTTTCTTTATCTCAACCGGAAGAAGCAAACAAAATCGCGCCGGAAACGATTTCTTTTTTTCCTCTTTTGGCGAACTTCATTTTTTTTTCTACAGAAATAAAATAAAATAAAATTCATTTGATTTTCTTTTCCACTGTAAAAATCGTCCGAAGAGTCCACTTCGTGTCTATGAGCATTCTTTATTTAGTTTCACAAAAACCGGATGAAAATCGTTCTCCGTACGATTCGATTTCGCGCACAGAGAACAAAAAATCAATTGAGTCAACAAAATGTGCGCTCACGAGTGGCGAAACAAATGTTTGGTTGCTCGAAAGGAATACCTCGTTGTTCGAACTAACAGGCCGTGGAATCAAACGTTTCTTTACTCACTACGAAAATTATTTCGTTCGATCAACCAAAAATTTATTTCGCCACCCGTAAGCGCTCATTTTGTTGACTCAATTGATTTTTTTTCTCAGTGAGGATAAGCCAAACGCAAAACACTCGATGCCGATGCCCATTTATTTTTTCTTGGCTCAACGAGAAGAAGCAATCAAACCCGCGGTCATTGTGTTTCTTTCGTCCGGTTGGCCCGGCCGTTCATCCGGCGCTTAGCCCATCCAGCCGTGAGATGTTCATGCGGAACTTCGATCGCGCCGGAAACGATTGCTTTTTTCCCCCTTTTGGCGAACTTCAATTTTCGTCTATAAAAATAAAATGAAATTCATTTCGTTTCCACTGTAAAAAATCGTCCGAAGACTCCACTTCCGGTCTATGAGCAATTTCAAGCTACACTGATTTGGTTGGACAGAAACCGGATGAAAATCGTTCGCCGAACGATCATCGTTTTGATTTTGAGGATAAGCCAAACGTAAAACACTCGATGCCGATGCCGATTAATGTTACCGATTATTATTATTTTTTTTTCTTGGCTCAGTTAGAAGAAGCAATCAAACTCGCGGTTATTGTGTTTCTTTCGTCCGGTTGGCCCGTTTTATTTGGTATTGTGGCTAACCGCTGGTCCGTGAAGCTCGACTGGAATAAAGCAACGGGCTAGAAGGGTTGCTCGCGTGCACAGGAAGTATATACCCGGCGGCCCAGCACGCCGCCGAGGCAGATGGCCGATCGAGCGAGAGCGTTCGACGAAACTTCATCTTCGATCGGGCTGGCACGATCGAAATCACTGAACGGGCAGCGATCCGACGGTATTCGCGTCGAGATCGCAATCGGGCCTTCCGCAGGCTTTATCGAACCGATACTTTTGTTAACCGGCTCCAGGTATAACAATTCAATTCGTATACGATACGCAGCTATTGTATTTTAAGTTTAATTTACCGGTAAATTATAATAGTTTCATTATTTCACGCAATTTTAATTCGAGGAGTCGTTGCGGCTCGCTCGTACTTCACCGCAAAAAAATTATATATAAGGAGTTGAAAGAATAAATGAAAATAAGACTAGAAAAAATTAATTTTTCGGTAAAATTCGATGGACCGATTGGATTTTCAATAAAAATAATATACACTACATGTCTCGATAAATTTATTATATGTTTCATAAATAAATTCCCATCGGTGAAATATCGTTCGGGGTTGATAAATTGTCGGTTAAATGGCACGCTAAATAATTGCGGCCACTGAAAGACTCGTGGGTCTCGTGCCATCGCTTCCGGTGAGTCTTCGTGAAAGCCTCGGAGGGCCTTAACGAGCACCCCCGCAACGATGAGTCGCACGACAAAAGGCTTTTACACTTTCGGACCCTGCCCAAATCTTTGTCGCTCGTTTCTAGCAATGCGATAATCGTCCGAAATTCGATAATGTGTTCTCTGTGCTCTAAATCGGTCGCAGAATCGGTCCATACCTTTGCCACAGGGTTTTCCCTGCGGCAAAAAACCGATATTATACTCCTGAACAGCTGTTCTCAAATGTTCACTCTTTATCATTTCCTTCCTCCGTGCGGCTTTTTTTCTGAATTCCGTCGAACGTTTCCGTGGCCTCGCTCGAATCCCTCGTCCACTTTTCGGGCACGTCACGTCGCACGGCACACAGTCGACCGACAGTCGAGGACACTCGATTTTACATTCCATATAACTAAGTTGCACAGAATTTTATCTTCGATCGAGATGAATCGGCCGTCACGTCGAACGGCCGAAATAATAAAACTTTCGGATTATGATGATGATGATGATTATTATTATTATTATTATTATTATTATTATTATTATTATTATTATTATTATTATTATTATTATTATTATTATTATTATTATTATTATTATTATTATTATTATTATTATTATTATTATTATTATTATTATTATTATTATTATTATTATTATTATTATTATTATTATTATTATTATTATTATTATTATTATTATTATCTGGTAGAGTTGTGAGTGGTAGAGATGTAAATGTGCCGTACAATCGACATGAAGTTTATTATTATTATTCGCTTTCGATTATCGTAATATTTGTCGACCGGCGCGTCAGCGTCGTAATTCTTCGAGTCCGCATTAAATCATGTTGCATGTTGTTAAAGCGGGTCGAGACGACACATTGCCCACTCGCTGGCAAGAATAAGAACGACGTTCAGAATTTTTTTTTTTGATTTTCAACATTTTACTTTATCAAAGAAATTAGGCATTGTACGCGGACCTTTCGTAAGATAAAAATTAGGCTTCCGAATTATTTTCAATTATTTTGTGCATACAGGATAGTTTGCTGGAAATCACGACTGAACAGTCCCGCGGCACACTGTGCCTCGTTCTGCTCTAATCGTCGCTCGCACAACGCTTTGCGCACAAATCGAACCGTCGATTATCGCTGATTCTTCCGGTCGTTAGGCTAATCGGCGATAGGCATCCGTTCGGAAGAGATTTAAACTCGTTAGGCACACGGAAACCCCCGTAAAGTGAATTCGTACTCGTCGTTTAGGAGGTTTTCAATTATAAAACTTTTTAAGAACAAAAACTACCAAAAGTTGACAACAAATATTAAAATAAATTATTAAGTACTGGCGACAATAAATTTGTCTTGAATCCACAAGACTTTTTCGTTTTGTTTTCGTTTACCGTGTAGGATAAAAAACATTTTGGATAAAATTTACCAAAAATAAGAAACGTAAAAAATAATTAATTCCGATACGAAATTGACAACCGTTATTACGAAAAAAGAATTATCTCGTTCCGCGGAAGTATAACGACCGTCGTTTAGGAGGTTTCCAATCGTACAACTTTTTTTCAATCAAAAACAATTAAAAGTTGAAAACAAAAATAAAAATAAATTATTTAATACTGTCGACAATCAATTTTTCTTGAATCCACAAGACTTTTTCGTTTTGTTTTCGTTTACCGTGTAGGATAAAAAACTTTTTGGATAAAGTTTACCAAAAATAAGAAACATAAAAAAGTAATTGATTCCGTTACGAAATTGACAACCGTTATTACGAAAAAAGAATTATCTCGTTCCGCGGAAGTATAACGACCGTCGAACGGCGGGCAGCTGCGGATATCAATGACATCGACCGGCCCCGGGAGTCGTTGCTCCAGCTAGGCGGCAAGCCATTTATTAGTATTCACCTACGTCCTGCGAAAGGATAATTTCCGTGACGGGGGAGAGAGAGCCTGCAGTTCCGTTGTTTGCGTTTCCTATGCGTAACCGCACTTCCGATTTATGCGGAGGAACGGAGAGGGAGAGAGATAGACGCGAGCGTGCTGGAACGATGGAAGTGTGTACAATGCAAGCACTAATCAACCTCTCGAATTATGGGTCTCGAAACCGCGAGGCGCACCGCCCTCCCAGCAACAAATCGAAGGGATTTTTAAGGCTGCATACCTTTTTTGTAGTCATTCAAATTAACCAACAAATTTTTTTTTTTTCATTTTTTTTTTTTTTTTCATTCTTTCGAACAGCACTATTATATGACGTGCGTTTATGCTTAGTGTATTCGAGACAGTAATATCGTCGGCCGAGTGTCTCTTCGGATGTAAATTAATGGTATTTAGTCGTGCAATTAGCGAAAGCTTTTAAGGTAGACAATGGCTGTCTGCGATTCTATCGTTGCCGAGGAAGACGTCGCGTATTTTTGGGATGGGAAAAATGGCGAGGCCGATGTAACGAGGTACGTAACGAGGCGGGCCCCGAGAGGAACGTCAGTATCGATATTGGAGCATAGGAACTCGGGCGGGGAACCGACGAGATACCCTATCGCGAAGGCTGGCCGAGGATAATCCTTGAAAAATTTTGCGCGCGGGACAATTGATGGCGTTGATGGTGGGGGAAGCCTCCGTATCGAGTATTACAGGTGCGGGCTTTTGAATAACGAGGCTCACTTTGGGAGAGAAATTTTCAGTTTTTCCGCAACCACCAAAACGCGAGGATCCCCGGAGTTCTCGAGCACTCCGAGACGCAAGTTTTGTGCCTTAAATCATTTTTTTTTCAAAATAGTTTCTCGGTCTACTCGAGTGTCTGATAACAATAAAGTTTGTGCTGCGAGTATCGGTGAAAATGGTTCGGAAAATTAGTTTATCGAAACTCGTGATTTTGGCGGTTCTGGTCTTTGCCGAAGGTAAGAATCGACGCTAGGGCAAAGTCGGGTGTCGGGAATCTTTTTTTTTTTTATCCGTGGCCATTATCTTTGTATCCTGCAATCAGTGTACTTTATACGTGTGAGTTTTATAATATCAGTAGTAAATAGTATCGAATAAAATTTTATTTCACGAGGTGCGAAAAGGGGGGGTTTTCGCACGCGAAGCGTGTGCAAAACCGCCATTGTCGCACAGAGTGAAATAAAAGGTATTTATTGACAATAACAGTTGGTCCATACAATCTCCGATACATCTCTCTATGTTGTTGTTAAGTCGCTTTTAATGACATCGCCAATGGGCCATCGACCGGAGTCCTTCAGCCCTAATATTATTATCAGTTGATTATAACAATTTATCCGTATCATGGCGATATGAAAGTGACTCAGTCGGTAATACATTTTTTTTGGCTAAACGGAAATTATCGACGTATTCATCTGACGGTCGAGGTGCTGATAATTTGGTTTTCATTTTTAAAAATTTTGTGTCTTTGAAATAAATTAAAAAAAGACCATAAAAAAAGCTTCCCCTACGAGGAAGCAAAATGAATAAAAAAATTCGTTACCGACTTAAACCAGGCCGGGCGGGAGCGAGATGGTTTCGCATCGCCTTAAAACACTGCTTATCATTTCTTTTGCGCGGGACATAAAAAGACGATGTCTTGTCTTAAACGGAGGACTCTGGTCCCTTTTGCCCCGCCCTAATGCCTCAACAGGCGGCATGCGTCCTGCAATTACTAATTATCGATTCATCTACTGCACGGACTACATTGCAATCCAACGTAAATCGGTTATAATCGATGGTTTTGTCGCCGTTAAAGATTAAACAATATGTTTATTCGTCCCATCCAGCGAGACTAACTCCGTCGACGACGACTGCAACGTCCACGCCAACAGCCTCAACTTCCGCGGTCGGAACCTTGAAAAACCCAACGTCCCATGTGTCGGAAAAAAATTCGACGAAATCTTCGACGATCGAGAGAAATAATTCCGCGACCAGTCCCAGGACGGCACCGACAACTGAATCAACAAACGACACTCGAGCCGTTACAGCGTCTGAGTTATTGCCGAGTGAAAATAAAACATCGGATACGAGCGTCTCGCCGATGACACAACAGCCATCGTCGACGATCGAATCAACCTCGAGGTTCGCGACACCAGTCACGATGAACAACGTTGCGACAATGAAAAAGGAAGGAACAACGCCATCCGCCGTATCAAAGACGGCTGCACCTTCCATTATTTCAACGACTCGGTCGGCGAACGCGAGTGAATCTATAGCGAAATCTGAAAACGACTCCAGTACCACGTTGTCACCAGATTCAACAGTTGAATCACCTTCCGTCGCGCCTACAGAATCGATAAGTCAGGATTCGAGAAGTGGGAAGAATGACTCGGTAACTACCTTGGCCAATACTTCCCGTAATCGTACCATGTCCACATCTGCCCTCCGTTCCTCAACTCTTTCCTCACCAGCTGCAAATCTTAAGACAACTGAGTCTCCTTCCGGCAAATCGAATAACGCCACAGATTTACCGATCGTCTCTTCGACTACTGGACCAACCATTATTATCCCGTCTACAACTGCTTCGTCATCAGCTGCAAATCTTAAGACAACTGAGTCTCCGTCCGGCAAATCGAATAACGCCACAGATTTACCGATCGTCTCTTCGACTACTGAACCAACCATTATTATCCCGTCTACAACTCCTTCGTCACCAGCTGCAAATCTTAAGACAACTGAGTCTCCTTCCGGAAAATCGAATAACGCCACAGATTTACCGATCGTCTCTTCGACTACTGGACCAACCATTATTATCCCGTCTACAACTCCTTCGTCACCAGCTGCAAATCTTAAGACAACTGAGTCTCCTTCCGGAAAATCGAATAACGCCACAGATTTACCGATCGTCTCTTCGACTACTGGACCAACCATTATTATCCCGTCTACAACTCCTTTGTCACCAGCTGCAAATCTTAAGACAACTGAGTCTCCTTCCGGAAAATCGAATAACGCCACAGATTTACCGATCGTCTCTTCGACTACTGGACCAACCATTATTATCCCGTCTACAACTCCTTCGTCACCAGCTGCAAATCTTAAGACAACTGAGTCTCCTTCCGGAAAATCGAAAAACGCCACAGATTTACCGATCGTCTCTTCGACTACTGGACCAACCATTATTATCCCGTCTACAACTCCTTCGTCACCAGCTGCAAATCTTAAGACAACTGAGTCTCCTTCCGGAAAATCGAATAACGCCACAGATTTACCGATCGTCTCTTCGACTACTCGACCAACCATTATTATCCCGTCTACAACTCCTTCGTCACCAGCTGCAAATCTTAAGACAACTGAGTCTCCTTCCGGAAAATCGAATAACGCCACAGATTTACCGATTGTCTCTTCGACTACTGGACCAACCATTATTATCCCGTCTACAACTCCTTCGTCACCAGCTGCAAATCTTAAGACAACTGAGTCTCCTTCCGGAAAATCGAATAACGCCACAGATTTACCGATCGTCTCTTCGACTACTGGACCAACCATTATTATCCCGTCTACAACTCCTTTGTCACCAGCTGCAAATCTTAAGACAACTGAGTCTCCTTCCGGAAAATCGAATAACGCCACAGATTTACCGATCGTCTCTTCGACTACTGGACCAACCATTATTATCCCGTCTACAACTCCTTCGTCACCAGCTGCAAATCTTAAGACAACTGAGTCTCCTTCCGGAAAATCGAAAAACGCCACAGATTTACCGATCGTCTCTTCGACTACTGGACCAACCATTATTATCCCGTCTACAACTCCTTCGTCACCAGCTGCAAATCTTAAGACAACTGAGTCTCCTTCCGGAAAATCGAATAACGCCACAGATTTACCGATCGCCACTTCGACTACTCGACGCAGTGGGAAGAATGGCTCAATAACTACCTTGGCGAATACTTCCCGTAATCGTACCATGTTCACATCTGCCCTCCGTTCCTCAACTCCTTCGTCACCAGCTGCAAAACTTAAGGCAACCGAGTCTCGTTCTGGCAAATCGAATGACGCGACCGATTTACCATTCGTCACCTCGACGACTCGACGAACCATTGTTATCCCGTCTACGGAAGGTGTTTCTAAAACTGCGTCCATCACGACACCGGTAACTTTGTACAATGTTATCCCGGAATTGTCAGTAATGAGCGAGAACGAAGTTACGAGGCCTAGCGATCTTGGAAGGTTTGGTGCGCAGAATTTAACAGATGCTGGATCGACTACGACAGTGAACAACGATAGAGTCGCGTTAACGACTGGAAGGCCACCAAAAACGGTAGAACCAGCAGGCGATGTTACCGTTGCGATTCAAACATCGCGTACCATGCTGGAAATGGGTACGAACACTTCAATGGCGTCAACGAGAAGTAAAGTGACTACAAACTCTGCCTCCAGAACGGCGAAAGCTAAGATTGACGCTACAACGGAATCCAAAAGATCTACGATTCAATCCGTGAGCAATGCAACCATCGCCGCGATATTCTCTACCACGCCTTCGTTGATTCGTACTACTGACAGTTCGACTTTGGCATGGAGATCAAAGAGTAACGCGACGGTTACCAATGAAAGAGCCGAGTTAAGTTCGAGTACAATCGCTTCAGCAGATCATACAATATCTATCGCGAATGTTACTATGGCTAGTACTGCAAAAGTGAACGGTACTATGGCCAGTTCTACAAGTACGAATAGTACCATGGCCAGTCCGATAAGTACGAGCATTACCATGGCCAGTCCGACAAATACGAGCATTACCATGGCCAGACCGACAAAGACGAGCGTTACCATGGCCAGTCCGACAAGTACCAGCGTTACCACATCCAATCCGATAAATACGAACGTTACCATGGCCAATCCGACAAATACGAGTGTTACCATGGTCAGTCCGACAAGTACAAGCGTTACCACGGCCAGTCCTACAAAGACGACTGTTACCATGATCAGTTCGACAAATACGAGCGTTACCATGGCCAGTCCAACAAAAACGAGCATTACCACAGCCAGGCCGAAAAAGACGACCGTTACCATGATCAGTCCGACAAATACCAGCGTTACCATGTCTAGTCCGATAAATACCAGCGTTACCATGGCTAGTCCGACAAATACCAGCCTTACCATGTCCAGTCCGACAAAAACGAGCGTTACCAAGTCCAGTCCGACAAATACCAGCGTTACCACGACCAGACCGACAAAGACGACCGTTACCATGATCAGTTCGACAAATACGACCGTTACCATGGCCAGTTCGTCAAATACGAGCGTTACCATGGCCAGTCCAACGAAACCGAGCATTACCACGGCCAGTCCGACAAATACGAGCGTTACCATGGTCAGTCCGACAAGTACGAGCGTTACCACGGCCAGTCCGACAAATACGAGCGTTACCACATCCAGGCCGACAAATACCAGCGTTACCATGGTCAGTCCGATAAATACCAGCGTTACCATGGTTAGTCCGACAGATACGAGTGTTACCATGGTCAGTCCGACAAGTACAAGCGTTACCATGGCCAGTCCGACAAATACCAGCGTTACCATGTCCAGTCCAACAAAAACGAGCGTTACCATCTCCAGTCCGACAAATACGAGCGTTACCATGACCAGTCCAACAAATGGTAACCCTACCATGCCCAATTCGCCAAATACGAGCGTTGCAATCACACCTCCAACCGAAAGCTCTCCGATCAGCAACACGTCAACAACTGCTATCCCGAACAACAGTTCAATGGAAAGTACAGATACGGCACCTACGATCATCGTAGGTTCGACAAACGAGTCCTCAAACTCAGTATCTACATCTCTCCGATCACCGAACTTTGACTACGTTGTTATCAACCGAGCTACCGGCGTTCCGTGTATCCTGTCGACGATGTCCATCAGCATGAAGATATTCTACGAAAAAACCGATAGTACGGTAAGTTTCCAAGCTTCAATATACGCGTTTTTGTACAAGTACCTCTAACGATTGTAAAATTGGATATTTGTATGTCTAGCTCGGAGAGGGCAATCTGACGGTTCCGAACAGCGCACGTTCCAATGGTACATGCAACAATGAAACTTCCCACATGGAGCTCGCTTGGAGTACTTCCGGAGAACGAAACAGCCACGTGACGAGCAGTTGTCTCAATACAGTGCTTTTGAATTTTGTCAAGAATGCTTCGACCTCCACTCTCGATAGCGTTTACTTCACTGTGTGCCTGGACGAGGAGAATTTCCCTCAAGCAGCTAGTAATAATCTATTTTATTCAAATACTATTAAAGTTTATTTTTTTTAATTTACATCAATTCGTGGGGGAGGTTTTATTAATCGTTTCCATTTCCTGCCGCAGATAACAGACTGACCGCGAACACGACCAAGCCTCTCGGACTCTTCTCAGCCACTGCCAACAGTGGACATTATGTCTGCGATATGGTGACGAATATAATTACCGGCAACATCAAAGCCACGATCACAAATGTCTCTCTGATTGCTTTCAACGAAGAGAATAACATGTCATCCAAGCGAGGTAGGTCGGGACATTTGATCCGCTGCCTGCTATCCTTCCCGTAAATTATATTCATGTGTAATGTCATAAGAATTGCATCTTTTTATTACATCATATTAAGGGCACACGCCACAGTAAATGGGTAAAAACGTATGCATACTTCTTGATATTTTTTTCTCGATAAATATATGCTTTATCGATTTGATTTTTTTAAGGTGGAAGGAGGATATATTAACGAACATTTAAGAATTTTTGCATTCAATTTTATTGTTATTATTTATGTTTTTTACCGGTTGGCGTCAAATGTTTTTTCGAAAGTCTGTTTGCGGTGGCCCTGATTTCGACATCTCATTTTATGTGAAACAAATTTTTTTAAATTGTTTCTTAACAAATGATATACAACGCGGTCCTTGACAAGGGGAAAATAAAATAAATAAAAAATTGTCAAAATGGCGGCAATTTGAAGAAAAAAAAATCAATTTTTACCCACTTTTCTAAACTTTGAATCATTTTTTATTATTATAAAAAATATGAAACCGTCAAGGACTAAAGAATCTGTAGAAGTAAATCGGGACAAATTTTCATAAAAATCCATCGAGCCGTTTTTGAGATATCAGGGTCACCGATTTTGAAAATCATGATTCGAGAAAAACGCGTTCAAAGTTCGGCCGGGCCGCTGCTCAAACACCGCGCAGCTACTCGAGCACTCCGCCACTTTCCACTTAACGGTCTCCAACTTTCGTAATTTGTTGAATTTCTACATAAAAATTTAACCAAATATTTTTGACACTATAAACTATTAGAAAATTAAACAAAACAAAAAAAATTAGAAATTTCACTGTGGCGTATGCCCTTAATACTACCGGTTATGGTGTTGGGTCGCGTGCCCGCATAGATCGCATGGTTCATAGCATGTGCAAATCCATTTCCACAAGGAGTGAAATTTCAAACTCCATTTCATATGCTGTGAAAACCGAAATTCCGAAATTGTAGCATATAGATTTTAATTTCGGAATTTCGAGATATATTCTATATGCTATAAAAATCGATGGGGGGGGGGTGTCAGTTCCACCGAAAGGTGGGCTCAGATAGGGGAAGGGGGGGGGGAGGGGGGGGGGGGGACAAATCTCCAAACCAACAAGGAAATCCACAATTTTCCAAAATATATATAAGATGTAATACAATAAGAATGTTCTGTAATATACATATATATATATTTTAATCGTGATATTTTGATAAATCATTAATTTATATCAACAGAGAAAAATTGCATCGTGAAAGCGGGAGTCAACAAAACCGTAGTCGTGGGTGGAATTGCGGTGGCCACAATCCTAGTCTCAGCCGCGAGTGTCTACTTGTGGAGAAGAAAATCACGTTCCTACGACGACACGACGCTTCCCTGAACGAGAGAGTGATAATTATGCGATCCCAATGTGATCTTTTCTTGTATATATAATAAAATGTTGATTTTTAAATTTTAATTCAACGAAACGAACGTCAATTCTCCGGATGAGAGATTTTATGTATCCGGTGAATTTGTTAACACGTGTGTATAATAATTTGAAGAAAAAAAAAATGGTATCAACGGAACCTCGCTCCGAGCATCAATTCGACGATCTACCTGCAACTACAGTGCATCCGAGTACTCGTTTTATGGACGAGAAAGACCCGGCGCTAACGAAGGGTGGAATTCGTGCCGCATCTCCGAGCACATGGCGCTGGGAACTCGTAGCTTCGAATACCAAGTTTTTTTTTTCAAAGAAATTAGGGTGATTCTATAGCCGCGCGTAATCGTCACGGGTACGCCCACCCTCTCGATCGCCCCGTTAGTTCGGTAAACTTCGACCGTTTATCGTGTCACATCTGCCCCGATCGCCGTGCGAAACTCTCTGCATTCCTCGTAAATCATCCCTATTTGTCGCTCCAATCGCACCTTGATAGAAAACAGAAACCTAATAATCAACATGTGTAACAAATAACGTTACAATGTTTATTATATTATTTATTTCAACTCCTATCACTTAATGCTGTTTAAAAATATATATCATCAATGTTGATCCAAACATTGAAAAAATATTCGATCTATGTATGTATTTTTACACTTTTCAATTGACACTTTTCAAACGTTTCTATTAAAAAAAAAAGTGTCGAGCAGTTGAGAATTAATTGTTCGTTTTCAACAGGTAAGGTGCTGAGTAATCGAAGGGTTATCAGTTTAACATACGATAGCATGATACGGAAGTCCACCGGTGAGCCATCGGGACATGACATTAATGAAGGAAGTCTGTCACGATCCTCCCTCCGTTTAATGAATGTACATCGTATGACATCAGTAGGGCCAGTTGTGCGTGATATGTATATATATATATATAGTCGGGTGGGCCACGATAATTAAAATAAAACAATCTCACACTGACAGAAATAGCTCAGTTGAACCGTCCAGCTATCACGCCAGGATATGCGTATCGCATTAGCTAAATTTATTGTGGGAATTTGCTATAATACGGGGAAAACCGAAGAACGATTCTATCGCCCCAGTTTCTCACAGTAATCAACATGGGCCTCCCCCGCCGATAGAACTCGCAACAATTATCGTTGGCAAAACTTTTTCTTACCGGAACGTTATTGGGGGGGATTTACCCACGATCGGCAGACTTTTTCGAACATCTGTGCAAGACGTTCTCGTATATTTTATACAACGTCCAATAATGGCCCGGCCAGTTTTCCAATTTCCGGCGCGCGGACCGCATGGGCTTTTATTTCATTTTTTTTCATTTTTATTTTTTTCTTCAATTTAAGCTCCAGCGGGGTTCCTCGGGGGTTCATCGTGCCGTGAAAATTTAATATCGAAAGCGGCAATGACTCCCGCAGTTTTATGGTCTATCGATTCGGAACCGGGCTGCCGGTGGGCTTCTTTTTCCCGATAACGAAACATCGTTTCCCTCTCTCATCACGCTGGAAGACTGCGATCTTAACGGAAATATTCGCGCTTCAACTGCCGCGAAATAATTTGCCAAGAACATTTTTTCAAACACACACAACTTCGTCGTTAGTTTCTCTGCCGCTATTTAATCTTTAACTTGTGTAAAACAATATTAATCCTTAATTTTTCTAACGCAATTGAATCCTTTATATTTCTAACGCTACTTAATCCTTAATTTTTCTAACGCAATTGAATCCTTTATATTTCTAACGCTATTTAATCTTAATTTTTCTAACGCAATTGAATCCTTTATATTTCTAACGCTATTTAATCTTAATTTTTCTAACGCAATTGAATCCTTTATATTTCTAACGCTATTTAATCTTAATTTTTCTAACGCAATTTAATGGTTCATTTTTCTAACTCAATTTAGTCGATAATTTTTCTAACGCAATTTAATCGTTCATTTTCCTAACACAATTTAGTCGTTCATCATTTAATTAACTTTTGAGGTGAAAAATAATAATTGAAAATGTCAACAGTGAAAATCTCAATTTTCAACAATTTTCGATTCAGAAAATAATAATATTTCCATCTGAAACCGGCCTCAAACTCAAAGGGTCAAAAACGGTCCTAAACCCATGGAACGACCAATTAAGCTTTTTCAGTTCGGAGCAGTACTCCGTGTTCAAAAAAAAAAAAAAATTTGTTTTTTTTCAAAGCAGCAGTGTGTCCGTCGTCCTGCTTCGTTGTCGAAGTGCAGGCGAAAGCTTGGAAAGGTGGTATCGTGAGGAGAAGCGGGCACTCGACGCGAACCGGAGCCACGGGCAAACTCGCCGACAAAATTGTTTTCTTACCCGGAGTGTAGAACACCCGAGGCGCAGGTGCCCGAAAAAAGAACTGTGTAAATTTGTACTCTAAACAGTCGCGTGCAGGTGCAGATGCGGGTCTCCTTTTTTTCTCTCCGCCGCTGGTCCCGCGCTTTGAGAGCACTTTAATTCAGGGAAGAACGAAAATCGCTCAAACGCCGGTTAAAATACATAATCGCCTTCTCGTTACAAAATATCATGCAGAGAACAGAGTTGCATTGTAATATTGAAAATAAAAAAAAAATCCTCGTAGCATGTAAGCGACGTTCTCGAGCTCTCCTTATCCGGTTAAACACATGGCTGGAAATGGCGCACGATGTTCTTTAATCTACAATGACGCTGACCGGCCAGCATTGTCGAGCCGTAAAATATCTCGACAACCGAAGGCTCGTATACATTTATTTATGAAAAGATATTAAAAATTATTGATCGAGAAAAATCTTTTGCACTTGAATGTACATTCGACCCTTTTTTTTACCATTCTCTATTTATTTCTAATCTACAATGACGCTGAACCGCGGGCATTGTCGAGCCGTAAAACATCTCGACAACTGAAGGCTCGTATACATTTATTTATGAAAAGATATTGAAAATTATTGATCGAGAAAAATCTTTTGCACGTGAATGTAGATTCGACCCTTTTTTTTACCATTCTCTATTTAATTTCATATAATCAGAATTTTTTCTGTAATTTTTTAATGTAAAAATTGTCGAATGATGCGCACATTTCGTGTGCACTTTTGGCGTATTTTTTTAACAATGCCGAGGATTTTTATTTTCAGTCTTTGTGAGGAGGGACCAAGGCGGACAGAAACGCTCCAAAAATCTACCGGGGGGGGTTTTTGCCTCGTGGAGTTTTCTTTACCTGTCCTGCTCGGTTCATTCCTCAAGGTGCACATCAGCTGTTGGTCGCCCCGCAGAGACGACGGGTCTCTACGTCTAACGACGCATCTCTCCTCGGTCTGTCTAACCGACGGTCTTGGTGATCGCCCTTTAAAAATTTAAAGGCCCCGCGGCCGAGGGAATTCGTTCTTTCCGGGGTCTCCTGGTCGCTCGTGGCTCGGAGGAGCCACAAAGAGCCACCGTAGCGACGAGGTATCGAAGAATGGAGGATAGCTATGAAACGCGCTGGGGACTCGATGGCAAAGTGGGCAGGGTACCTTCGAGGTGGCAATTGCGTTCCACAGGTACTTGCAGTACGGATTTGAATGTATACGGGGAGACAGAGTGCAGTAGGAACTTAAAATTTATGACTCGATTGCAGCAAGAAAAAATCGTTATTTCGACTCTCATTTTAATTTTAATAATTTTCTACAAGATTGAAGCAATAAAATCACAAGTGCAGAGGTTTCGAAATACTTCCATACACTGTAAAAAATGTCTGAAAATTCATAAATGTATATGAAGTTTTGTGCACGTACAGTATATGACATTTCATGTCAATACTGAAGAAAAAAAACTCTCCCGGAATTGCAATAAAACTCTCCCGGAATTTTATTTAAATTCCGGGAGAATTTTATTTCAATTCGGGGAGAGTTTCTTTCTTCAGTGGTAGAGATTTTGGTAGAGTTGTTATCTGGTAGAGTTGTGAGTAAATGCTGGGAAATGTGCCGTAGCTCCATTTCTTGGGTGTCAATATGCGTAATTAACTATATCTATGAAATGCAAACTAATTATAAATAAATATAAGTTAAAAACGAACATATTTTCAATACTTAAA
Organism: Exephanes ischioxanthus; assembly: GCA_958510785.1. Lineage (NCBI taxonomy): Eukaryota > Metazoa > Arthropoda > Insecta > Hymenoptera > Ichneumonidae > Exephanes > Exephanes ischioxanthus. The sequence continues at coordinate 13,239,302 of OY294022.1, read as the reverse complement.
TATATAACCATGGAAGGCGATTTTAATAGACACTTTCCTCTGAAGCGTGAGTGCTTAAAAATTAATCTGTGCTCGCCGTGCGAACTTTACCGTTGCGGGCGAAAGAGATATTGATCATCAACCCCTCCATCGTTCCATCCGTCGCTCTCTCTCTGCATCGAAGGGCTCCGCTCCTATGCCGGCGTTGGTTTGTATGTATTTTTGTCTGATGTTGACTACGTTCTGCCACGCGGGGATGGCGTAACACCATACGGCCACCTTCAACAACTTCTTGGCCAGTAAAGTTATACATTTTCGGGAAAATCAACGACAATATATACGTTTCGCAGAGACCAGGACCTGCAGCTAAAGGTGGGCTCCGAACCACCATTTACAGAAAAAAATAACGACCTATAGAGAAATCCATAGGAACCGACCTAGGGGGTCGAACCCAAGCCTAACTGCTTGCGAGACGCGCTCCAATGAACCCGGCCACGCTCACCCTGTCGGCGTCGATCTCGCTCCTATACTGAAATACGCCTGCGCGAAACAACGAATACCATTTCCCTCTCATTTCAGGCTGGCGTTGAAAATAAATTATATTTCAATCGACTATGAGAGAAGAATATTTTTCCAGCAAATATACACGTCAGCGCATAGGCTCAACCCGTTATTACAGTTACTACAGTTCTTTGTAAGCCTCACAAAGGGACGTTGAATACGCAATGAGTTAATGACGCACGCGGAATGCAGAGGCGGTACACCCTCGTATCGCTGTTGCTCAACTCTGACGTGGGTAATTTAAACGTCCATCATCGAGGTGTGATACTTTGACGTAATTCAAGGAAAACTCATGCTGAGGAGAGAACAGTAAAACATATGGAAAAGCCTACTAGTGGTGTATTGTGTTCCATAGGGAACAGTAGTACTACAGCTAACGCCATCGTCGACTGCAATTCAAACCGTTATGGATCTTTTTGAACACCGTTACTATAGATTCAGTAAAAAATGTATGACGCTCCTTGGACAATGGCCGTATCAGAGCACCCGTGCTGGACGCGGCTTTCTTGCCGTTTTAATATTTCTCGCCGCCACTGGGATCGTATCGCAGGTATTGGCTTGTGTGAAATATCATGATGACTGTAGAGTAGTTTTCGAGTGCGTCATATTATTCCTTTTTGCAACAATGAACGTTATAAAGTTTATTGGTATCATGTGGAACTCGGATAAGGTCAGTTGTACTTTTATAATAATCATGGTGAAAGCGGAACGATTAATCGTCACCTGTTACTGATGAAGATCTGTTCGATATGTACAGACGTTAATGTTGTTAAACCGTATTCGTGCGAACTGGCAAGTGTGGGCTCGGGGTCGAGAAGTTAACATTTTACACGAATACGCTGAGCAAGGAAACAAAATTATAATTGTATATACAGGTTCATTAAGTGAAGTAAGAGATAGTTAAAGAAATTGACAAATGCTTTATAGGTTTATCGATTTTGCCTACAGCAGTCATCTCTTTAAGTATAATCATCTTTATGATTCAACCGATAATACTAAAGATCATCGACGTAATTCTGAAAAACGGTACCGAACCCGCGAAATTGCCATTTCCCGTCGACTATTATTATTTTGATACGCAGGAATATTATTGGTACGTCGTGGTGCATTGTTGCATGTGCGTATGTGTGACTATGATGCCCATGGTAGCCAGTGACTGTATGTTAATAATTTACGTGCAGCACGTATGTGGCCTTTTTGCTGCGTTGGGGTGAGTCTATGATCAATTGATCCTAATACCAAGCATAATGAAGTATCAATTGAAAACTTCAGGCATAAATTGCAAAAAATTAGAAGTAACGATACATCAGTGGAAAACGTCGTACACCTGAGTTCATTGATTGAGAGACACAATGATTCTATCAAGTGAGTCAGCTTAGAGAATGTATCTAGTGAAATTTATGAATATCATTAATAAATTCACTATGGCCAGATACGCCAAACTCATCGAGGCACTTTACACATGGAATTTCTTTTTTGTCATTGCGCCTGGCATAATCCTGTGTAACGTATTAGCACTTCAGGTAATAGTTACGACGAATGATGATTAATCTTCCGAAATGACAGATAAAATGCTAAATTCCCAAAAATTCAGATTCTTATCGGAATAAACGATTTCAAATCAATCATAAAATTAATAGTTCCTGTATTGTCTATTGGATTCATATTCTACGTTATTTGCTACATTTGCCAAAGATTGATAGATCACAGTATTAATGTTGGTTTTTACATGTGAGTAATTAATCAAGTTATTGGTGACGTTGCCTCACAAAAAAAAAATCTTCCTTCATGCAGATATAACAGCCAATGGTACAGACTGTTGCCTAGGGATCAAAAACTCTTACAATTCATGATAATGGGTTGTCGCATACCTTGCCAATTAACAGCCGGCAAAATGTTGATCATGTCCATAAGTAATTTTGGACTGGTAAGAACGATTCTTCTTTTATTGATACTGCATAATCATTTTGTGGCATGCGAAATACAATTGATAGGTCATTTTTATATTCTAGATATTTAAGACAGTCATCTCATACTTTGCGGTTATCCGAAGTACCCGTGCCGCATTGAATATTGCGTAACGTAAAATAAGACGAAAGTAGATACTGGACAGATTTATTATAGTGTACGGCTTTTGATAAGACGAAAGTATTTTTTATGTGTAAGCATGTAAAATACGCCATTCCGGTTTTAGTTACGATATCTTGGGGTACAACGCGTTTTTCATAGACCAAAATGGCATTTTCAATTAGGAATTTAAAAAAAGTTTGCAATCATCTGTATGTATTCTTATTATCTGATAACCCAGTTGTGGTCAATACGAATTCGGATGTAGGAATGGTTTTTATGGGAGATTGAATATTGTGGACAACTTTTTTTTTCAAGAAAACAGGATTCTCTTCGAGAAAGCAAAATACGATCGTCTTATGAACAGCGTACGAAAGCTCGGTGTAGTTCTCAGGTCCCGTCATAAAATTAATCAAAACGCAGAAAATACCGAAAGATATGTGAAATCGTTAGCGACCAAATCCTCAACGGTATGAAACGAAATGGACGACAGCAACAACGAAGACGGAGTTTGAAGTTTCAATAGGAGCAGATGTTGCAAAACGCAATTCTCGTATCCGAAATGGCGATGGATCTAAAGGAATGTGTCCACGTGTTGGACACATGGATCAAGTCTTGCCAAATTCAACAGGGAACATGCGTTCATAATAGTTGATTTATGTTGAGTTTTTTTAGTCAAATATCTAAAAGGTTACAAGAGTTAGAGTGCAAAATTAGTACATTATGCTAAAAGGGAGGAAAGTGCGTTTTTTCACCGAGTGTGAAGTTTTCTCGTGAAACCTCGTGAAATTCACACGAGGTGAAAATGCACTCCTCCCGAGTGGCATATATTATTGTTTTCCCGACTATGATAAAAAGTGGCCGTATTTTATGCCTGCAACGGTACCATCTTGAAATAAGCGCTCGCCGACATGATTCGCCTAGTAGCTCTCTATACGAATGTCAAAAATGATACAGTATCTTTCTCATACAGAGATGATATATACAAGCCTCAACATATGAAGAAACGATGTTCATAGTTATCTGTATGTGTTGATATTATCTGATAACCCGGTTGTGCTCAATACGAATTCCGTGGCCGAATATCGTGGCCAATTTTTTTGTCAAGAAAGCAAAAGACGATCTTATGAACAGCGTACGAAAACTCGATGTATCCCTCGGATCCTGTCATACAATTAATCAAAACGCTATAAATACCGAAAGATATCTGGAATCGTTAGAGTTCAAATGCTCAACGATGGACGATAAGCCAACGAAAAGGATTCGTCGAGTTTGAAGTTCCAATGGGAGTAATGTTGCAATACGCAATTCTCGTATCCGAAATGGCGATGGATCTTCGGGAACGGGCCCAAGTCGGCGAAAACGGCGCAATATTTATGAATTGGAAGTCTTTCAAGCAGCATGTCTTTCGAAAGGATCTTTTCATTTAACGAAGATAACAGAGTAAACATTTTGAATCCATTTTTCTCCGAAACGGTTTTATAAAATAAAAAACGAATTGCGGGGCGCACTGCGTATTTCATTAACACAGTGTGTCCCGCAATTCATTTTTCATTTTATAGAATAATTTCGGAGAAAAATGGATTGAACATTTTTACTATTCACGCACGCCCGCACACACACACACACACACACATCCGGACATTTCTTCTAAATGTGATTTTTCGATGATTTGGAACATTCTGAACACGTTTTCATTAAATTCTCAATTATTTTTTTTTTTCATCTTCGCGAAGTTTCCCTATGAGGAAGCAAAAACAAATAATTAAATTGTTATTTCAACTCTCATTTTAATTTTTTTCAATTTTCTGCTAGATTGAAACAATAGTATAACAGGAACGTTTTTCATTTATTGTTTTAATCTCAGGTCACATGGTGCAGGCTGGAAACAAAATTCAAGGCCCCTTCGGAGAATTTTCAAGATCGCGATGATTCGATGCTTCGTCATATACGGAAGGTACCTTGACTGGAACGATCGAATATAAGGCAAGTGATTTCATGAAACAAACGAGAAACGAAAATTTCAACGATCTATAAAAATAAAAATAATTCAAGGTCATTTCCAAGGACGCTTCAAGGTCAAGGAAAGTTCGAGTAATCGTCACGGACACCGTCATCGTGTATTGAATTAAATCAATTGCAATTAGACTCGAAACAGCAATATATTTCTTTTCGCAAGGGAATTATTATTTTTTTCTCAGCGGTACTGACAAGAGGGGGGGGGGGGGGGGGGATTATTCATCTAAGCCTCTGCCGGCTCCAAATTGGAGACCCACTTAGTCGTTGGATCGGCCCGAATTGTCGCTCGACTGACTTTCCCGAGCGTCTGGGTAGTTCTGTTTACATTCAATAAATCATATCCACTCGGCTAATCGCGGAGCTCCCTCTCCCCCCTCCCCGCCGAACCGGAGCTTCCGTCGATAATATTATTTGCCGAATTATGATTAATTCCGCGTGACGCTAACCGTCGAGATACGAATGTATGTTTCCTCCCGCCCCGGGGTGGGGAAGTCGCAGTATACACATATAAAGGCCCGAGTCAGTCCCGAGGAACCGTGCGGCACGCGCTTCGAAAAGATCGCCACGCGACACGATCCTCGTTCCGAGAATTCGACGAGAGACGCCGGGTACGAGATAGCGCGCATGCGCGCACGCGTGCGCCGCGCGCTCGGCCACCCGAGAACAACTGGCGGAGCTTGTTTAGTCCCGCCGTTGTTTTACTTCGTAGATTTTTCGTCCTCGGAGCTACTCGTCTCACGAAGGGCGAACTACCTTTCGCTCGCCCCTGGGGTTCTCTTACTTCGCTCGGTGCGTAATAAAAAAAAAAAAGATAAACTTGTTACATACGCATTACCGTCGAAGCCCGAGTGTGTACGAAAGAGCGAAGAAGGAAGGCCCGCGCGCGCTCGCGCTGCGTACAAGCTCTCTCTCGACGTTCCTTCCAACGGTTTTTGGTATCGCTCTTCCTCCCGGAGGAATGTCTCGAACGTTCGCTCGCTCGGCTCCTTGGAAACACGAGGACGCGCAGATGGGATTGCGTTTAATGAAGTCTGGCGAACGCGCCCGGCGTGCACCTGCCGCTTTCGAGAAACAGCATCGCGTTTTCAGGGCCAGCCCGAGAGAGTCGACCCAACAACCGAGTGATTAAACTCGACTCGCTGAGAGTAGCCGTTACGCGGGCCCCCGAGCTCCCGCCAACGGAAAAACGCGGGAAAATTATCCATACAACGAAACGATTCGTACGATCACAATTCCTTTTTCGATATCTGCACCGCGATATTTCGCAACACGCTTGCGGCCTATCGAAGAATCAACGTCGGCAACGAAAGGGATACGGCCATATTTATTATTCCCTCAGGATTTTACAAACATGAGATCGATACGAAAATTTCTATCCTGGTATCAAACATCCTTAAGGTCGTCCGAACGGCACAGTCCCGCCGAACGTGAGTTTCAGGGAACAATTCAAACATTTTTCGATGGGATAATAATCTGAAAAAAATCAACCGTATGGGAGGTGCTGCAAATACTGTTTTTATGTCAAAATAATTCCATCCACCCTACATGCAGAAAAAAAATAATTATTTGACGGCCACCGTTTATTTGGTTTAATTAAAATATTCATTTGATTTAAATAAATATTTATTACATTTAAGTAACTGTTTACTTAATTGAAATAAATATTTTACTTAAACCAAATAAACGGTGCCCGTCAAATAAACTATTTTTCTGGGCGTGGAATCAAACATCCTAAAGGTCGTCCGAGCGGTACAAAAATTCTGAAAAAATTCATACGTATTCAGGAAAATAAACGAATAATTTTTATGAAAAAAAAAATAGTTAAGTTGCCGGGGAATTTGTTGGACAATTATTTTTATCGTTAATTTGTCAATAATAATGTCAATGATAATTTGTTGAATAATGATTTTTATCTTCAATATGTTGATAACAAATTGAAATTATTATTTCACAAAAACAATCTTTGCGGCACCTCCCATATACTTGATTTTTTTCCAGATTTCCATCCCATCGAGAAATGTTCGAAATTTTCTCTGAAACTCACATTGGGCTCTCTACCGCTCGGACTACCTTAAGTTCTTTCGTTCCTAAGTTTCTGCTGACTTATTCGCAGTCATATTTCCGGGTGAATTTTTTTAGATCTTTACTTTTATCGCACAGTGATTTCGGCTGAAAATCGACACTGAACAGTGCGCCATACCGCGGTCACTGTGCGCCACTCTTTCGATTCCACCTCCACCCTCTATTTATTTTCTCTGGTACAGTGTACACCGTGCAGTCTCCATCGGAAGGGCGTGGGCGGTGGAAATACGAGATCCTTTTGGGGCTGTTTGGTCCCGTGGGGTGAGGACTTCCTCACGATTACGGTTGAACGGAAGGGACCCGGTGAGGGAGAGCCGGTCCGGGCCTTTTCCAGCCGCTTTAATTACTCCGGCGTGCATCTGGCGATGTGTTCCACGATGCCGGATGTTCATGATACTCGAGGCAAGGAGCCGGCCAGCGTCGACGGGGATCACACCGAGTCTCCGAGCGGTCCACCTACACACCTCACTTATTTTTTGCCCGAAAAACCGCCACCCCGTGGAGTCCCGGACGGTGTATCGACGAATAATTCCGTCAGTTAAACGCGCGCCCTGCGCAAAATGTTTCTCTAGTGTTCTCAAATCTTTTGTTCGACATTGCGAAATAAACATCAATCTACTGCCAAAATTTTTTTCATTCTCAAATCTCTCAACACGTATGAATTTTTTCATAATTTTTGGAATCTTTGAAAATCGCGTTTTTCTATGTTCAAGGTGTGAAAAAACGCAATTTTCAAAGACCCCAAAAAAATTCAGTAAAAATTCATACGCATTCACAAAAAATTAACGAATTATTTTCAGGGCAATTAAATTTTATTCGACTCCAGAAAGAAAAAATAACAATAAATCGATATTTATTTCGCCATATCCGACAAGAGATTGAAAATTAAGTAGACCCATTTCTCAGTGCGTATGCGGATGTGGGTTTACAGGAAGGGTCATGGGAATCGCGGAAAGGTGTTCGCGCGCCGAGACGTTAATTACTCCCGGGGCGCATCTGGGTGTCCCGATTACGCCGGAGGATGAGTCTGCCGAGGAGGGGAAGCGATATCGAGAACACACCCCCACGAACAGCAACAGAATGCCGGGCGAAACGGGTTTGCTTCTCCGTGAAGGAGCTGAGAGTCTCGAGGCGTGACCGGCTATTTCGAGGATCCTCCGCAGGAGCCAGCTGCCTCTTCCAGGCTGCCGGGATCATCTCTTCTCTCTCTATCGGTCTCTCCTCGGCGCGCTCGTGTGCGGGAAAGAACTCCGGCGAATTATTATCCTACAACAAGTTCGCCGGCTCCTTTCTTTCGGGCCTTCGAGCAACCGCAAGCGTAAGCTCCTCTCGGTCTCGGTCTGGCCTCTTCCGTCGGGATTCCTCGCTGCCGAGCGTGAATTCGCTCCCGATAGCCGGGGATAGAGACGGGGAGAGACGGGACGGCGAGCGAGAGAGATCGGCCGGAGGATCCCCGAGGGAAGCTTCGCGAGTGGGAGGACCGAGGAACAGCTGGTGCGGCGAGCAACCGGAGAACGAGAAAGCCCTTCGATACCTTCACTGGTCCTCAGCGTAAAACGCGTTGTCGAGCATTTAAAGGCCTGGGCGCTCGAATGGTCGAGGACTTTTTTTCTTTTTTTTTTTGTTAACTGTCTTTTTAGGCTGTATGAGATGTTTTTTTTTTTTTCACTGTCGGTGACGATGCGAGAGTACGACGAGGGCGGTTTAAATGTCTCGATGGACTTTTCTTTTGGGAAGAAGCTGCGAAAAAAAAAAAATACTAAAAACGACGAAACTTTTTTTTTTGCAATGTTTCCAGTTGCCAGCTTCATTTTGGTACGATGATTTTATTTATTTAAATAATATTGAATTTATTATGTTAATGAATTTAATGCCTTTACTGGTCGACACCTTTATTAGTCCTCACTGTCGAACGCATTGTCGAGCATTTAAAGGCCTGGGCCGGGTCGAATAGACGAGGAAATACATATATCTAATTTTTTTTCATTATCTTTTCAGGTTATATGAGTGATGTTTTTTTTTTGCTCTCGGTGGCGATGCGAGAGTATGACGAGGTCGGTTTAAATGTCCCGATGGACGTGTTCCTTCGGGAATATGCAGAAAAACCAAAATGTCTAAAATCAACAAAACCTTTTTTTTATGCAATGGTCTTCTACGTAGCCTACTTAATTTTGGTGCGACGATTTAATTTATTTAAATTTTTCATTAATTTAAATAATATTAAATTTATGGTTTTCCAGCAAATTACGTTTGAACGAAAAGTTTTTTTTATTGATCTCACGGAATAGTTCACAACCATGCGTGACACATATAGGTCGATATATCTGCAATATACTACATATATTTTCACAAAAAAAATTATATTACGTATCATACTTTTTGCATGTATTTAAATATTTCATAAATTGGTCATCCAAAAACGACCGATTTTATGTATCTCGATTATATCAAAGATATAACAGAGATATAAAGATTAGGTCAAAGATCAACGTTTATCTCGCTCAAGATTTCAAACTCTTTTTCTAAAAAGTTTTTAATTTTTTTTTTTTTTTTTTAATAAACATCTGACAAAAGTTGACGTTTCGGAGACCAAATCTCTTCCGCGAGACACATGTATTCTGCGTCGCGACATCTGCATACCAGTAGCGGGGGCGGTCGGGCAGATGTGATGTTGCCATTTATGGAAAACATCCACCCCTTTCCCTATCGATACTTTTCGACAGTACAGCTGCCGCGGCGTCGAGCATCCCTGCCGAGTTTTCCCGATATTTTCAACGGTGATCCGTCGAATTTGTGTCGGCGCCGAGTCGGGCAAACTGGCGAGGGAGGCAAGGAGGCTTCGCGAAATTGCGTGACCGCGAGCACGTTCCGAAAATTCAAGGGACGAATTCGATGTGCAATTACACGAAGGGGCACTACGGGGGAGGCGCATGACTTACTCGTGCCTTCTTCGATTCCCGCTTCTGCGAAATCGACTCGACAGATGCTGCCAGGTATACCGGAGAATACCCACCGCTTTTGCGACGGACCGATCGGCGAGGGCCGAAATGGTAGGGTTTAAAGTATCTGCCCATCCACTCCGTCCTACCGCTTTCTCTCCGGCCGCGGCTCCTCTCCGCGCCCACCCTTTTTACCCCTTCGCCGGAGCGGCTGCGGAAACTCACGTGGGCACAGATTACCGATAGATCGGACGTCAGCTGCTCCGCGAACGCGCCGAGGATGTACTATTGGATTTCCGTAGATTAGATACGTATTTTATAATTTTTTTTTGTTTTTATCAAATTTTTCATAAGAGCCTCGACGGACATTGTTAATAACCTTACGGGGAGAGTTGGGCACAGTGGGTAATTTTTTGTATCATTTTTTTTTTCTCTCTTCGTCTATATAAAAATGTACATAAGAGTCCCAGGCGACGTCCACTGTAAAAAAAATTCGTATGAAATTTAATGTATCGGACTGGAATTTTCTATCCAAAAACTGGTATATTAAATTTCGTGTACGATTGTGATGAAAAATTAATGTTCAGTGTATTAGAAACATTGGAAATTCTTAATTTTTAATAATTTACTTTAATTTTGCTATAAAGGTACTTTAATTTTTATTAATTACTTTGATTTCAATGGAAAAGTATATTAATTTTTCATCACAATTGTACGTTGAATTTAATATAACAGTTTTTGCGTAAAAACGTCTAGTCCGGTACATTAAATTTACGATTATTTTTTACAGTGTCGCTAACCTTACGAGGCAGAGTTTGGTACAGTAGACAATTTTGTTTCTCAGATTTTTTTTTTGTTTTTTTTTTTTCTTAACGTACTTTAAATACACATGGATCTCGCGAATCGAGAAAGGAGCGTGCGGCCTTACATGGCAGAACGCGTGTGGGTGGAACTAAGTTTGGAATTTGAGTTTATCTAACAGGACTCTCAGGGACAGAAGAGAAACAGTGGGTGGGACGTCGCGGTATCTCGTTCACGTTTCTTTTTTGTTTCTTCTCCGCGTTGACTAAATTCCAAAGTTACTCGAACCCCGTCAGCTGAAGTCGCAGTCTCGCTTTTACCTACTCGTCATATTTATTACATTCAAGTTTACTCTCGCAATAACCGTTCGTGGCCACGGACTGTTCACTGAGAAAAAAAAATTACTGTTTACGACTCAAAAATAATTCGACTTTCGCTCCGCCAACAGCTCGCGCGCCTCGCGCGCTCGCATCGATCGCATGGTTCATAGCATGTCGAAATCCGTTCCATGTGGAATGGAATTGCGATTTCCGAAATCCATTTCATGTGCTATGAAAACCGAATTTTCGAAAAAATAGCAGTCCGAAATTATAGCATATAGTATGAATTACGAAATTCCATTCCATCTATATGGTATAATATATGGTATAATATATGGTATAATATATGGTATAATATATGGTATAATATATGGTATAATATATGGTATAATATATGGTATAATATATGGTATAATATATGGTATAATATATGGTATAATATATGGTATAATATATGCTATAATATATGCTATAATATATGCTATAATATATGCTACAATATATGCTACAATATATGCTATAATATATGCTATAATATATGCTATAATTTCGGAATTCCGAAATCCATTCGAAGGGGCGGGGGCATCAGCTGGGGGGCGGAGGGGGCAAACATCCGAACCAAGAGACGAATACACAATTTTCCAAAATACAAGATATTATGTTTGTAGTGTATATTTTCGAAAATACTTTATATGCATGTAATCGTGAAATTCTCGAAGGTTTATCATCACTGTTTTAGTCTCTCGTGCAGGGATGTGCCGTGCATTAAAGAAAATCCTTTGCGCAAGCGCAGTGCGCACAATCACGCGTATTATAATGAAAGCAGCGCTGGTTACACCCGCTGGTAACGCACCGCGGTCTCGGTCCACCTGTCGAGCCGCCGAGTGGCTCCACGCGGTTTGCACACCCCGTGGGCTGTGCCCGCATAATGCGCAGAACGGCTCGTCGATAGTGCTTTTCTGTAACGGTCAAATTTACCCCCATACGCGCGACTCTACCGTGATATGACCACTGTTAAATCATTTTTCAAGGGCCCCTATGACCATTTCCCTATATTCGCGTACTTTAGTCCTTCCTCCCTTCGGGGACGCAAAGTACACTATATGCGGCTTTCTCACAATCACCCTGAGAGTCTGCACAATACCTAGGGAAAAAGAAAGGTAAAAATATCCGGCCGCAATGTCGAGGGAACAATTTACCCGGAGCTAATCACAGAACGATCGAAACGCTCTAAGGAGGCTGGAGCGCTTGAACTTTTTTAAATCGTTTATAGAGTTTCATACACAAATGTAGCGCCGTGGAAGATTGTATTGCAGTTAATGCCTGATTTAGGGAAATGTTACTGGCAATTGATTTGCTAAAATATTAAATGGTTCGTGACAATTTTCAAAACCTACATGTTTCGTTAGTTTTTCTTTCTTTTTTTCATATAATAATCCTATTTATTTATTCGTGATTATTTATAAAAAATTTAATCTTAATAATAATAAATAATCGAATCACAATCCATATTTTATAAAAAGTTGAATTGTTTCCCAAATTTTTAATAGTTCTGTCAAAATAATATCGAGCATGACAGTGTGAATTACCTCTCCACTCTTCCAGCACTTCAAAAGATAATTATCGTACGTAAAAAAAAAAAATGGAAAACCGTACGTGATGCCCAATGTTGTTCCATTTTTCACACTCCATATTGATTAATATTGACCGAACCTATAAAAAAGATCATAAAAAAAAACAATCTCTTACTGTTAAAAAATATTAAGAAAAAAACGGTAGTCATGGCGCGACCATTAACTCGAAGTTTCTCAAAGCGCGAACGAGAAGTAGCGTTCCCTCCCGTGTGAATAGGCAGTTCTTTGTCGGCTCAATCGAGTGAGGCGGTAGGAGGCAGCGCGTATTTCGGTAGCCCGACCGAGGAATCCCGCCGAATAAACGTGGCCGCTTCCGCGCGACCGAGGATTGGTCGTCGCCGAAGCTCCGGACGATGTTTCCATCCGTTAATGAAGCGTCCGAAACTCCCAAGATTTTTCCATTCGCGATCATCGCCCCGGGGCCCTCCTCGGTCCCGCATCGACTCGTCGGATCCTTTTTTCTCTCGCGATTCGAGAAAGCACAACGTTCCGATAATAAATCGGTCGACGGCGCGACTGCCATTAAAAATTAAATCCTTGCGCGGAGACTGCGAGCACAGTCCGATTCGTGATCGCTGTATGCAGCGACTTACTTAAAAAAAAAATAAAGGAACCCAAAAAGGGAGCCACTGACTGAGTTTTAAGGTTCCTTACCGGAGAGCAGTCTCCGCTGTTCGCCTTCTCCGTCCCCCCTCCTCCTCCACACTCCCCCCCCCCCCCCCTCTACGTCCTCCAGTTCCCGCTCGATTCCCTCCTCCCTCGCGCGCACGGACTACCGCGTAGGTTTTCTCTCGACAAAGCCGGAGCACGAAGCCAGCCCGACCGGTATATACCTGCGGGCTTTTAAAATCGCTTAACATAATCCGTTGGACGCTTCGGTCTCCAGCGCCCGGGGTCTCCACCACCACCACCACTACGACTACCATAGACGCTACACGCCGAGGATGCCCGCCATTTTCGACGCGCAACTTCCACGCGCGCCAATGGCATTCGAATTTGGATCGGGGATCGGTAGGGGGGAGACCTCGTGGCCGAGACCGTGGCGGCAAACGTTTCACCGAACGAACGGACCCCGCGCTCGCCACTCATCCAGATCGTGTCTGACCGCCGAAAGGTGAGGAACATCTCTCGCCCCAGCGTCGTCCAAAAAAGTCCGATTTTTATTCAAATAAAATATAAATAAAACTCTTGCAACGAGAAGAGAAAAACTAATACCCGCTGTAAGACGGACTCATCTCGGCTGGATTCATTTTTTAAACCTCGGAAGCACCCAATTACTAACAACATAAAAAGTATTGGGAAACTTAGGCGTGAAAGACGAATTGTGAAAAAAAAATTTATCTATCGGAGGAAAGGAAAAAAACAAAGAAAAAATTGTGCAGTGAAAAAGTAATAGACGAGAGCAGCGACACATCCCGGAGAAAAGTGATCCACGGTGATTGCTTCGGTTATTGGGACTCCAGTGACGCACGCTCGGTTCTTGTTTTCGGCCCGAGAAAAAACAAGATAACAAGCGAGCGGCGACGCACCAGTCAGAGAAGCGGCAGCGAAGCGACGAAGAAAAATCTTCCACGAAAATTACACACCCGTATATATAGATATATATAGATATATACATATATATATCAGTGCTACGAAGATGCTAGCGGCTTCACTCTGTCGCGAGGTGCATTTCGGCAACGTGCTCACATCGAGGATGCAGTCGAGGGTGCCGCGTTGCCTTTTCGGCTCGCCGAATCCGAAGGAGACCTCGGAGATGCTCCAGGACGCGCTGGACATGGAGAGAAGCAAGTTCGCGAGCCGATGGGGCGTGGATCCTTGCTCCGAGGACAAGGAAAATTGCCACAGGCAATTCGAGAGGGCCGACACTCGTTCGCCGAGAAAAAACCGGATCACTCCTTACTCGAGGCAAACCAACATTCACGGTAAGCTCTTCGCTTTTTTTTCATTATTTTTTTAAGTAATATAATTTAATTGTAAAAAAAAAAAATCTGTTTTTCCACTAATAGATCATAAATGCTCGTTCGATTAACAAAAAGAAAACCTTGAGAGTTTGCTTTTTGTTAAATACATGAAATTAATAAACGAATGCATTTGGATTAAGAAACATAATTGCTTTTGAAACGAATATTTTGATGTTGGGTTCGTCGAGGAAGCAAAAATTTGATGTGAGAGAAAAAAGGTGGGAAAAATCCCGCGACGACTCGGCGTCCCGGCAGACGAGTCGATAGCCACGGTTTTGGCGGGAAGCGGGCCGTCCCGCGCCAAGCGTGCTCACTGCCGTCCCGCACGCACGACCGGTTGCCTAGCGCCAGGCGAGCCTCGTCCGTCGCTTCGAAGGTCGAAGATTTACGAGGCCCTCGGATTTTTCGTTCGGCCACTAAAATAGAATTCGTGTATTAACTCACGCTCGATTAACACCTCGACAAATTTACGATTGGGGGGAAAGAGTGCGCTCTCGACGGAGGATTTTTCTAGAGCTCGGCAAACAATCGGAACACGCGGCCGATAGCGATGCAAGTTCGGACAGGACGAGGGTGAATCACTCCTCGGGCCTTCTCGCGTCGTGAGTCATCGGACCCGTCGCGTTGCCCGACGTTTCTCTTGTGAAATATCTCAAAGGACCTCGTGACTCACCCCTCCTTCCCTAAATGAGGCGAACTATTTTTTTTTTTTTTTTTTAGGGAACCGAACCGACGATCGCATTCTTCGAATAGTCTCGTCATTCCCTGTCGGTAGATTAATCGACGCGAGGTTATCCACCCGGGAACGGAACCACAGTTTCTCGAGGAATTTCCACCGCTGTTGCCTTTATCGATAATAATAGCTTTTCCTCGAGACCTCGTTACAGTCCCGATATTCTGTGCCACCGTTAAAATGCTTTATAAATAACAAAAAAAAAATTGTCCACAAATGTGCACAATTTTTAATTATTCTTTCTCGTTAACTTACTAAATAGTAAGTTACTATTGAATAGTGAGTCAGTATTGAATAATAAGTTACTGTTGAACAGTAAGTTACTATTAAATTGTAAATTACTATTGAATCGTAAGTTACTATTGAAGTTACTACCTCATTATAGTCTCGATATTCTGTGCCACAGTTAAAATGCTTTATACATAACAAACAAATTTTGTCCACAAATGTGCACAATTTTTTATTATTCTTTCTCGTTAACTTACTAAATAGTAAGTTACTATTGAATAGTAAGTCAGTGTTGAATAGTAAGTTACTGTTGAACAGTAAGTTACTATTAAATTGTAAATTACTATTGAATAGTAAGTTACTATTGAAGTTACTACCTCATTATAGTCTCGATATTCTGTGCCACAGTTAAAATGCTTTATACATAACAAACAAATTTTATCCACAAATGTGCACAATTTTTAATTATTCTTTCTCGTTAACTTACTAAATACTAAGTTATTATTGAATAGTAAGCCACTATTGAATACCAAGTTACTACTTCTTTTCTTCAACGAACCATATTTTTAACTGAAAACGAAAATGTGAATATTAACAAGGCAATAAAGTAAAATTAAAACGAAAAAAAGATGATGAACGTCCGTGACAAACGTTGGCGACTACAAAAAAAACTTTTTTTTTTACCGTGCGCACGCGCACTCTCGGGCTGTTCGCGGGGCACCTGTTGTACATACAACTCGTCCGTGCTCGGCGACGATCGCACGCTGAATTATCATTGTCTCTGCGGCGAGGAATTTCTCAGAAGGAATAACTTTCTCTCGGCCAATGGCTCCACTCCGATGCATATCATTGGCGGCCCCGTGTAATATATTTTTTTGACGAATGTCGGGACGATAGCCGTCTCGAAAAGTTTCCGAGCCGGCCGTGGACCCGCTACTTATCTCCCCCTTCGTATGTATTTTTTTCTCCGCGTTTTACGATCGGTAATAATATTACCAAGCCCGAGATACCATTGTGGGGGCCTCGGTGAGTTCTCACGAGACGAACCAGAGCGCGATGGACGGTGCGGAGAGACGATCGGACGGTTCGACGACCGCCTCGAGACCGCTCCGCGTGCACCCGCTCGGAAGAGGAGGCGGGGAGAAGAGACCCATGGGCTTTTCTGTATGGTGACCCTTCGAGAAAATACATTCGCCCTCGTAAAATCCTCAAAGATCCTCGGGGGATCCGTGAGAATGTATCTCGGCAACCGAAGATGGTTCACGTGTATTTAAAAAAATCCCTCGTTCCTTTAAAGAAAACGAGCACAACTCGGAAAGGTCGATCTCATTTTTCCCTGTGTGCGATTTTTTTTTTTTCCTACTCTATAAAATGGGCTCCCTTAGATCGTGCGCGCAACGCGACCGCCAACCGTCGGCGCACACTCCCGCACGCCCCCGGACGGAGAATCCCTCGAGGAGGTGTATTGTGATGTTTGGAAAAAAAAAAAAAATACTTACTGAGAAAGACGCGTAGGGAGCCTCCGACGTCTTGTCACATGCTGTGAATAGTTCACGAGAAAAATGAGACAATGGGAAATTCAGACGCGCGCCGATTATACTGGGTATTCTGAATTTCATCGTCGACGGAATCCAT
Source organism: Exephanes ischioxanthus (assembly GCA_958510785.1). NCBI lineage: Eukaryota > Metazoa > Arthropoda > Insecta > Hymenoptera > Ichneumonidae > Exephanes > Exephanes ischioxanthus. The sequence continues at coordinate 13,222,340 of OY294022.1, read as the reverse complement.
GCACGATGAAAAAGTATAAGGTTTATATTCTGGCCGAACAATTTATTTGTTGTCTTTACGAAATGATTGGTTTGATGAGGTCATTTTTTTTAATTTTTTTTCAACAACCCATTACACCCAGTAAAAAAATTTATTTGGCGGCCACCGTTCATTTGCTTTAAAAAATAAATATTTATTTAAATTAAGTAAATGATTACTCAAATGAAATAAATATTTATTTAAATCAAATAAATATTTTACTTTAACCAAATAAACGGTGGTCGTCAAATGAATTATTTTTCTGGGTATAATTATTTCTCCTAGCTGAATTAAATTTTTCGGCGCCGGCAGCTGGTCGGGTCAACTAAAAAGTTTTAATGGTCAAATAAGAAAATTCGATCCTCATCGTCGGATTGTTTAAATTCGAGGGAAAAAAATTAACAGATTAAAAAAATGTTAACAATGGCTTAGAAATAAATGTCGGTAGTTCTCTTACGAACTCTGAAAAAATTATTAGTTTGTTGAGACCAATGATATTATTTTCCACGCAACCTATCGATTATTTCGCTCAGCCAAATTGAATTTTTCGGCGCCGGCAGCTGGTCGGGGCAACTAAAAAGTTTTAATGGACAAATAAGAAAATTCGATCCTCATCGTAGGATAGTTTAAATTCGAAGAAAAAAAAAACGTTGGCGTAGAAATAAATAATGGTAGTTCTCGAGATCCGGCGATCTTGGCGAGGGGTCGAATAAAGGACGGAGAGGGGGGGGGGGGGGGGGGCGATGGAAAGAAGAATCAGGGTTCCGTAGGTGGATCGGTGGTTTCGCACCTGTTCACGCAGTGGCGTGGCTGCGCGAAAACGACGAAGGAGTAGCACAAAGTGAGGTAGAGGTAGTGGTAATGCATAGGGAGGGTCGTGAGCTCGTCGTCTCGCGTGACCTAGCGCGCACAAGAAGAAACCCCCTGGCACCGCAGCGACTCAATGACTCAGGTGCTACCTGCCCGAGAGAGCGCGCACACTGCTGGGGTGGCTGGTCGTCGCGGACCCTCGAAGACATTTTGTCCGAGATCTCCGGCCATTGTTGTGGAAATTTTGTATTTTTGTCGCGGTTCCGCAAGGTACATGCACCCTACCGGCTTTATATTTTAAACATATATATCTCTCTATAATATATACAAGACCCGCAGACGCCGCGGTCAAGTCAAAGAAAAAAAAAAAACTTTTCGGAAAAATCTGATAAAACGCCCAAAAATACAGAGATGCATATAAAAATGGTCAAGCGATAATCCATGAGCAACTGATTTATTCTTATAATTTTTTTTTTTTTAATAAGAATTTGAAAAAAAAAATAGAAAGTGACGCCGTTCCACTCCGGCACAAACCTTAATTTTGTTTTATATATGACTCAAGATTTTGCACCATTTTTTCAGATTTTTTAAATTGTGGCGATGAATAAGTTAATTTTTTTAATCATTAATAATTATAAACAATTTTTTCAAATCTGATAAAAAATCTGAGTGCTTTTGAGAGTTAGTTCAGTCATATAAAAAATTGCGGGCCCGATCCAAGATGTGAAGGGTTAGACCCAGGTCGAAATGTTAGGGAATGTTTTTCGGTATTTTCGGGACTAAAAGGTTTATGAGACTGATTGAAAGATTATAAAATTATAATAAATATTAATTTTATTAATTACATTATTATTACTGTCAAAATAATAGATACTAATATTTGCTTTCTTTGTCTCTCGTGTTACAGATTACTGGCGATCGCGCAAGGTTTGCGACGTGAGCAAGAAAGCCCTGACGGAGAGCCCGAAGAAGCAGTCGCAGGATTCACAAAAATCAACGGGCTCGTTCAAGTGAAGAGATTCTATATTTCAGAGGAAGATGGGAGCGCGAGAGAAACAAAAAAGCCCGTCGACAACAGCGATTATAGTGCTGGAACGACGATCCGACGTGATGAACTATTTTTGTATTATTTATCACCGCCGTAAAGTCGAAACTTGTATATTTTTTATTTTATATTTTTTTCTCCTCGAATTCACCGTATTTTGATTTTATCTGTAGCTTCTACCGTGCTCCTTAAGTGACTAGTGGTATTTAGTATTATTGCAACTGTGATCCCTCTGCCGGATCCGGTCCTCTGTGGTATTAACACTCCGTGCTATTATTGTACGCGTGCTTTGTTTAGCTTTTTTTGTTTGTAAATAATTCGCAAATGCTTAATGGAGGTTTGGGTGGACGCTGGCGATCCGAAATGCGTGAGGGCAAGCTCGTGAAGGAAATTTAATCGACGGTCCTGTATTTGGCGAGTCTCGAATTAATTTGAGAATTATTATCGACCATGTACGAGGAATAATATTTCGCCCGAGAATCGAACTGTCCAATGGAGAAAAAAAAAAAAAAAAAAAAAAAAAAAACGGCGACCAATGGAAAAATTAAACCGGCACACTCGGATCGCCGCGCAGTCCACCGGAAGCCTGAAACGGTTGACTCGCTCAACGATGCAGCGCCTCCAAAGACTAATTAATGACTTAATGGAAAGAAAAAAAAAAATAATCAACTGTTAACAATAATGTCCCGGCTTCCTCCGACAGGCGGAGGCGTAGATCCTGTGTATATCGCAACTTAAGTTTAGCCAATTATTCTAGTCAATTACTCGTTTATTATAGATCGAATTGAAATAAACGGCATCGATCAATTTTTTTTTTCAACGCAATTGTGTACTTATTATCGACTCTTTCGATCCTTGACTCATTTTTTATGCTCCGATACTCCCAGCGAAAAAACGAATAATCGAAGGGCATGGAAATACGTCTGGCAGAACATTTTTGTATTGGAACCCTTTCGATTTTCATAAAAATGTCGCAATGTTTCACGCTTTACCCTTTCGTTCGGTTTTTCAAAACTACACTCGTTTTTTCCCCACTGAACAGGACTCTGTGACTCACCTTATGCGTATCTTAACATTTTATATCGAAGTCGAAAGTGAAAAAAAAAATTATCTTCCGATACTCCCAGAGGAAAAACGGGTAATCGAAGGTCATGAAAATATGCCGGGAAGACCTTTTTTCGCACCCTTTAGATTTTCATTAAAATATTGCAATGTACAAACTAACTACATTAATTTTTTTCCCCCCGCTGAACACGAATCTGTGACTCGTGTTATTGGTATCTTAATAATTTATATGACAAGCCGGAAGTAAAAAAAGAAAAAAAAAATGGCGATCAAATTAATGGAGTAATTCGACACGATTGATCGACAGCCCGTTATCGGCACGAAAATGATTGCGGATATTCCTTCGACGCAGTGATACCGATCCGTGCACAGCCGAGGCGATGTACCACAACGGATTCGCAGAATCTGCTGCATCGACAGATCGTGTGACATTGACCTGGCGTACCATTACCTGTCCGGGATCACTGTGATATCTATGTCAATTCCAACGGATCGAAAATTGTTATTGTTATTGTTATTGTTATTGTTATTGTTATTGTTATTATTATTATTATTATTATTATTATTATTATTATTATTATTATTATTATTATTATTATTATTATTGTTATTATTATTATTATTTACAGAAAGAAGGTTAATAACTTATAAAATCTACATCATGTAGTTAACATTAAATAGACAAGTGTTTATCGAGTCTATTTTTAAATTGGCTGATTGTCTCTGATTCGATTACTTCGAGGGTTAATGCGTTCCACACATTCACAACCCTGTTCGATAACGTATATTTCCATGGGTTTCGTTGGCATGGTCTCATCAGCAATTTCGCCCTGTGTCCACGAAGATGCGGACTTCCCGAAGCTTGGAAAATGTCGAGCCCATTAATTGAATAATTTTTGTATCGCAAAAAAAAAATTCGAAACAGTAATACGTAACATTTTTTTTTTTTTTAAGAGTGGACAATTACTTTACAACCTAGTCTGTGTCATTATCCCAATATGAACCGCGAGCATAAAATTCGGCATTCCTTCGCTACATCCAAACCCATCTGACAATTATCAGCTGTCCATGATTGACGAATTCGTCGATATTGACGTGCATCCTGATTTAAATAAAATTTCTGCATAACCCAATTATCCATCATACTCCGCCGCGGCAAAGGTTATAATTTTGCGACCCGGCGTATCATGAACTTTGAGGGATGACCGTGATTATATGTCAATCCCAACGGAATGAACACTTTGGTATAGGAAAAAAAAATGTTCGGAACATAATACGTATAATTTTTTTTTTAATTACACTCGATGCGAAAATTTGGTACGATACTCATGTGAAAAACTTTTTCTGCCCTCATATGATTGCAGCACTCGCCTTCGGCTCGTGCTGCAAAGTCACACGCGTCAGAAAAAGTTTTATCGCACTAGTATCGTAAATTACTATTTTTTAACTGGACAATTAATTTAGAACCTCGTCTGTGTAATTATTCCACTATGAACCGCAGGCATAAAATTCGGCGCCCCTTCACGTTGCTACATCCAAACCCATCTGACAATTATCAGCTGTCCATGATTGACGAATTCGTCGATATTGACGTGCATCCTGATTTAAATAAAATTTCTGCATAACCCATTATCCATCATACTCCGCCGCGGATTGCAAAGGCTATAATTATGCGACCCGTCGTATCATGAACTGTGTGGGATGACTGTGATATCTCTGTCAATCGCAACGGATCGAACATTTCGGTGCAGAAAAAAAAAAAATGTTCCGAACAGTAATACGTATTTTTTTTTTAACTGGACATTTACTTTAGAACCTCGTCTGTGTAATTATTCCACTATAAACCGCAGGCATAAAATTCGGCGCCCCTTCACGTTGCTACATCCGAACCCATCTAACAATTACCAGCTGTCCATGATTCACGAATTCGTCGAGCTCGGCCTACAATCCCAAAAATAAAATTCCGACATTACACGCGACAGCGGCACGCGCCCTTCCTCAGCGACTCCAATGCCATCGCACGACCCGCTATCCATCATGCCCCAACGCGGATTACAAAGCCTATAATTATGCGACCGGTTTCTCGTATCTATGTCGTCGAATCGAACGCCGAGTGTGCGGCGCTTCGGCCGCGTGTCAACGATTATCCTCGTCATCGTCATTGCCAGCAACTATACACGAACCCATCGATCAGCGTCTGCGCATGCGCGCGTGCGCGTGCGCGGACGCCTACGCAAAAATTGTCCGCACGCGCACGCATCGTACCCCTTCACGACACGAGAAAATCGACCCCGGATTATCAAAAGCTCCCAAGTCCCCACGTTAAAGAATAATGACCCCGAAGATATCTGCATGACATAAAATTTCATCTTCGGCAAGTCTTTGTCAATGCATCGCTTTAGGAAGGAAACAAAAATTGTTCACTTGTACAATGAGAGAAAAAGTCGAGGATGGAGCGAATACACATGAGAGTTTGACCCAAACAAATATGGTTGGCTCAATGACGATTCAGGTGGCTTAACCACCGAGAGGTTCAGTTAACAACATAAGGTTGGCTCAACCTCTCGGTGAGGTCAAACACGGCGGAACTCATGGTGAACTGAATCGATAGATCTCATTGAGGCTGAGCCAACCTCAGTGAGATTGATTCAACCTCAATGAGGTCGATTGGTTCAAGTTCACCATCAGTATCGCCGTATTTAACCTCATCGACAGATCGAGTCAAGCTTATGTCGTTAACTCAACCTCTCGGTGGTTGAGCCACCTAAATCGTCATTGAGCCAACCATATTCGGTTGGCTCAAGCGCTCATGTATGTTCGCTCCATCCCCGTTTTTTCTCTCAGTGCAGAATTTCATTCTTTGAGTGAACTTCCTCGAGCGAAGTTTGTGCCATGCAAAATACAGCTGTTACACTGAGAAAAAGAAATAGTGGGATTAAGCAAATGCGCGGTGAAATACGTTCAAAGGTGTATTTTGTTGTTGCAACAAATATTTTTGTTTCAATCAACAAATTTTGAATAAATTGAAGCAAATAATTTCATCAAGTTATATATAAATTGAAGTAAATAATTTCATCAAGTTATAGATAAATTGAAGCAAATAATTTCATAAAGTTATATATAAATTGAAGCAAATAATTCCATCAAGTTATATATAAATTGAAGTAAATAATTTCATCAAGTTATAGATAAATCGAAGCAAATAATTTCATAAAGTTATGTATAAATTGAAGCAAATAATTCCATCAAGTTATATATAAATTGAAGTAAATAATTTCATCAAGTTATAGATAAATTGCAGCAAATAATTTCATAAAGTTATGTATAAATTGAAGCAAATAATTCCATCAAGTTATATATAAATTGAAGTAAATAATTTCATAAAGTTATGTATAAATTGAAGCAAATAATGTCATCAAGTTATATATAACTTGATGAAATTTAGTCTCATGCAGATAACTTCAGGGTCATAAAGAATACCCGAAATACCCGTTACGCCCTTTTGATTCTCAGCCATCGGCGTATTAGAGCCCCGCGCATAATACGCTGTATAACCGACGGCGGAATCCTTGTAAATTAGGCAGCTGAGGAATGAGCTCCGGTGGATCGGGCTCGCCTTTTTGTAACGTACCTATCCACCTGGAGAGCCTGGATGGGGGTCTCTCCTGCGAGTCCAGCAGCATGCGGGGGAGTTGGGGTAACCGGCGAAGCGAAGCAGGAAGAGAACGAAGACCCACGCACATTTCCGCCATCCGGAAGCTCCCCCGCTCGTTGGCGCATCCATCGCCGCGAATACACCCTCGCTTTCGACCATGTGCGCGCATACTCGTGAAAGCGTTCGCGTGGATACTTTTCAGGTAGCTCTGCGTTAAGGGGACGAGAATAATCGTAAATGGGGGTGGTGCATACATTCCAGAGTATGGCACGGTTAATTATAATGCGGGTGATGCACCGCAGTCGGGGACGCGGATCGAGTGGAGAGAATCGGCGTGGCGGCGGAGAGCGCTACGGGGAACCCCCGTTAGTCGCGGCCGCGCATGCGCAGCTGGTACTCGCGGGGAACGATTGTCGGCAGCTATTTCAATAATGCCAACTAATTTCGTAATTATCGAAGCCCCACCGTGTTCTTTGCATGAGCATATTTCCCTGCACGTGGGTTTATTGTGTGCGGCTAAAATTATTCATTACTCTAATGGGGGAGGCGAGAGTACGAAATTGAAAGTATCGCCGATTGAATATACGAACGGCGGATACGGTGGATTGGTGTTACCAACCGGTCTACCGTTCGGTAGCCGACCGTACTGGTATCGTGGAATGTACATTATCGATTGCGGTATCGAATGTCGGCGGGGTATCGGTGTCCAACAATAAAACACATCGAGACACAATGGTGGACGGCGGGTTCCGTGGGGATTTTGTCGTATCGTCGATTAGAGCGCGACGCGTCGATCTTGGGGAGGGAAAACAGGACGTGAGGTCGACAGGTCCGCCGTAATCGAGGACCACCCGAATAGAAATTTTCGAGCGTTACATAGGGCTCTGACAAGGTCCTAGTAAGGCCTTGTCATTCCCTTGTCAGGCCTTCTCCGGACCCTATCAGGGCCCGATGTAACGCTCGACAATGTTTACTCACGCAGAGGCAATCCTGCAGGGAAATTATATAAAGGGTTAAAGTAGCGAATATGGACCACTAGAAAGCGTTACATTTAAGATTGAAGTTTAAGATTTAAGTTTAAGATTTAAGTTTAAGATTTGAGTTTAAGATTTAAGTTTAAGATTTAAGTTTAAGATTTAAGTTTAAGATTTAAGTTTAAGATTTAAGTTTAAGATTTAAGTTTAAGATTTAAGTTTAAGATTTGAGTTTAAGATTTAAGTTTAAGATTTGAGTTTAAGATTTAAGTTAAAGATTTAAGTTTAAGATTGAAATTTAAGATTGAAGTTTAAGATTTAAGTTTAAGATTTAAGTTAAAGATTTAAGTTTAAGATTTGAGTTTAAGATTTGAGTTTAAGATTTAAGTTTAAGATTTAAGTTTAAGATTTAAGTTTAAGATTTAAGTTTAAGATTTAAGTTTAAGATTTAAGTTTAAGATTTAAGTTTAAGATTTAAGTTTAAGATTTAAGTCCGAGCTTCAAGTTTAATTTTTATAGTTCCCGCTTAACCTGGACTAAATTTAACCACCGTAGACAGCCTAGACTAAATTAAACCACCGAAGACTATAGTTTGCGTCATAACGGTCGAGTGCGTAAAAAAAAAAAATAAAAGAAACGAAAATTAAAAGCCAAAGAGTCCGGAGTGTTAGGGCGAGAGGCATTCTCTCCGATGCGAATCGGCAGAGCAGTTGCCAATAAATAACAACGGGTAACACGGGTAGAGCTTGTCTGGTGGAGTGAGCTGGAGAACAGGCTGAACCGTCGAATTTGTAGCTGCGGGAAGGAGCGAACGAGTTTCGGTCAGAATCAGCGAGGCAAAATTTTCACAATACCATTATTTCCAGGCGGCTAATGAACACGTCCCGCGACATCAATCTCGTCTCTCCGCTGTAACGGCGGCGTCGGCCAGCGGAACGAAATGCACATCGAGCCTCACTCCCCTCGAAACCATTTATATTCCACGGGGCTCTCTCTTTACCCTTTAATGTCACTTCTGTTCCTTTTTTTTTTTTTCTTCCCTCCTTATACCAACGTTCAATGCAAGTTCCGATAGACGCGAGCCAGGGGTCACAAGGGGTCGCGCCTTAGCTATGCAAATTGGCGTTAATGTTCGCGCGGAGCACGCGTCCCCGGGGCCCGAAGAGGAGGGCCCCGGATAACATCCAAACGGCGCTTTACAATTAACACCATTCATAGGAGACTCTTTAAGCGAATAATTTTTTTTTTTTTCTTCAATTGCAAAAGGAGAATCAACCTCATCTCGACCAGCGCTGTTGGAAACAGGTTTTGACGGCAAAAAATTTGTTTACTCTCGTGTGATATATTACAATGACAATATCCGGTGAATTAACGTCCCGACGCGGAGGACCGGAAGCCGTTGGCTGCAACAGCGGTCAGCGTTAATATGTACAGGGGGGGGGGGGGGGGGGGGGGGTGCGTTTGGAGAACCCGGAGGATATGCATTACGAATATGAATCGATCCTCGTGGAGATGCCTCTGTATCATCACCCGGAGTCCCCGGCTGTGTCGTGGCCCGATTGAATTTCAACCGATCCGGACTCGTAGCCGGCGAGCGCAACCCGTGGGACTTTTAAACCGGCGGCCGGAGCGCACCTCGGCGGACCTCCGTGCCTTTCCTACACCGGAGTTCCGCGAAGGCGCCGAACGACGATGTTTCGTAACGTTTCGGGGATTTCGTGACGGTGCCCGTTCGCTGCACCAGGACCACCGCAAAAAGCTTCTCGGACTATGGGAATACGGATGAGAGAGAGACATTTTTGGCGGGAGAAAGGAGGAACGGCGCGCCGCGGACGAAGAGGATATGCCCGTTTTAATTTCTCCCACGGTCACGGTGCCCGCCTCGGAGCAACTCTTCGACCGAAATATTTCGAGTTCCACGAGAGATCGATGTCAATTTTTTTTTTTGTCTTTTGGGAATGGTAAGTAATGTTCAATCGATACGAAGACGAAGATCGATGACGATACTCAATCGGCGATTAACGGATGAGGAATGAAAAGTATTTGATTTTATAGCGAATGGTATTTTGATACTTTGTGTACAAGGTAAAAAAAAAAAAATATTGTACGTCTGGTGAACTTTTTTTTCTGCTGATTTCACAATTATTAGAGTTAACGGAATGAAAATAAAAATAAAAGAACTTGTAACATTTTCTGGAAGAAAAATTGCGGACCCATGTGGGTAATAAATGTTAGTAATTTTTTTTTACTCTGTAAGGACGACCATAATTATTGCAATGGCGAATGGAGGAATCTAACTGTCTGTTAAATATTGAGATATTGAGATATTGAGATATTGAGATATTGAGATATTGAGATATTAAGATATTGAGATATTGAGATATTGAGATGTTGAGATGTTGAGATGTTGAGATGTTGAGATATTGAGATATTGAGATATTGAGATATTGAGATATTGAGATATTGAGATATTGAGATATTGAGATATTGAGATATTGAGATATTGAGATATTGAGATATTGAGATATTGAGATATTGAGATATTGAGATATTGAGATATTGAGGTATTGAGATATTGAGATATTGAGATATTGAGATATCGAAATATTGAGTTATTGAGATATTGAGATATTGAGATATTGAGTTATTGAAATATTGAGATATTGAAAATGATTAAATTACGAAAATCTTGCTTCGTTATTTCTTCCGGTGTATGCTCCAGTAAGAATCGATTCGTCACGACTTGCTAAGTCGATGACAAGTCGACGATGTACGAATGCGGAACGGAGAAGATAGAACGCCGATTTATTCGAGACTCGTGTTCGCCGGCAATGCATTCGCACAAATTGACTAACGGTTCCGGTTCCCGGGTTCTCCTCCATCTGCGAGGCGGCTTCGTCCGCGAGAGACGAAGCATCATTTCTGCTCGCATTCTTCGCCGCTTCCTCAATATATATATAGTAAATGTTTTTTCTCGAATGGCAAAAAACGAGCCCACTGTTCCCTGCCTCGACTCGAAGCTCTCGGCGCGATCTTTGCCAGTCATTCAGGGGGTGCCGAGTGCCCCGAGAAAAAAAAAACCACATTACGCTGTACCAGGAACAATAACAGAGGTACGAGTTACTGTGCGACCGCGAGGAGAAACGTGGGAAGGCACCGACGCCCTTGACTAAGTCAGCGCGACGTCAAAATACGCTCAGTCGGTAACAAAAACTGTAAGTCATTTTTTCCCAAGGTTCCCGACAATTGCGTCTTAATAATTTGATTTTCCCCCCGAAAAGAGTTCAGCAAAGTTTCGAAGAAAAAAAAATGAATTACAGATTTCGCTAGGGGGAACCGGCGACAGAAGTAACACGGGTCAATTGTAATAAGCAGCCGCGCAACGCTGCGCATGATCGGACGCATCGGAGATGCAGAAGTGATTTCTCGGCTGTGCGGATCGCGTCAGTTAGGCAACAGAGTACAAAATATTAGTGCAAACAAACACAAGGAGTTGAAAGGTACATTTTTGCGGAACATTTTGATCGCTGTGACGATCTGTTTCATTTTGTTATTAACCGATGCCACAGTAACGTTGGTAATAATCATGTGTGGGGTCGATTGTAACATTAGATCCGGGTCAATTGTACCAGCAATAATTAATTTTTCCCAATACCAATACCAATACCAATATATTTTATTTATTTTATTCTTACATTCTCAGCAATCAGCGAACGACGCTCTTATACACTGTAAAAATAAATTATAAATTTAATGTACCGTAACTTGAAATTTGCTAACATTACTCATATTAATTAAACATTAATGTACTTTGCTTGTAAAATAAAAATACCAGATATTAAAATTACAAATCTTTTGCTTGAAATTTACAAAAATGTTCATGAAAAATACAAATTTTACTGTAAAATTGCAACGCACATGTGTTTGAAATTTCAGAAACGGTTTATGTAAAAAAAAGCTTCCAATACTGTTCATTAATTATCAAACAAATTTTTTTTACAGTGTAACTTACAACCAACCAATTGTCGACTATAACATTTATAGTAGGGCTGTACCGAAAGGGGCTCAGCCGGCTAATAAATTTTGAAAATTTTAATTTTTCTGTGATAATGCACCTCCGTTCCATTGCCAAATCGCGGTTGCGCGAAGGATTTCGTTGTTGCAGGAGGATATTACAAATGATTCCACTATCCGTTACAATTGACCCCACAGCGGCCCAAATTCTTACCCAATTTTGTCTGTGCTTAAAGGGGCGGTGTTCGCAATTCGGTGCTACTTTCTGCTTGAAATGTTCTAACTAAATATCTAAGAGCAGGTTAATGATACACCATTGGATGCCGAGGCGTCAGACTCGCGGGTTTGTTGGTAAAAAGATTTTTGTTACTTTTGTCCCCGGTCTCCCCTACCGACCGCGTTCAAGTTCGAGGGCGGATCGGTGGATTTTTCGCACCGCCTTGAAAAACGAATCGGCTCGAGCTCGACTCGAAAGACCGATAAGTGGCTCGACTCGAGGGATCGATAAGTGGACCGAGGTAGGAGGCACAGTCAACACGTGCGAAATTAGTTTCTCAAAGCGCAACCCGGCGCACGAAACTGCGAAACGAGCGGCAGGCAGGAAGCCTCGCCTAGATCCTGTCTGTTCGGGCCAGGGAGGTTTCATGCGAAGCGTGAAATCACTTCCAGCGGCGGCCTCGAACGAAAGACAAAATTGTTGCACCGTAGCCGAGGTGTCCGTTTTCTCTTTATCATTCCATTATTCGACCCGGTAAGTTCATCCCGCTCCGCTGCAACGGTGTTTCCTTCGATGGGCCCATTCACTCGATAAGCCGAACGGGCTTCGCGTGTATGTCACGGCCGGAGACGCGGGGACACTGACGGGTGTCGGGCTCAGTCGTTTCTCCTGGAAATTGATGTTTTTTTTTTTTTTAATTTTATTTTTATCTTTTCATACTTGGCCGGGTCGTCGAACGATCGACTTCCTCCCTTCGGCTCGTACCCCCTCTCCTTCCTCCCTCTCGCGCTCCGGATACACGTCGTTTCCGGAAATTTAAATACTGGCATTAACGACGATGCTTTTTTTTTTTTTTTTTTTTTTTTTTTTCAGTCCAAGCATCAATTTTCGCAACGACTTCGCCGAAATGTCTCCCCCGATGGATTTTAGCCTCCGAAATTTCATTCTTTATTCGTACTCCGAAAATAGACCGGGACGGGATGCAGATGCGCATGCGCCTATCCCTCGTCCTCGGCCCCCATCGCGCGAACTCAATGTCTCCGTTTAAAATATAGTATATTTAAATAAAATAATAAAGAAGTAAATAAACACTCACATTAACGGTGCAATCTTGTTTTACTCCGCGGTTCAATTTTCGCAACGATTCCGTCGAAATCTCTCCCCGATGGATTTTAGACCCCAAAACTTCATTCTTTATTTATCCTCCGAAAATAGACCGGTACAGGATGCGCATACGCGGTAATTTGTATCCCGCGCTCTCGCCGACCCCCCGAAACTCAGATTCCCCGTTTAAATTGTGGTCCATTTATTTATTTTATTTATTTATTTACGGGACATGCCCTTTTCCACAGAAAATTCAGATAATACAGTAAATATACAGTAAATATGTGAAATTAAGTTGAAATTAATTATTTTGTTGTTTTAAAAAATAATAATAAAGAAGTAAACAAATATTGACATTACACCCAGAAAAAAAAAATTTATTTGACGGCCACCGTTCATTTGGTTTAAGTAAAATATTCATTTGATTTAAATAAATATTTATTTAAATTAAGTAAATAGTTACTTAAACGAAATAAATATTTATTTAAATCAAATAAATATTTTACTTAAACCAAATAAACAGTGGCCGTCAAATAAATTTTTTTTCTGGGTGTAACAACCCCATTTTTTTTTGTTACTTCACGCTTCAATTTTCGCAACGATTCCGTCGAAATCTCTCCCCGATGGCCCCAAAGCTTCACATCTTTGTTTATCCTCGGAAAATAGACCGGTACAGGATGCGCATGCGCATGCGCGCTAATTTGCATCCCTCGTCCTCGCCCGTCCCGCCGGAACTCGGCCTCCCCGTTTAAAATGTGGTACATTAAAAAAAAAATAATAATAAAGAAGTAAATAAATATTGATATTAACAATCCCATTTTTTTTTTACTTCACGCTTCAATTCTCGCAACGATTCCGTCCCAATCTCTCCCCGATGATTTTTAGACCCCAAAACTTCAAATCTTCATTTATCCTCCAAAAATAGACCCGCACAGGATGCGCACGCGCATGCCGGGTAATTTACATCCCTCGTTCTCGCCGAGAACTCAGCCCCTCCGTTTAAAATATAGTACATATAAAAAAATATATATATATAAAAAAAATAATAATAAAGAAGCAAATAAATATTGATATTAACAATCCCATTTTTTTTTTACTTCACGCTTCAATTCTCGCATCGATTCGGTCCCAATCTCTCCCCGATGATTTTTAGACCCCAAAACTTCAAATCTTCATTTATCCTCCAAAAATAGACCCGCACAGGATGCGCACGCGCATGCCGGGTAATTTACATCCCTCGTTCTGGCCGAGAACTCAGCCCCTCCATTTAAAATATACTACATATAAAAAAAATATATATACATAAAAAAAAATAATTAAAATATAAAAACCGCCGCTCTCGCTTCGCGCACGAGTTGTACGGTACAAAGCCTACTTTATAAATAGCCCGTTCCCCCAACTCGTCCCTTTCCTAAAAGGATTATTTTCCTCTCTTCCCGGAGATCTAAAACTGACCTGGCGGAAGAAAAGAGAGAGAAAAAAAGTCTCGTTAGTCACAAACGCGTGTCCTGACTCGTAGCTCCGAGTGCGAGAGCCACCGACGTCAAAGAGGACGGAGGAGAGTTCTTTGGACGGAAATAGACTTCTCAGGGGCCCTGCAGCCGCACACGCAGCTTCTGCGTGCCCTCCTTCCGAGTCGGCATCGGACGGCATCGCCTCCTCGTTTCCACATCCTTTTCTCGCTCATTCTCTCACTGCGGTTTGAAAGCACCGTGGATTCCGCGCGTGTCGCCCGTGCCGGTGCACGGAGCCGCGAGAAAGAGCCGAGGCGAAACAAGAGCCCTCGGGAGCGTCGGGTGGGAGGATGCGTTTTGCGTCCGGCGAACGCGAGCGGATCGCGGGCGGGCGGCCGAAGGGGAGAGAACACCGCGCTTCCGCGGGAGCATAACGGATGCAGTTGCAACAGTCTAAGCCGCGAATGAGAGACGACTCGATGAGTGGCTCTCGGTGAACTTGGGAGACAAGGGCCCGAAGCGTTGCGCCGGAACGACTGTCGTTTAATCTCCGTCACTGTGAATTTCGCGACGGCGAGTTTGGTCATAAGAATTTTTATATATAAAGAAATATATATATTATTTTTTTTTATCGAGTCGAAAGTTCTCCAAGTATGCTGGCAGCGAGACACAGGTGAGGGTCATCTCGAGGGTAGATAAAAAGATGTTTGTTTGTTGTGCGGAAGGATAACGTGGACGGACACCAGGGGAGCCGTGAGAGGATTGGGGGATGCCGGTTTTACGTCCGGCGAACGCGAGTAGATCGCGAGCGAGCCGCGGCAGGGGAGAGAACCGCGTTTCTGCGCGGGCATAACGGATGCAGTTACAACAGCCTCAGCCGCGAATGAGAGACGAATTTATGAGGGGCTCTCGGTAGAACTCGGGAGATCGACGGTTCTATAATCGGTTCGGAACGACTAGATCGTTTGATTGCCGTTGCTGTAAATTTCGGCGCATTTACATCTCTACCACTCACAACCCTACCAGATAACAAACTCCACCAGAAAACAACTCTATCGGATAATAACTCTACCAAAATTTCTACCAGAAACTGAAAAAACTCTACCAGAATCAAAATGAAACTCTAGATTGAGAGAAAGATCTAGTAAAAAACGACCGAAAAACGAACGAAGAAATATTACCATAGCACATAGTAATAGCACATAATAATAAACGAACGAAGAAATATTACCATACCATAACACATAGTAATTTTTATCATAATGTCTGCAAAAATTCTTATAAATCCGGTACTTCCTACCATAGGGGGCGCCCTAGTTCTCTACACTGAGAAAAAAAAATCAATTGAGTCAACAAAATGTGCGCTTACGGGTGGCGAAACAAATGTTTGGTTGATCGAAAGGAATACCTCGTTGATCGAATTGACAGGCCGTCGATTCAAATTTTTCTTTGCTTAATACAAGAATTATTTCGTTCGATCAACCAAAAATTTGTTTCGCCACCGGTAAGCGCTCATTTTGTTGACTGAATCGATTTTTTTTCTCAGTGTAGTACTGTGTGCTATGGTAATATCTCGCAAGCGATGTAGTCATATTTACTAGATCCTTCTCTCAGTGTACCGAACTTGAAATAAAACTCTACCGGAATACAAGGCTACCGTCTAGCCTTGTATTCCGGTGGAGTTTCATTGTAATTCCAGTATAGTTTTATTTCAAGTCCGGTAGTTTTTTAACTTTCTGGTAGAGGCTTAGGTAGAGTTCTAATGCGGTAGAGTTGTTATCTAGCAGAGTTGTGAGTGGCAGAGATGCAAATGTGCCTAAATTTCACCCTGCGAGGTTAGACAACAAATTTCATTGAAAAATATGTAATCTACATAAAAAAAGGTTATCCACAAAAAAAAAAAAATGTCGACTCAAAAGTTCTTCAACTACGTTGGCAGCGAGAGGCAGGTGAGACTCATCGCGACGCGAATGAAAAATTGATTGTTGTTATACGGAACGATAATATGGATGGACACGGGAGACAAAAGTGTATCGTTTCGTCATGCGGTGGATCCCATCCGGTAAGCCTTCCTCTCGCCTCCTCCGCTTCGTGCCTCTCCGCAACAGTCGACTAACGTTACATACGGGATTTAAACGTGTTGCGTTACGCGCGTCCCGTCTATCGGGCTTTCTCTCTATACCTCTTGGTTCTTTTTTTTTTTTATTTTTCTCTGCGCATGCGAGAGACAGGAAGAGCCGGGCAACCCCACCGGGGATGAAAACTTATTCACCGGGACACCGGGAGGACAGGAGAGGATCGCGATGTCTTGAATTTCGTCGTCCTCTCTCGGGGCACAAAACGAAACTCTCGACGGTCATTGTGCGCATTTCCTCCTGGCGGGGTTTTAAATTCAGGGACCCTCGAGCAACACCGCCGGGGAGACGGGAACATTGTCAGGACGCCCACATCGGCGCTGGCACTTGCGGTTCCTGGCGAACCGAGCGCGAGTACTCTTGTCCTTATCTTTACAGTTAACTCTTTTTTTTTTCTTATTTTACTCGCGCGTCTTATATTCTACCGCAACCGGGACTGCAGGGATTCTATTTTTTTTTCCTTAATTTTTTTTTAACCTCGAGCATGAGAATATGCACGAGGACTTCCTTGGTTTTGTGCCGGTGGCCTCCGGTGCGAAACTTCATGGGCCTGCGAGTCGGTGGTTTCCGCGGTGAAATGCCCATAGGGAGGCACGGCGATGACAATATTAAGTTAATTTAATAAATATCAACATATACCCTGATTTCATTAAAACAGATATTTATTTGCGCGGAACCATTAAAATCTTTTTTTTTTTTTTTTTTTTGAGAGAAGAATGATTATTAGTTGCGCCGTTCGGTCGGTAACGATCAAATAAAACTTTCGCACGATTCCGAGCTACGAGAGAGGCAGTGTGCTAAAAAAAAATCGCCTGCCGATAAGGAGGCCCGGGAAAGATCATATTTACTTGATTTAATTTAAATCCACATTTAGCCTGATTTAATTAAAATAAATATTTACCCTGACTTAACTTAAATAAATATTCATTTGCTCGGCACCCTGAAAATTATTGTTTTCTCCGAGAGAAGAAATATTGTTAGTTGGATTATTAATTGCGCTTTTCGGTCGGTAAAGAAGAAATAAAATGTTCGCACTCGACCGTGCTACGAGAAAGACACTGTGCTCGAAAAAAATCGCTGGCCGATTTGCTCCCGTGTGTTCGAGGCGGCGAAAAAAAAAAAAATACATACCACCGCCCGCGATTGTTAATCCGTTACCGGTGGGTTGGGCATCATCGTGTTCACTGACCTCGCGCAACATTGAAACGCGCAGCGAGGTCGCGAGGCGAGCGCTCTCGGGAACCGTCCAGTACGCGATTCATCGCAGACCAGACGCCGCGGCCCCGCGAGTCAATTAACTCTTTCGCGAATATGAGAAAAACTTTTGTATCATCTCTGACAAGGGGGCTTCGTGGATACGGAGAGAATTATTAGAAACTCCATGTGCCGACGCCCGTTGACTCTGTCGTGCGGGATTTCTCGGCCTCTCACCCCTCGGGACATGCTTGATGGCACGCATCCCTCCCGCTGAACGGAAACGTTCCGACGTTCGACAGGAAGTACCGCACGGTCCCCAAGGATCGGGGGAAGGGTACAGAGTCTCTCCAGATTTCGTTCTCTCGCGGCTGCACGTTTTTTCTTTCCTTCTAATCGTCGGGGGAAAATCTGTACGAAAAAAGAGGAGGGGACAAAAACTGTTCGAAAAAAAAGACTCGTGTGACAGGATGCTGGTCCTTGAGCTCAATCAGGCGAGACTTGTCTGGACTGTTCTGAAAAAACGTACACTCGCTACCTCGATTACGGGGACCTTTCATTTTTGGTCCGTAGATCTTTGATAACGATCTCGATGTCTCCGATGTAACGAAAATCGTCAAAAATCGTAAAAAATTATCAAGAATTATCAAGAATTATCAAGAATTATCAAGAATTATCAAGAATTATCAAGAATTATCAAGAATTATCAAGAATTATCAAGAATTATCAAGAATTATCAAGAATTATCAAGAATTATCAAGAATTATCAAGAATTATCAAGAATTATCAAGAATTATCAAGAATTATCAAGAATTATCAAGAATTATCAAAAATTATCAAGAATCATCAAAAATTATTAAGAATCATCAATAATTATCAAGAATTATCAAAAATTATCAAAAATTATCAAAAATTATCAAAAATTATCAAAAATTATCAAAAATTATCAAAAATTATCAAAAATTATCAAAAATTATCAAAAATTATCAAAAATTATCAAAAATTATCAAAAATTATCAAAAATTATCAAAAATTATCAAAAATTATCAAAAATTATCAAAAATTATCAAAAATTATCAAAAATTATCAAAAATTATCAAAAATTATCAAAAATTATCAAAAATTATCAAAAATTATCAAAAATTATTCAAAATTATCCAAAATTAGAGATTGACATCCAAGCAGCTCGTAAGCAAATAGTCTTATGGTACAGATCGGTGCCTTCGTTATCTTATATAAGGTAAACGTACCAATGGCCGGACACTTAAGGGAGCAGTCCCAGTCCCTGGACATGCATGAAAGATCGTATTTCCATCTCTCTTGCACTCATGTATTGTCCGGCCACTGGGACGTGTCCAATCATTGGTACGTTTATCGTACCAAGTATCGTTTGAAAAAAGTATGCACCGACCAAAATATGCATATCGGCTTTTTGCTTGTTTTTTTTTTTTACTATTTGGATATTTCCGTGCTCACGACACCATAGATCCTCGTTTAAATATCGCATTAGAATGAGTCTACCGATTTTTCAGGTGCTACCGTATCGCGTACAGTCACTGTCACCCTTCCAACATTGCACGATGCAATGTTGAGATTTCCATTCGTTTGCCGAATACATTTTAAGCTTGGCGGAGTTGCAGGAAGCGCCAGTTGGCCACCGAGATTCGGCATATGCTCCGCGTTCCGTTCTCTTCCTCGTTTCACATACGAGAAGGAACGAGCGAGTCACACGTGCGTGTTTGTGCAACGCCGACTATGTCCCAGGCAGCCCGGTGCTCGAGCTCCAATGAATGAATATGTATTTTTCATTCAAGCGGGTCCGCAACGGGCCCTCGGATACGCTGGCGCACTTGTCCCCTTCTGGCTGCTTTAATCTCGATTTATCCTAGAAATGTGCGTGTTTTCCGGGCAACCAAAGCTGCAACGACGACAGAAAGTTACCGTTGTGCTAAGTTCGCCTCACCCGCTCTTAATCGCCGTACGTGTGCGATTGTATGGAATTCTTTCGAATATGTCGCTTCAGCGCCTTCCTTTCCGTTAACAATTTTTTCTTTAGTGAAATCAATAATTTTCTATATTTATTTTTATTTTTTGTATAGATACAACGACCGCGCTCACCGACTCTTTTTACCGCAACTTTGCGGTGTTTAATTTGTGAGAGTTTCCTCCCATCGGGCTTCCCACTCTACCGTGCCGATAATCCCGTCATAACCTAGCGTGTCTCGCGGTCGACGACAAAACGCAAGCAATAACTCATCATCCTCGCGAGAAGGAATTTCAGTACATAATAATTTTCAAATATTGTCGATTACAGGGATGTCAATGAAATGGAGAATATAACGGAAGACTTCGAGCCGAAGAACGTGTTTTATTTATTTTTCGGTGAAAAAAAAAGAAATCATAAAAAATGTCACGCTATTGACTGTTTGTAACGGTGCAATGTCGGTGCATTAATATAATATTATATGTTTATCATTCCATATTTTTTTCCTACTTACAACAACAACAAAAATTAAATTCCTCCAATATCTTTATATTCGGACCCGAGAATCATTTTACACGATCGCAACACCGTTACGAACAATCTGTGGCACGGTATTTTTTTAATACGATCATATTGTAACTTCCTCTCTGTAAACCGATAATAATAATAATATTTTTAAGGATAAAAAAATTAAATGGAAGATTATTCGCGAACCCCGGAGAGTCGGCGACCCGACAATCTCGTAATCGTTCTACAGTAATAATTGGCCAATTTATTATATAATAAGCGTATTTATATAATAACATTAATCTGTGACGGATGTGGTGACGAATCGTCCCGATGCAAAGAGTCATTGAATAACACGGAGTGGTACGAGAGTGCACTGGACAGTGCAGAAAACAAGCGGTTAACTGTTTTACAAGCGAGGCATAGCGCATGCGTCTGGCGCGCGGAATCTAGGCTAGTCAGTCGCAAGTGGGCTATGGCAACTGGCTAGGCTTGCTTATTCCCTGCACCGCGTCAGTTGCAATTGTGCAGCCTCCAAAGGCGTTCGCGTATTTGCGAACGTTTTACACTGCGAGTTTTTCCGAATCCCTCTTGTGTTCCACTGCTATAAAAAAAAAAAAAAAAAAAAAAAAAACTATCCTAAAGCGATAAGTCGACGGGTCGCCCGTGCGGTGGCGCCGAAAACGTGACGTCGACCTCTCTTCGCCCTTGCGGCCCATACGCACACAATAACAACACGGAGGACTAGCGGAGGTTAGTAGCGCGCGTGCCCGTCCTTCATTCCCACCAGTGACCCGTGCAGACCTCGCCGCGCCTATCTCGCTGGCACTCCTCATACGCTATCTGTAATAAATTCTATTCTGCGCCGGAGACTCGCGGAGCTATGACGATAAGATAACGGTAATTTTCTTCTGTCGACCTCGACGCTTTTCCGCCACGGCCTGTTACAGTCGTAAATATTAACGATACTCGGCCAACCCGTTTTAATCTATTCCCGGTGCACGGACAGCCAACGAGAGCATTAGAAAGTGGCGAACTGGCTGTCTGCGCAACTATACAACTTTCACCTGCGGAACACGCAGATACAATGAAAAAAAAATAATAAAAGAATATTTTCAACGCCTCAGGAACGTCGCACACGAGTTACTAACGAAAATCTAGCGTCGTTTCAACTGCATTTTCATTCTACGATAAAATATGATCTACTGCTGTAAAATAGAATATAATGTCTGAAGGTCCTCAGTCGATGGCCAATTGGCAATATGAAATATGCAATATACGTGATAAGATTAAGTTTCTTAGGTATCAAAAACGGTTACGCGTCATGGATTGTCAATAAATTCACTACTACTACTACCACTACTAGAATATCTACATAATAAAAAGATTCACGTCGATTGGACGCTCACACAGACCCTCATGCGATTACTCACAGACACTCACACGGATACTCTCAGTCATTCATACGGATACTCACAGACACTTACAGACTCTCACTTACATACTCACAGACACTCACACGTGTACTCACAGACACTAATACGGATACTCACAGACACTTACAGACACTCACACGTATACTCACAGACACTCATACGGATACTCACAGCCACTTACAGACTCTCTCATGGATACTTGCAGCCACTTACAGACTCTCTCATGGATACTTGCAGACGCTTACAGACTCTCACATGGATACTCACAGACACTTACAGACTCTCACATGGATACTCACAGACACTTACAGACTCTCACATGGATACTCACAGGCACTTACAGACTCTCACTTACATACTCACAGACACTTACACGGATACTCACAGGCACTCACTCGGATACTCACAGATACTCATACGGATACTTACGGATATTCACACGGATACTCACAGATGCTCACGCGGATACTCACAGCTATTCACACGGATACTCACAGATGCTCACACGGATACTCTCAGATACTTACAGACGGTCACGCATATACTGCGATCGCGCGAGCCAACATAACCGCGAGTAGAATATAATAAAATAGAATATTATATGGAATTTGGAGCGCTTAAAATAGAGTCGAAATGACAATGTTTTATTTGGCAAGCAACTTTTTTATATATATTTTTTATTCCGGTGTAGTAATATAATAAATAATGAGAATTCGAGTACAATAAGAAGGGGGCGCGCGAGGGATGATCGTTGAGCGCATGCGCAGTACCGAGACACCCCCTCGGAGTCTCTCGTGCACGATGGCAACGCGCAACAACACTCCCACGAGCACGATGGGCGAAATTATCGATCCTCCGAAGGTCGGCCCGAGCGTGTAGGGTTATTGTCTCGGACGGTTCTCGCTTTTATCGGAATATATTCTATTCTCGTTGCGCAATTTCCAACGAGCTGTTTTCGCGGAGGTTGACCGTGACTCGTGGCCGCGCGTCGTGCGCGGAAGCTCGCAAACGTCGATGGACTTTGACGATGCGAAACTCGTCGCAGGTTTCGCGAGACAGTTTGACGGTTCATCGACGATTGGGAGAGAATAATCGCACTCGTTAAAGTTGCTGCAAAATTTCTCTCGTTGACATAACGCAACGAGCGAATAACGTGAATAACTTACCAAATATATAATAAATAAGGTAAATAACGTACAAAAAAAAAAGTTTTAACAGTGCCCAAGGACTTTTTTTTATCACACCAAATCCTATTTTTGTCCCATCACCGTCTCATCTCCGCTCTGCACAGTTGTATGCCCGAGCAAACTCTTTGTAATACGAAAAATGAAACTGCATGGTTGCCACGGATCTGGAAAACCCGCAAAGCCGCGAAAAGTCAGGGAATTTGTTGGAACCTGAAAAAGTCAGAAAAAAGTCATGGAATTTTTTTAAACCCTGGACATTTTTTTAATCTGATGTTTTTCGATTAATTCTGTGCTGCATGACTTCTACATTTTTCGTTTCAGCAAACTTGTCGACTGTGTCGTGTTGTTAATTTCGGTGGGAACTTTTATTGTTGTGAACTGAGTTTAATATATTAATGATCATTATATATTATATTTTACGTTATTTTTAATTGTTCTTTCCTACCCTGAGAGATTGACTGGAAAAATTAAATGTATGCTCTGGAAAACCGGGACAAGTCGGGGAATTTCAGATGGAGAATTTCGTGGCAATCATGAACTGAATTTTATTTATTTTATATATATATATATGTATGTATATAATTTTTACATATAAATAACGTACTAAATATATAATAAGTAAGGGAAGTGAGGTAGCAGAAAAAAAAATACAAGTTGTAACCGTCCACAAGGATTTTTTTTATCACACCAAATCTTATTTTCGCCCGTATCACTGTCATATCTCCGGCACAGTTGGATGTCCGCGCGAACCCTTTGTGAGGCGAACAATGAATCCGACATTTTTTTTTCTTTCTTTATACCTATTTTTATTGTACTTTTTTAACACAACGTATCCCAATAACTCCCCGACGTACAATCTAAACCCTCGATCGCGGCCAAACTCTATAACGAAGCTAATGTTCTCTGTGTGCTTTCAGGGCTCGCCTGGCAATGCAAGACAGAACCGAAGACACACGGGAGGTAGCCCTGATACGCAATTTGCGAACGCAAAATGTGCGAAGGAGGCTTTTCGTCGATGAAGCGGACACCGATCGCCAGGAGGAAAGGCGGGGTTTGGACGACAACCAGACGAATGAATTCTTCGAGGAGGCACGAGGCAATCTCGAAAAGGTTATTTCGTCCATTCAATTACAAATTCACGGCCATTTTTTTTTTCTCTCCCCCAATAATAACGACAATTGTCTTCTCCGATGAAAGTAGGCAAAAGAACGATGGAACTTTGATTTCGAGAACGAGACACCTCTGCCGGGCAACTACGAGTGGGTCAAACTCGACAAGGACGGCAATCAAGTACGCGACTCCGTTTGTGAAACGGAAATCGAGGCAGCTGCGAGGGGTACCGGGGAGAGCAAGAAAACCGACGAATCCGGGGCGACCGAGGCGAACTGCGAGAGAGCCCAAGGACTCAGTCGAAGGGATTAGTCAGTCGAAATACATTTTGGTATTTGTACGATCGTACCGAAGACTGTACGATTCGACCCTACACAGGATACGCTATGACGAAGCGGATTTTGATATTAAACGCGAGTACGTGTCTCGCGTCGCGTTTCAGTATTATTATTTTTTTATTTAAATTTAATCATCGCCAGGAGCTGAATCGTCAAAATAGCCTAGTCAAAAATTTTCGTTCGTCAGCCGTAGGTTACGACGCAATATTACGAAATTTACGCCATGGCATTTGATCTATAATTTTTCTCGTTCACCGATCGAGTTTCATTTTTTTACTCATACTAAAAATGATCTACCTAAGTCAGGAATTTTGATACTAAGTGTGCAATATTGTGCGAATTTCTGGGGACATTGTTTTTGCGATTTGTAACCCCCCCGAGGACTCTTTCTATCGTGCGATTTTTGTAGAACAATGAATTATTAATTATTAATTAATATATTTAAAAAAAAAATGAACTACCAAACTCAGAAGTTTTGATACTACGAGTACAAGACTGTGCGATATTGTGGAGATATTGTTTTCGCGATTTCCAAATCCCTCGGGGAAACTTTCCATGGTGCAATTTCCGTAGATCAACGAATTATTGATTATTAGCGATTAATTAACGTATTAAAAAAAAAAAATAACTGTCTAATCGAGAAATTTTGATACTCCAACCAATACTCCAAATTTTGATACTCCAATGTTGTGCGAAATTGTGGAGATATTGTTTTCGCGATTTGGAACCTCCTCGAGGACTCTTTCTATCATGGAATTTTTGTAGATCAATGAATTATTGATTATTAATTAATATAACTATATTTATACGAAATATATGTTGTTTTCCTCGTGCGGAGTTATCCTGGCCCAGACTCCGTTTCCACGCTGGGAAGCTTCGACAGATATTTTGCGCGGTAAGTTTACCGTAACAAATACACGCGAAGGCATTTGATCTATTATTATTTTTCTTGTCTACGGATCGAGTTTCAATCAAATGTTTCATACTCTTTATAAAAAAAACAACTATCTTGGAAATTTTGAAACCACTAGTGTAATATCGTGCAAAATTACGGAGAAATTATTTTCGCAATTAACTCCCGTGATCGTGCATTTTTTTTTTTTTTTTTTGTAGATCAACGAATTATCGATTGATTATCAATATACTATTGTTTATATGAATTTATATAAAAAAATACGTGTTACCATTCTTCGTCGCGCTTTATCCTCTCCCAGACTGAGTTTCCGTTACGAGGAAGTTCCGGCTTGAGTTTTCTCGGATGTTTGGACGAATCTCAACAGCCGCAGGAGAATCAGGATGCAAGCCGAGCACGCGCGTGATGCATCGCAGGATGCGCGCGTCTCCCCCGATATAATCGTCGGTCTAGCCAGACACGCATAAGTTTATTGGACTTGGAGTTATGCGGACGACCCAGTTAACACACACCACGTGCGACACGGCCAAACATCTGCGGCACTTTTCGATGCCCTCGTCACTCCTCCCCGTCGCTATCGAGTGGATACCAAAAACTCGCAGTCTGGATCTCGTCTAAATATTGCGCAACGGCGCATCGGCTCGACGACGGCGCGGTCATTCGTTGAAATTCGTTCCCTCGTCTCTCGCCGACTCCGACGGCTTGCAATTTACGATCTATCGCGTCTGTCGACGATCGATCGCATGTCGATATTCTTTGATCGTCGTTCGTTCGCCGCGGAGTAAACAAAAAAAAAAATTGATTAATAAATTCGTTATAAATTAAATACTGTTGAAACTACATGTTTGGCATCGACCACGATTATTTGGTAGAGGTGAATATCTCGATGGATATACAGGGCGTTCGTGAAAAGAATAATAAAAAAAAATAAAAATAAAAATGTTTCTTTCAAGTCGTTATGCGTTTTGCGTGTAGAATCGGTCCAAGGACCGAGAGAATGCGCGCGCAGGTACAATGCGATCTTGTTCGCGCCGAGCCTCGTACGAATTGAATTCTCGGATCTTTTGTCGGAGCTGTGGGCGATTGTGCGACTTCCGTGGGAATGCGCGAAACGGAAGTGCAACTCTCTCGGATTTGCAGGGCTTCGCGGGTATAACGTCCGCGGTAAAAGACGCTCGCGGGGAAGGCGCGGAGGTAATAACGAGATTTCTTTATAAATCCTTTCAGGACGGGAAGCGCGGAAAGCCGGAAACGAGAAGCCCAAGCTACCGTCAAACTAACGCCATATCGAAAATTTACGAGGATCGATTCCAATTGATCGACCAATCAGAATCGGCAATTATTTAGCGGTTTCTCGCGTCGAATATTTTTTTAATTTTCAATTTTTTTTTTCTTCCGATTATAATTGCACGGAGTCACATATATAGCACAGTCCTAGCAACGAGACGGAATTTTCGATGAAAACAACGTTTTATGTCTATCGCGAAATATTTTTTAATTTCGAAGTTTAACGAGATAATGTTATTCGATTTACACCTTCGCCTATCTAGCACGAAATATTTTGAAAACATTTCAGAAATATTTTGTAATATTGTATTGTTTGTATTTTGTATTGGTAAAATATTTTCGATATTCCAAAAAAAAATATTTTCGAAACATTTCAGAAATATTTCTGTGCTATGTGGGTGATTTAGACATAATCATCGATAAAATATCGAAATGTAACGAATATAAAACCCCGTGAAAATTATTGTCGAGGGACAATCTGCAAGAGTCTCGGAAGATGTCTGTCGTGGCCGACTCTCGGCGCCGATATTGTTTGATCCGAAAAGTTGAAAACCTTTCAGAGTCCTTCTCCGATGGACAGGTGAAGTGGCAAATAAGCTGGAATCAACGGACGACAATCGTTACGTTCTCTTAACCCCGATCTCGTTTTCCCTCCACCTTGAGCCCGTTGGTTTGCGCGACAGCTCGGTGGAAAGAAAGTGATAAATTTATCACGAGTTTGCAGGCTCGTGCTTGCCAGACGATAAGGCCGCGGGTGCAAACTCGATTCGATAATACGACATTGCAAGCGCGGGCGCGCGCGTGCATGGGGGGGGGGGGGGGGGGGGGGTACATAATAAACGCTCACCATTCTCTCCGGATGAAACAGGTGCCGGTTCCTTAACTCGAGATAAACACCGACCGCGTAAAACCGAGTCTGTACGCCACCTCTTCCGGGTCCCCAAAGTTTACGTTTCATCGGTAGAGTAAATTTTCACTGGGCAAAGTTTCTGATTAAAAAGAAACACAAAAAACGAAAAGAAAGAAAAAAAGTAAACGACTCTCTTTGTTCTACCGCGCAGCATCGGCTGCGCACGAGCCCAAACAAGTATGTCAATCAGTGTTTTCCGCGGCAACCTCAGTCAGACATTCGTAAATAACTCGCGTATTATTCTTTCGATTAGCGGCTATTTTTGTCTCTCAAACTCCTGCGAGACAAGTGAAAATAACATTTGTTGTTGTTTTTTTTTTTAATGCAGCTCGATAGTCGACTTTGGCACGCTTCGCTTATAGGTTAATGAGAGTCGTCGACGCATCGTCGAGCCTCTCTCATAGGGATAACCTTCATTGTGTTGCGCGTAGAAATTTTTCAAACTGCCTAAAAATATCCACCGCTGCTCGCGAACTCTGGTGGCGAGTTCACAAAAATAAGGCTCGAATGTTACGAGGCGAAGATAATGGTGGTACGTGTACGTACGAAGAAGCCGTACGAGCGGCTGCGCGGTGTGCGAGAGTAGAGCGCGACCGCCATTGGTCGAGCCGATCGTTTATCTACGGTTTGCTCAGCCAGAGTTGCGTCGCCGACCGAGGAGAGCGAGCGAGCGCGAACCGAGCTGTTTACACTCGGCGAGAGGCCCACGCGCCGCGCTCTTTGCCCGTAGGCAATAAACCTCGGGCTGCGACGATGTAAATTTACTATTTATCAATGAAAAACTCTCGGTGCGAAAAAAAAAAATCGCCAGAATTTTTCGTCGGCGAATATATAAAAACAAAACTATTACCAAAATTGTCGGTAATCGTGGGAGTTATATCGGCCTCGTAGATACGACGTTGGATTGGCTACTGTAACAATGGT
Source organism: Exephanes ischioxanthus (assembly GCA_958510785.1). Taxonomy (NCBI): domain Eukaryota; kingdom Metazoa; phylum Arthropoda; class Insecta; order Hymenoptera; family Ichneumonidae; genus Exephanes; species Exephanes ischioxanthus. The sequence continues at coordinate 13,194,059 of OY294022.1, read as the reverse complement.
GGAAGGGTATTTTATCAGGAAAACACTGTAGGGTATACGGATAGATTCTCATCTGTACGCGACATTCATCACGAGACGAACGAGAAACTGTTGACGTATCGCCCGAGCGGATAATCGTGCGAGAATGTTTCGTCACTGAATGTTAAAAAAAAACATTAGTAAGGTTTATCAGTATCAATGATCGGACACGTCCCAGTCGTCGGACACTCCTATGAAGATTTGATTTATTCCGATTTATTTAAGCGTTAGAAATCCAATTTGACACTTCGTATCTACAAACATTATTCGATGCACAGAAAAAAAAGTTATACAAGGTTTAAGTCTAAATTATTTTCTATTGTTGCATTTTGTTAAAAGACAGACGATATAGTGTCCGGATATTGGTACAATCGGACAGTTCGAAGAAGTTAGGCAAGCTGGCTTCCTACGTAGCTCACCTTCAGTATTGTTTAGCCTAAATATAATTTTCTTCATTCATTTAATCAATAAATGACAAAGAAATTCTTTTAGTTAATATGAACTAGTTGCGTTCGTACATCAAAACTCTCGAAATCTATGAGTGTCCGAAACATTGGGACATACAGTGTCCGAATATAGGGACGCGCCGAAACACCGCGTCCGTAAACTGGTACATTTAGACTCTCTTGTTATTTTCTCCCGTAATTAAAAGTATATTTCTCTTTGTAATTTATCGATGTGTTTCGGAAACTAGAAACTATCGGCTTGACATTGGTTTCAGTTATTATCACAAAAAATTTGTTCTTCACCAATTAATAACTACTGGAATCCGGGGATGCTCTTAGCGTCCGAGCGTTGGTACTTTTATCTGAACACTGTCGGTACTTTATACGTCCGGCGAATATGAAAAAAAAAAAAAAAAAAAATTGTCGGTACTATGAGCCCGAGTTATATCGGGCTCATAGATATGACATTCGATTGGCTATTGTAACAATGGCGGAAGGGTATTTTATCGCGAAAACAATGTGGAGCATACAGATAGATTCTCATCTATGTACGATTATCATCTCGAGACGAACGAGAAACCGTTGACGTATCGTCCGAGTGGACAATCTTGACTGTACGCAAATACTGTTAATCCACGGAGGAGAGTGGGCAATGCGCGCAGCTACTGCGCTGTGAGTAAACACCGCAAAGTAATGAAGTAAACCGCGCAAATATGTTAACGCTCTTCGATTGGCTGCTGTAACAATATTTTATCACGAAAACAGTATAGGGTATACAGATAGGGTTCTCATCTATACGCGACTTTCATCTCGAGTCGAACGAGAAAAACCGTTGACGTATCACCCGAGCGGATAATCCCGACTGTACGCAAATACTGTTTAATACGAGGAGGAGAGTAGGCAATGCGCGCGGCTGCTGCACTGTGAGTGAGTAAATAATACGAGCGAACATCCACGCAAATATGTGAACGCTCGCGACTTGCCACGATAAGATATACTACTCGGATACTACGGGCAGCAGAGAGAACACACTTCCCCCACCCCCGATTGTTCAATTTATTTTTAATTTACGAAAACATTCGAAGTAGAAACGAGCGTGCCGACTGTTATTGTCTCCCGTGTGTTTTTCTCATCGTGCAATAAGTAATCAAAATATTACCGTGACCGTTTTAATTTCTCGTTGTTAGATCGTAGATCGTGCCTCTTCGGCTGGCGCGCAAAACTCTAGTGGAACGTAGTTGAGAAGCTCGACACGTGCGCGAAGCGTGTACGATCGTGTGCGGCTCTCGTCTACCGTTATGTTAAACTCGAATCTAACTCGTAATTCCCCCACCTATGTGTATACGCGAGCGCGAAAGAAAAAAAAAATCTTACCCAAATACACGACGAGAAAAGGATGAAGTAGTTCCGGTACGGCAGTCTCCCACATTGTCCGTCCTCATTCCTCCGTTCTTGTACTCGGCGACCTTGATTTTCGTAACACTGCTCGCAGTCACTCGCGTGAAAAATAATAATTCCTTGCCGGACGATTCCATTATCCCCGCGTCGGATCAGTCACTGGTACGATACAAAACAGCTCCGTACCGCTGCGTGGTCGTTTGCATCTCACGACCGTAAGTACCCGTGCTCCACAACCCTTTACGGTATTACTGTAAACATAGCGAAAAAAACGGAAGAAAAAAATATTACATCTCGATTTCTCGGTCGTGGATGAATGGCGGTTATGTTGGGATCGAGCATCTTCCGTAGTTGATCGGGTCGAAAAATGGCGGTTCTCTGTTGTTTCATCGCGAGAGAGCAACGGCATGAGAGGATCGGATATGGCATTAAACTATGGTTTATATTTTTCATGTCCCTCTCTACGCGCGCGGTCTCTCCGCTCTTTCTGGGCGCGTCGACCTCGTGCGGCACTCACGCGGAGTCAACTATACTCGCATGCGGCGAAGCGCTTCTCCAAGTGGCGGTTATATTTCGTGAAGCTAGAGCGTGAAAGGGTCTCTCTCTCCGGCGGGGCGGGTGGACGGCGGGGAGAGAAGCCGCGCGGTGTTTGACGGGAGCGGACGCGACCGGACGCGAACGAATCCGCCCGATGTCGAGTCGTCGGAACGGAGGAGAGACGCCCGCAGTGAACGGCGTTCGCAGTCAGTCGCCAGAGAGCGCTTCGCACGTGATCACGCCTCCTCGCGGCTCTACGCTCTCTCGGGCAATCGCAACTGCGCAATCGTTTTCAAACGTCGTTCCGCAATCGGCCGGGAAACACGCACGCGCTCGATTTATCCCGCCTCGTCTTGCTCCGTGTGTTATTGCTGGAGGCGCGTGTGCGAGCCGGGTGCAAATTATCTGTCACCAAGTCTGCTAAAATCGAAGAGAAAGAGTGGAGCGCGGGAAGCTCCCGACCGTGAATAAAGCCTGGCGTCGATATTCGCTCAGTGGAAAACTTTTACATGGCAACAAACAAGTCGGTCGCGCGGTGTGTGTTAAGGATCGTCGAGAGTTATGCGCCGACGAGAGGACTAACGTTCAATCTGGATTTGACTGTGTTGAGGTTCTACGATTGAATAACAAATATATATATATATTTTTTCTTTTCGAGTGATATAATCGACGAAGAGAGTTCCGATTTATCAACACGAGATTCACGCTCTCGTTTCATAGACAGCACGGATACATTATATCTCCGCCGTTCCCTGGGTGTAGCGCGCCCGCGCACGCGCAGTGCAAGTGCGACGTTGCCGCCAGTACGAGAGGCCCGTAGGGATTGTTCGCTGTTGCTGGACGCTCCGGTGTCTGTGTGTGTGTTCATATGTGTGCGTGCGCGCGAGAGCATCGACGTTGCCAGGAGCAAAGCTAGCTGAACGAAGGGGGAGACACTTGTGAACAGCAATATTCTGACTTATTCACGCAGTGATAAATCGAACGGAAAAAAAAAAAAAAAATCATAAAAAAACTTAATTTTTTTGTTGTTCTTCCCAACAGACTATATTCCGTAAGTGCGGAGGAAATATCGTGAAATTGAATCGTGCGTTAAGTTTCGTAGTCGAGGGAGATTTTATCTGTGACAAAAGTTTAAGACCCGCGCGTCGCGCACAGCAAGAAAACGTGCTCGGCAACTCCCGCCGAATCGACGAGAGCCATCGTCATTCGTCGGTGCGCGCGCACTATAGCGTAATCGGGAGAGACGAAGCTACACTCCCGTAACTTTCGAACTGGGCGGCTCGGCGACGTTGCCGGTTTTAATCGCGCCCCCAGGCTCCCACACTGTAGACGTTCTAGTGGCCCGCACTCGCGTGCGCGGCTGTATGTGTGTATTTCGTATAGCACGCTCTCAAACGGAAAACGTGTGTATACGCGGGGACGCGCCCGTGTATGCGAGAGATCGGCGTCGGGAGAGTGACTCCGCAACGGACGCGCGTCTCGCTGCCGCCTCGCGACGCCGCAGCTAGATTCCAGGAAAGCCATCCTCGTGCCTTCTCGCATCGCGCCTAATTCCGAGCCCCGGCAACGAACGAACGAACGAGAGACGGCCCGAGCCAATTCCTCTTTCTCGTCCCCCTAACGTTATCCACGCAATACAACCGACACCGACCAATGCTATCACGAAAGTCAGGCTGGCTCAATTTATCGGCGCATTTGCACACAATTATCCACAGCGACGGACAACGAATCTCTGAGTCCATACGACGGTTGTTGAGATCCAATAACGGTTTAGCCGGTTGATCGCAGTTGCAATCTCGTGATATTGTGTTGGCGGGTTAAAAAAATACGAAAACAAAAAAACACTTCAGAGGAAAGAACATTGGGCCGTAATTATAGTGGAGGAAAATAATTGAAGTACAAGCGGAAAAGTTTACTGGGACAAATATGAGCGCGAGAGTGTTGAATCCGGCGATGATGAGCGAGATGGGTCATCGAGGCATCGTCGGCGGTGGCGGCCCCGGTCCGAGAGTGGCCCCGAGTCGGGCGGCTCTGGCCCGGGTCCGACGGGACCTATTCGGGCCCGTGGACCACGCTGCGGCCCGTGCCTTGGCCGAGCGTGAACTCAGAGCCCAGTCGTTGCTCGACGCCGACCGTTGGGGCTTCGACTTTCACCTTGAGATACCGCGAACGAATTCGCGCTACGAGTGGTCGCCGATAAAGTCCCAGGACGTCGTGCCCGAGCCTTACGCCCTACGCGGCATGCCGTATCTCCGCAGGCACGCGCCCGGAACGCCGATCAAGAACGAGCCGGTCGCACAGAACGGCAACGTTAAATTTTCCACGAGAAAACGCACCGCTACAGCGCCGATAACGCCGATCACGATGGTCGCCCGGAAGGCCGAGAGGACTCCTCCGCAAGAGCCGAGAGTACCGGACAACGGCGACCTCACCACCAACGTTTCCGACGACGATCTCACCGAGGAGACGTGCGCGAGGAAAAAAAAGCGCATCGTACCGCGGGAACAGACCACGCCGGTACTACCTCCTGCTGCAAGGAAACAACCCCCCATAACCGGTATGGAAAAATGTTTATTTAAAATTAAATTTAAGTCCTGCATTTTTAAACCTCAGTATGCATCGGCGGTCACTTTGGCCCCAACGTTTTTTCGCCTAACGTGTACTGCAAGCCTTTACGTTACGGTGGGACGTAGAGTGTCTCACCTTCTTGCGCTAAGTTTTCAATTTTTTAAAACAAATTTCTTGACACGAAATACCGAGGTTCTGTTTTTATAGTGTCAAAATGTATGGATCAAAGGGTTAAGCACGTTTTTGAACAGGTAATAAAGGTTTTTTGAAAATTTGACTGCGCGAGCTTAAAGTTTCATCAATTCTCTGCAAAAAGTATGATAATCTTCTTTTGCCGAAAAGTGCATCGTCACCGAGGTATTCGAAATATTCGAGGCCGAAAATTAACGATTCGCTACGAAGGTGTGCACTCTAAGGGTTAAAGTCGTTTATAGAAAGTTTTACGCATCTATTGATTATAGTCGATGGTTATTTGTATTGAAGCTAATATTCTTAACCTGGAAAAACATTAATTGCAAAGAATTTTCAAAAATATTGACTGGTTTGTGCTAATTTTCGAAAAAGTACTCGTTCAGTTTTTTCAAAGAATAATTCCTAATTTTTGCTCGATTTTTAATGTATTGCGGCTCATTGTCTTTCGCGAAAGATGCTTCACGAATTCACTGTCCAAATATTCGATAGTATTTTTCGTTTAAAAATGAAAGCTTTTTGTTTATGAAGGAATTTTGTCGATGGATAAAGAAAAGGCTGTAATTTTTAACCGAAAGATTATTCTTCGAAAAAACTGAACAAATATGTACCTTCTTGTAAATTAGCACAAACCAGTGAATGTTTTTATAAGTCCACGGCAATTAATATTTTTCTAATTTCAAGACATTCGCTGTAATACCAATGACCAACCACTATAATCAGTAGATGCGTCAGAGTTTGTATAAACGACTTTAAAAATTAAGCACCCATTTGACTAGTTTAAATCGCCTCAATCAGGTTAAAAAAAAGAAAAAACAGATTATTCAGTGTAACGATTACCACCTTCAGGAAAAACCTCGACTATCCGGGTCAAGTTGAATGGGGCTAGCCACTGAAAATCGGCCATGATTCCGAGTTAATTTTACGATAAATAGCAATGTGTTTAAATTAGTAACACGTTATTGTTTTAGGCCGCATGAAAAGCTATTTCAACAAGCAGAAAGTACGAACGAAAAATGTATCGTCAGTTTTCAACAGTTTAGAGGTCGTTCCTTCACAAAAAGACAAGAAAAGAAATGTTCGCTGCTTTTTTTTTTTATTTAACTTAGTTTCTGGAAGACGTGAATGTTTTTGATCGTTTCTCCACTTCATTGTGAGTCAACGGTTTGATGGACGTTGAATTCGCAAACTGTCCATGAACAATTGAGGCTTTACTTTAATGTAATAACGAGATATTAGCCGGGTGTTGATATCTCGTTGACATTCACAATCGGCGTCGGAGAATGTTTTCGTCGCAGCGTGCCAAAAGTTCGAAAGTTTATCGCGTGTATGCATATATAATTTTTTTTTTTTTCGCATTCGCTGATTAATCAAGAGCTTCACACCAGTGGCAAATCGCATCGGTTACTCTCGATAAGACTATAATGTTCGCACAATTAGATACGCAATTTACAGTGACCTTTTCGGCGTATGTTTCTTTTTTTTTTTTCGGGCACTTGTCGCGGGGACCTTGGCGAGCGAAACCGAGCGGCGTTTTACGAGAGACAGTAAATCGATATAGTATTGTGTAAATACAAACGTGGCGAACTGCGAGCCCGGTAAGCGAGAGCGCGGGAGAAAGAAAAAGAAATGACAAAAGAAAAAACAAAATACGCAGTGGGTCAAGACAATTCCGACACTCTCGTCCACTCGGTTTGTGACTCCTGAGCCCCACCGGAGTGAATTATAAATTTGTCGTTTACGAGGCTCGCAATTGAAATAATGACGCGTAACGCGCGATAAGGCAGCAGCGTGTGACGTCGGCGCGCGGGCAACCGAGCACGTACTCGCGCCCTCCTCTTTCCCTTCGGTCGAATTGTTTTCCGGGTACGAGTTAATTGCATATTAGACGCAGTTTCTTTAGTCCCTTGTGGACAGGTACGGAGGAGCGCGGTCACTGGTCACGGAAAATGCGCTAATTAAAGAATGGTCAGGCAAAAGTCGGGGAATTTACTGCGATTGGTAAAGAAAAAGTGAGTGGCGATACTAAAAGAGAGAAGACAAAAAATAAGGTGTCCCTCCATGTAGAAGCAAAATTGGAAGAATCATTCCTTTTTTTTTACGTTAGGACATTATTTTCATCAATCGATGAAAATAAAGTCTCGAAATTTGAATTGCATCGAGAGAAGCGCAAAATATTTTGTACTATAGTCGAACGACTTGTGCAAGTTATTTTCCATCACCATTAAATCGATTTTTAATACCGATTAATTTCGAGTCATATTATTATCATTAGTTTCAACTTTAATTAGAGAACATGTCTTATCAAGTCGGGAAAAGTCTGGTCATTTTTTCCACACCCTTGAGCGGCCGCTAATGACGAATATTATTAAAATGTTGCAAAAAATAATTTTAATAAATTAAAAATCGCAAAATAATTTTTACTTTTCCACCCTAGGAATTATTAATCGATGAAAATGAAGTTTCGAAATTCGTTTTGCATCCAAAGATCCAAAGAACACACAAGCGATGTGCAAAAGTTATTTTCCATCACCGTTAAATAGATCGTAAACGTATGTTTTTTAATACCGATTAACGCCAACGAAGAACAATTTGATCATCGACCGCGGATAATTTTTCTTTGTCGGAGAAAATAATTTTCCATCCCACCCCGTCCGAATTCGGATTCATCTCGAATTACCGTTGCTGCAGCAGTGTAATTGTCTTCGCGAGCTTATCCCCCAGTTCGAAAAGAGAACTCCGGGTACCAATGTGTATTTTTGTTATTATTCGGCGAGTGCAAGCCACCCACGCGTTGCTACTATTTCGGAACGCGCCGGGACCAACAGCGCGCTACGCTCCTCGCTTGCAGCGGCTGTGTTGTACTCCGGCCTTTCGCCAATTCCTTTGCGTCTCTTCGCCCCGTTAAATTTTCATTACTTTTTCGTACACCACCGTACGTACTCCCCAAAAATCCAGGTATCGGCCAGGATTGAAAACGCATCGGTTCCGACATAGGGGCATGAGCAGCCGAGAGATACGAATTTCGTAACGTACTTTGTTAATGAGAAACCGGTCAGCTGTTACGGGCGAACATGCGGGATGGAGAAACTCAGCGTTACCGGCACGCCGCAGCGTTACCCCCCTCGGCTGTTATTCCCGGGGCGCACACCCCCAATGACTCTCCGGCTCCCCTAGTCGTTCACCCCCACAGAGAGAGAGCCCATACGGCCGTCGAGGATATCAGCTGTGTGCATAACGGACGATGCCCCGTCGGTGAATTTACACGAAGGGCAAGGGGGGCGAGGGTAGATCGCCCAGCCGGCTTTTAAAATCCGTAAAACGAATCGTTACTGGGATCGCATCCCTCGCCGACTCTTGCACCCTTCGCGTTCGCGGTTAATTTAATTTATTACGCTCTTTCTCTTCGTGATTAAATTATTCATTCTTTATTCTTATTTTTTATATAAAATAAAAAACAAAAATTCTCGTCGGCTGCATGATATAATATAATGGTGAACAGTTACTTAAAATCCGTAAAACGAATCGTTACTGGGATCGCATCCCTCGCAGACTCTTGCACCCTTCGCGTTCGCGGTAAATTTAATTTATTATGCTCTTTCTCTTCGGGATTAAATTATTCATTCTTTATTTTTATTTTTCATGTAAAATAAAAAACAAAATTCTCGTCGGCTGCATGATATAATATAATGGTGAACAGTTACTTAAAATCCGTAAAACGAATCCTTACTGGGATCGCATCCCTCGCCGACTCTTGCGCCCTTCGCGTTCGCGGTTAATTCAATTTATTCCGCTCTTTCTCTTCGTGATTAAATTATTCATTCTTTATTCTTATTTTTTATATAAAATAAAAAACAAAAATTCTCGTCAGCTGCATGATATAATATAATGGTGAATAGTTACTTGAAATTCGTAAAACTAATCGTTACTGGGATGGCATTTCTCGCCGACTCTTGCGCCCTTCGCGCTCACGGTAAAGTTATTTTATTCTCCGCTCTTACTCTTCCTTAAAATATAATTAAAAATTTGTTTTTGTTTAGAAAATATTTTATAATATTTTATAATTATGTAATATATAAGAAGGCCGAACATAAACTTGGTCGAAAGCTGGAGCAGACCAACTTTGATATGTATAGTACGACTGTTTATGTGTATACGCTGCTTTCGCGGGGTGGAAATAAAAATAGTGGCGTAAGCTGTCGCGATCCGCGAGAGAGACATCAGTCCTGACCAGCCTCAACATCTACGCGATTGCGTTTCTTGACGTCGGCGCTGCTTCCTTTCTCGTACGCGACACTTAATGCGATGTATATCTATATATATTTATATATACATATATATAAATATATGTATATCACGAATATACATATATATATAGATATTCACGACACTACGAGACAACGGCGACTGGGACGTCTGTCGATAGATTATCGTAAATGCTTAGAGCCAAGAAAACAGCCGTCCGGCCGCAAATATCGAGAGCTCGTGTACCGAACATTTGCAGTTAGTCTTTTTGATATTAGGCAGCTATATTATTTTTTTAAATCTTCGGTCATGACGGCAACGTAGAGGCTTCGGTACTCTAAAAAAAATTTTAATTTAATGTCGCGGACTGGAAGTTTTTATGAAAAAATTGGTACAGTAAACTTAATGTACAACTGTGATGAAAAATTAATATATTTCTTCATTGAAATTAAAGTCAATTAGTCGAGTTAACGTACTTTTATAGTAAAATTAAAGTGGATGATTAAATATATTTCCAATGTTTTTAATTCACTGAACACTCATCTTTCATAACAGTTGTCCATGAAATTTAATATACACAAGTTTATGCATAATGACTTCCACTACCCGTACATTAAATTTTATACGCATTTTTTTTTTTTTTTTTTTTTCAGTGTAGGGTGAACCCTGACTGCTTAATGTAAATCCGTAAACCCTCTCGCGGTGCGCAATGGGCAGAATGCTTAGAGCCAAGAAAACTGTCGCCCGGCCTCGAATATCCGAAACGGGTGTACCGAAAATTAGCCTTTTTTATATTAGGCAACTATATCGATTAATTTTTTTTTTTTTTGTTCTTTATCTACTGTCATGCCGCAATGAGTCATGACGGGGACGTAGACAGGGTTGGGTAGGGTGAACTCGGCCTGCGCAATGTAAATCCGTAAACCCCCTCGCGGAGCACAATAGGCAGCGTACAATCTGATCGTAAGGGCGCAGCCGATTCAGTCTGCGGTACTTCAACGTGTCATGTTTGTGTCGCGTGCTGGAAAGCTCTCGCGGGGTCGGAAAATCGGGCAGATGTTCGATCGCAGCTTTCCCCTCCTAAGGGGTGAAGGGCGGGGGGGGGGGGGGGGGGGGGGGCGGTATGTGGTGGAAAGCGGGGCAACACGGACCAATCTTTTTAATGCCACGTGAAAGATCGGTAACAATGGTCCGTTTTGCCCCACTCGCCCCCTATACGCCGTTCACAATACAGGGGGAATATTCGGACTTCGTGTCTACCAAGAGGACACCCCTTGGCGATCAATAATGATATATTGACAAATGTTCGTACACCGGAAATTTCGCAAACTCTCCTCTCCCCCGCCCCTCCAGGAGATCGCGTCCCAGACTGTGTAATAAATGACATTTTCCGAATATATATTTATTTTTTTCACTAAAAAAATCACTAAAAAAAAGACTTCGGAAAAATCTGAAAAACTTTCCAAAAATGCAGATTGTATGTGTTGCATTTAAAAATGGTCAAGTCCAATCAATTCTAATAACGAGAACAGATACCGTCCCGTTGGAGTCTTGATAAGTGAAAAAAAATAAAAAAAAAAATGATTTGACGTAACCTAGAGAAAGTCGCAAAACATAAAAAAAACAAAATTCTTTCCGTCTGTTACAGATTTCATGAAGAGTCGCAAGCGCAGCCTGAACGGCAGCGCGAAGAGCATCGTCGAACTACCGGAGAAGATCGCCCGCAACGCCGGTCACATACGCAGCTAAAGACCCCCGTCCATCATGCGTCGTCCGTTTCTTTTTTTTTTTACTCTTCATTATCGTGTCATCATTGACTTATATGTACTCGTGTACCCACCTCTCAGCTACTCTTAAATATTACGACAATTACCTGTGTCAGTTCATCTATCGCGTAAAAAAAAAGAAGAAAAAGCACAAGAAAAAAAAAAGTTTTTTTTCTTTTGATCTTACAAAGATGCACTTTCTTTTAATCTCGCAACGAGTATAAAAAAAAAAAAAAAAAAAAAAAAAAACAATTGCGCGGTAGTTCTCCCGATTATTAAATTATGTGAATACCGGGGCCGTATGAAATTACGATATAATAATATTAATAACGAATGAGATAGATGAAATGAAAAAAAAAACGCGGTTCCGGACAGAGCGACGGGGAGAACCGCCGAGTCTTTTGGCTGTGCCATTCACGTAGAGTTTATCCGCCTGACACGCACTGAACGTCCGAAAGACAATATATATTGTACAGATATAATAAAATAGCGGGGCCAGCGAACGATGATGATCGACGCCGCGTACACGGCATTTGTCGTTGCAGCGAGCGTCGACACAAAGATAAACAGTTTCCGCGGAGCGAGGGAGGGGGGGGGGGGGGGGGGGGGCGAGAGACGGAGAGATGAGTGCGAAGTAGTCTTCGTCGTAGGTTAGGCAAGAGACATGGTCAAAATTTATTGTAATATATATTGTTCGCTACGTTTTTTTTTTTCCTCTTTCTCTTATATGCTTATATAAATCGAGAAGGGAAAAAGCGCGCGCAGATAGGCGCACAGCGCATGCGCATGCTACAATCCTAGTATAAGATATCAATTAACTGTTAAACATAAGAGATATAGAGAGAAAGAGAGTATATGTATTTTCTATCGCGTCTTGAGCGGCTCTTGGACTGGTCTCACCGCTCCGACAGCGGACGTCTTTGATTTGATACGCGTCTCGTTCGAAAAATTGCATCAACTGCTGCCGTTAAACAATTTTCGATAGTGGATTTTTTAGTTTTTTTTTTTTTCATTTTTTTTTTTTAACGTTCAAGTTTATTTTGTGCAATTATCCGCAGCGAACCATCCGAGATAGCTCGAGGAGACGTGAAAAATCAGTTGGCTTCTTCGCGTTTCCCCGAACAGGCGATTCTTGCAATAAAACAACCACAAATTGGAAACATGAACGACAGAGTTATTTATTTTTATTTTTTTTTTCATTGTACTATCCGAGCGAAGAAATTCGCGTGATTAGATGTATTTAATTTTATTACTTTCGAGTAATTGGGCATTTTAATCAAAAACCTGTCATGTAGCGGAAGGGACGGAACGGCGAGGAGTCAAATCAAGGACGTAAGGTCGAGGCGCTTGTCTACTGAAGCGAAGAACAAGGAATTCGAGATCCAACATACCTCGGCCAATGAAACGAATCGTCGACCATGCGTGCCGGAAAAATAAAAAATCAAAAAAACAAAAAAAAAAATATATATCCTCAGGAGAATTTAAAAAATCTCGATTGACCGAGCGTTCGTTCGCTTTTCGAAAAATGACGGCCGGAGTGTTGCGCGACGAGCCCTACCACGCTCCGTCGTCAACCGCGGATTGATCCTTTCTTCGGTTGTTACACCATTTTTCGAAAATCGAGGTTGATCCTCCAATGGCGGGGATGTATTTATTTATTTTTTTAATTTCTTAAATAACAATTATTATCCGAACCGCGCGTCTCACGTACTCGCCGATAAATTTCGTCAGGCCTCTGATGGGTCTCGAATTTCGCGTGCGAGTGTCGCAGTTTTGTGCCAACTGCACGCGACGAGACTGCGCAGAACGAGAGACCGATCAGTCCCGAGCGCTCTCGTCGGAGACTTCGAGTAGCTGTACCTACGTTACCCAAGAGTTTAAGCATTGATCTCCTGTACGACTTTACGAAAGTACAGCCGATGCCAAATCCATTGATCCTCGATTTTGTCTTTTCATTTTTTTTTTTTCTTTTTTTTTCACCTCCTTTCGTACCCTAAAGTCCAGTTTACCGTTCATCAGTCCCCCCCCCCCCCCCCCCCACCTCCCTCCTAGTTTCTCCCCTTCCTGATATTCGCGGTTTAAACGATACGAACACGGGGCTCTCTCGACAGCCAAATGCTACCAAAACGTGAATAATTGTCGTTGCCAAATAAACTCCATTACTTTACATGCAGCTCGCACACTCGTAGATTACTCATTGCAACGCGAATCGGGGAATGTCTTCTCGCGACCGAAGCTAAAATTTCAAGGGGCATTATCGAAAGTAAAAAAAAAAAAAAAAAAACAAATAACGGAGAGACATATTATTGCAACGACCTATATTCGTACCCTCCGAACACACACGGCTCACGAAGCCTTCCCAAATTTTTTTTTTTTTTTATTTCGAGTGTTCCGTCACGAACCCTTTTCATCGATTCCACGAGAAACTCTCTGTAATTATTAATGCAACACGTCATCCGGCTGGTCAAACCGATGCGTGTATTTTTTTTTCTCACTTTCACATAATTTTTTTGTTCTTTTTTTTTTTATATTTTGAGATTATAACCAAAAAATACGACTGGTGGTTACAAGCTATTTTCGTCCCTGTTCAACGAGTGTTTAATTAATGCGATAGTTTTTTATTTTTTCTTTCCATTGTCGATAGTCGGACCGTTCGACCCGACAATCGAACGTGAAGGTGAGATCGCGCTTTGCGCGGACTTGCTGCGCGTGGACCGCGGGTGAAATCAATTTTGCAGGCATTTAATTATTCGAAAAAAAAAAAAAAAAATTTGTCAACGCGGTTCAAGAACCAAAACCCCGCTGCAAATAGTGCCGGACTCGAGACTGTTAATTCTTCACTCTCGTACCATCGAGGATCCCTTCGTCCCTTTGAGACGATAAGCTTTTGTTTGTTGCAGAGAATCGGAGGGACGAAAATAACAACAATGGAAAGAAAAAGAAAAAAAAATAATGTCTATGTAACCCTGTGATGTATTAGTATGATCTCAGTAAGCATAACTTAGCTCGTACTGTGTTAATGTCTAATTAGATTAAATTTCGATATAAACAAGTAGTAATAATCTGAAGGGGAAACCGTTCGTGGGGGTTTGAGACTGTCTGTGTTTGTGTGACTGCGACTGCGCGGATGCAAGTGTATGTATGCGCGCGAGCGAATAAAATCATGAAAAGGGGGAGATTAGGGGGTTTGATAGCGGATGACCCAGTGAATCATACCTTGCCTTCGTTTGCCGGAACGTGCGTGCAAGGCGCGTACATGTATGTATAACTATTTTTTATCAGAAAATCGTAGCTGTAAGAGAGTATAATTGAAAATAAAAAATAAAAATGAACTAACAAATACGGAATTAAATACGAAACGTCTATTTATTTACAAAACGAAAAACACACGACAATTAAAAAAAAAAAAAACAAGATGTTAATAATAATTTTTGAGCCTTTGATTATTGTGTCGAGGGTGATAAAAATCTATCACCCCGACTAAGAACAATAATTTTTTAGCTTTTTCTGTTTGAATAATTTTCGAGCTTTTTTTCGTTTGAATAACGTCATATGAAATACCCGATTTCCGGTATCCCTGCCCTTCAATCCCGTCGCCTCCGACCGGCTTTTGTTATCGCTGTACGAATTTCTACGTGGAACTAAACGTTTGTCACCGAACTAAATGATTTTGATAACGTTTAGCCATGGTCAGATCGAATGAAGAAGAAACCGATAGTGTCGGAAATGTGAAGAATTCCGAAAATTTGTCTAACGCAATATAATTTTAAGATGAAATTTTACCCAGACATGTGTTGGGGTGCCCATTAAAAGATCGGGTTGGAATTTTTCGAGAGAATGAGCAGGGTAATAATTTTTTTTAAATTAGCAACGCCCAGTCTGCGATATAAATACCAAATATGTTAAAAATGGCGAGAAAATTTTCAAAATGTGATAATTTCAAATCCCAGGTGCCTATCGTGTTCTACGGGAAAAAATACACATGATAGGGTGATTTTGGGAATCGCTAATATGTTTTTTCGACCCGTCACAGGCCGATGAAAATGGACGAAAAACCACCGAGAAACTCTCAAGTTTGCATTTTTTGGGAAAAAATTCACCATTTAAATTTTTTTATTTTTTTTTATTTTGGATAATCGCTTGGGAAATATGCCACTTAAAAACAATGGCAGTGGTTACCTAGGGTTTCCTACGTGACAAATTGCCACTTTTTAAAAATTCTTGAAACATAAAATCTCTCAATTTTGTACGGAAATGAGCCACTTGAATTCCAATGACGGAGCCGCTCGAAGCCAATGGCGATGGAAAAAATTGGATACCTACCTCGACAATTTTTACCTTTTCCGAATTGGAAAAATGCGAAAGCCTTGCGGAAAAATGCGGTACCCTTACCATTTTTTGGGTAAACATTTTTCTTTTCCTGCACCTAGCGAATATGGAATCGGATGTTGTCTAAAGTCAAGCCGGTCTTAAATTTCTGCGATTTCGTTCATTTTTTCCCGTTTTCGGCAATATTTATCATCAACATTACGCGCGATGTCGCGTAAGAGATATTTTTTTCATTGACTCGTTAGAAAATGATTATTGTCACCATCGGTCACGCGACTAAGAAGTGAACGAGGGTTGTTATCCAAAAAAAGAAACTTTCTCACCGTCCAGAGACGCACGGCAGGTATATTTTTCGGTTTTCTCAAGGTCACGCGGACGCTGCGTGAGACCGGAAGCGCAAAAAAAATATGGCGGATTTTTGGCATTCTCGTGCGGTCTAAGACAGGATAGAGGGAGCATCGTCGAATACCGTGTGGCGTACGAGGGTACAATCGACGATTATTCAACTCAGTCCCGGGACGCATCGGGCGGCTTCTACATTCTCCTGTAGGCATTCTTCTGTTGCTAAGGCCGCGGAACTCGCCTCGGCTAGCCCATTATTTTTAGAATGTACGGACGTACATGCACGCCCGTTCTACAGACGCGCAGTTTACCCAGTCGCCACTGTTACGTTAAAAAAAAATTACCGAGCTATAATTCACGCGTCGCTACGGTTCGTTGTAAATTGCAATAAATAGAGGAAACATAAGTACTTGGGATCAGCGACGACAATGAAAACCGGAAGCGATGGAAACAAAGCCGTGGGTTAGCAAAAATGTTCGCGTTTACGCTTCGCGACTTTTTCGAAGGCCGTCGTCGCGAATCTTCGGTAATTAATTAGTTAACTAATTAATATTTAAAAAAAACGATAACGATGCGACAAAATCCCGTAGCGTTACAACAACGAAGCTACCGTCAGACTTCATTTTTGCACCAGTCAATGGTACGAAATGCTCTTTGGGTACGAGCAAAATTCCACGCGCGGTTACCACTGTTACGATAAAAAATAATTACCGAGCAATAATTCACGCGCCGCTACGGTTCGTTGCAAATTGCGATGAATTGCGGAAACATACGTACTTGGGACGAGGAATGATAATGAAAACCGGAAGCGATGTGAATAGAATTCGAAAAACGCTCACGTTTACGCTTCGCGTCCGTTGCCAATCTTCGTCATAGTCGCGAATCTTTGGTAATGATTCGACAACATTACCATACTGTCCGTACGAAATTCAAAGACATTCAAGGACATTTCCAGGCTGTGTAGGGACATTTATGAAAACAATGAAAATAAGCATATCGCGCGCGACGTACGAAATTACATTTAGTACGATAACTGTTTTCGTTTAAGTTGGAATCGGTTCAGAAAAAGAAAACTACTCACTATACACGACCGTATATATATGACTCGGTGAAGCTGAGATAAACATTTCTTTAGGATGTTCGCTAGTAACATACGTTTTGAAACACGGTCAAATTCGCGAGAATATAAAAAATTTAAGGACGTTAGGTGAAATTCCAGAAAATTCCAGGACTTTTTCTAGAACCGGCAAAATTCAAGGACGGTTCCAGGACTTCAGGGACTGCTGGCCACCATAATTACAGACCGGGCGGCGATACATCAACGAAGCTGGCGTCAGACTCCATTTTCATACCAGTCACTGGTACGAAATGCTCCTTGGATACGAGCAAAGTTCCACGCGCGAAAAATCTCGACCGCAAAACTAAAAAAAAAACAGACGAAATTCTCGAATCATTAATGGGACGAGTGACGACAATTAAAACCGGAGGCCACGAAAATAGAGCCGTGAGTTCAAAAAAACGTTCAAGTTTACGCTTCGAGTCCGTTTCGAAGGCCGTAGTCGCGAATCTTCGGTAATGATTTGACAACATTACAGGCCCGGCAGCGATACATCAACGAAGCTAGCGTCAGACTCCATTTTCGTACCAGTCAATGGTACGAAATGCTCTTTGGGTACGAGCCAAGTTCCACGGGTGTGAAGATTCTCGACCACAGAACTAAAAACAAATGAAATCCTCGAATCATTAATGGGAAGAGGGAGCCTACTGAGCCGAGACAATTATCGACCGTCTAACACAGGAAGTTCGATTTCGTTTTGAGCATCGGCAGAAGCGCTCGGCGGAGAATACACTGCGCCGCGAGCGACGTTCTCGCCTCAAGGCAGCGCCTCTTGCGGCGGCTCCACGAACTCGATGTATATTCGAGTCGGTAACACAAGTAGCTACGACGACTGATGGGTAGCGAGGGTGGGGGAAGTTTTTTTTCTACTGCCGCGCGGTTCCGCACGACTCGACAGTAGAGCTGAGATAGTCTTTCGACCGTGCGAATTAATATTGACGAAATTGTCGAGGATCGGGGCGAACGTTGGACTCGACGCTAATAACCTTGAATATACCACACGGAGAAAAAAAAAAGTAATTAGTTGCACCAGCCAAGTGGGTTAAATACGCTCCGGACGATTAATTTGTTGGCGCAAGGAAATTAATTTCCTGGGCCAATATAATTAATTGGTTGGCAACAAACTTTTTTTCCACTTTTTTTTTTATTTGCCGAACTAAATGTATCTTACCCCGAGCGTATTAACCAGGCGGTTAGTTAGAGTAACTAATTATCTTGTATCTCGCATACAAACTCGTGTGAATAGTGCGATAGATTAAACCATTTTTTCTCTCAATATTTTATCCAAACCGGAAGTTCCTCTCAGCCAACATCCGTCATGTCCGCTCGGGGGGTGATTAGGAGCGACGCTTTCGCAGTGACGTTCCAAAACAATTCGGCACATCATTGCCCCATCATCGTGGACGGAGATGAGTGCAACGAACTTGTTGTTTGGCAACGGATTTTTAATTATTTTTGTACCGATCCAAATTTCCATTACCCGGAGCCTATTTAACCACACGGTTAGTTGAGGTAACTAATTATTTTTTATCCCGCGTAAAAGTGCGTGTGAATATTGCGAAAAGCGGAAAAAAAAAAATCGCAAAAATTTTAGCCAGACGGAAGTTCCCCTCCGCCAATATCCGTTACGTTCACTCGGAGGAAGGGGGGGGGGGGGGGGGGGGGGCAGAAGAGGACGCTTTCGCGGAAACGACAGTAAACAATTCGGCGCATCATCGTCCCATCATCGTGGTCGGAGTCGAGTGCAACGAACTTGTTGTTTACAACGGACTCGCGTACCGGGTTCATCGACCGGCCGTGCGGAAATCTCGAAAGATTATTTATTCGAATATACGAACTCTTACTTTTCAATACATCCACCGTGGCTTACTATAATCATTACGTGGCCGACGGTCCTTGACGGCGTGGGCGAGATGCCCATCCACAGCAAGACAGCGAGGGAAAGGTTGGAAAAAAAAAAAAAAAAAATATACAAAACAAAATTGAGAGGCACTCCTGAGAAGGCGTGTCCCACTGGGGGCCGTTAACTCGCGATGCACTTGGCGTGTCGCGCCGGTGCATCGTGACCGCTGCTGCACCGCGGGGCCCTCTCTATCCACTCCGGAGCATCCTTCTTCCTATCACGATCATCGTTCGGGCCCGGTATACACCGGAGTTCGCGGCGTGGTCTCTCTTGCCCCCCCCCCCCCGTTAGTGGCCCGTACCGCGTTGCCGGTGTACTTGCGAATCATCGAGAAACGCGCTTACGGGGTGCAACGTACCTGTTGTTTACCTGCATCCTCCGGGTTCAAAGTCCGCTCGGTGCAACGGTCCCTCCTCTCCACTCACTCCCCTTACTCGCTTCCATACTCCACTGTGACGCCGTTCGGTCTCTGTATCTTTCGCTCTTGCCGTATCCCCTTGTCTCTCGGACTTCCGCAACTCGCTCGAAAATAATCGCACCTGCATATACAATTTATAGAGTTGCATTAGACAGTTTTTTATTTATTTATTTATCAACGGGAAGTGCCCTTTTACACATTCGGATAGTCTTTGAAATTTGAAACATTCAATATATGTACGTATTAAATAATATAAGTATTTGAGATTTGATAACATTTGATACAGGTATATATATATGATCGTGATCAAAACATTGAAATTTGAGGAACTGATTTAGAAGTTTTCCAGCTGTTGTTAGACGTAGCGCAGGATTCTGCCTGCCGCTGCCTCCTTGAAGATTGCCAGGGACACCTCCCTTTATATTACAAAATAATAATGATAATTTTTTATGCACGTCTTCTAAAACATTCTGGACCGCATAATTCGACGTCTTGTCACCTTGACTACGAATACAATATCGCTTTTTACTTAATATCAAGCGATACCTGGCTGGACGTTGTTTTCTCATAAAAACCTATTTTTTTACGAATGAAGGAATGGTGGAAATACTCGAAATAAAATACACTCCTGTGCTAACGGAAATGTGTCAACGCAGCGCTAACTCGTTATCGGACGACTAGCGCACATACCAGTTTGCTTGCTACTCGATAGTCGCTTCCGTAAACAAACTCCAACTTGGCGGAGGGGAGGTTTGCTGGAGGGGAAGTGGAGACACGGTCACTGCTCAGCGTGACATTAAGGTGGGGTTAAAGATCAAAATATTTAGAATCAATTTTTCTCCGAAACGGTTTTATACAATAAAAACGAACTGCGGGGCTGACAGCGTATTTGATTGGGGGGGGGGGGGGGGGGGGTGGGGGGGCGAATTTCTAAAAAAGCGTTTTTTCGAAAAAATTTTTAGAAGGGAAAAACAAGTTGGTCCAATGAATTTAGAGATATGTTTTAATGTATATTTGAACTGTACGATTTTTTTAAAACAGAAAACAAAAAATTACAGCATAATTATTGGCTGATTTACTGCACTGTAGTTTTCAATTGAAGGGAAAGATGCAGCTCGTAATTCTTGACCGAAACAAAAAAATCAAATACATTTTCAATTGTTACGTATTTTTCTTCTATGTGAACCTCGGAAAAGCAAAAAAAAAAATGGGGGCGGATTTCTAAAAAAGCGTTTTTTCGGAAATTTTTTTAGAAGGGAAAAACAAGTTACCCCAATGAATTTAGAGATATGTTTTAATGTATATTTGAACTGTGGGATTTTTTTAAAACAGAAAACCAAAAATTACAGCATAATTATTGGCTGATTTACTGCACTGTAGTTTTCAATTGAAGGGAAAGATGCAGCTCGTAATTCTTGACCGAAACAAAAAAATCAAATATATTTTCAATTGTTACGTATTTTTCTTCCATGTGAACCTGGGAAAAGCAAAAAAAAAAAAATCGAAAAATCATAATTCTATTCAGGATTGAAAAAAAAGTGTGTTTGACAAAGACAAAACAACACTAACGTGATATACAAATGATTGAAAAAGACGTTGTTTAAAATGTTAGAGGTTCACATATGTAGAAGAGAATTTAGTACAAAAAAAAATGCGCTTAGGTTTAAGTCGATAGGTCGTTTAGTTTTTTTGTTATCACTCCCGCCAATTTAGAAAAGTAATAACCAATAACTACGTAGGGGTTCAATAACTATGCAGTACATTTACTGTTTTGTGTTGAAACAAATTCTCTCGTACGGTTCAAATATAAAGCCTCGTATAGTAGGACCTCCCCTTAAAGCAGTGCGCCCCCAATTCGCTTTTAATTTCATAAAATCGTTTCGAAGAAAAATGGATTCATAATTTCCACTCTGTCTCTCCCGCACTCATATGTGATTAACCTCCCCTTAAACGCCGGCAGCAGTTTACATTGTAAATGGGACTTTAGGGCAAAAAAATTGCGAGAAAGATATGCGCATGCGCAGCAGATGCCAGAAAGCGGCATCGCTCGGTGGTTCCGTGGATCATCGAGTGCGTCAGGTTCGACGGTGTGCGCGGTGTCTGCCGAACCGGGAAAAGGGATTGCGCGCGGTCAGCCAATCGGGCGAGATCTCGGTGTACAAGCCCTCTACGAGCCACTTTATGTATGTATGTATATATACATAAATACATATATATATGCGCGTGTAGTTACGTTGTTCACACGCGAGCGTAGTATTCGGCGCTGCGGCGTTGCTCGACGCGGTCGAGCTCGCAGGGTTCAAAGCCCGGTCATACACTCTCATAGCGGACGAGAGAGACTCTCGGTGTGTGCAGGCTCCATCGGGTTTGTTCGCCGGCCGCTGGATAGAACGACTGGCAAGGACACACAGGCATCGAGCTAGCGAGCCCCGTACTCTTTTCTCCCTCCTCTCAGCTCATAAGCGTATTTATGGTCGCGAGACTCTGAGTAAGGTGCATTAAATAATTACGGCATGGGCCGGAAGATTTCTGAGGCACGGACTCGCTTACTTTCAGGGGATGGAAGCACGGAGAAGATGCTGCAATGAGAGCGAAAAAAGGAAAAGAACAACAAAAAAAAAATACAATGTTTCTGAATCCGGTCCGTAGGAAG
The DNA here is from genome assembly GCA_958510785.1 of Exephanes ischioxanthus. Lineage (NCBI taxonomy): Eukaryota > Metazoa > Arthropoda > Insecta > Hymenoptera > Ichneumonidae > Exephanes > Exephanes ischioxanthus. Next base: position 13,172,130 of record OY294022.1, on the reverse strand, counting down.
AAAATAAGATACCAAGTGGTGGGTAATTTCGAGGTATAGCCGTAATGGCAGTGATACTTTCGTATGTAAGTACTGCTGCGGAGAGGAACAGTAGAGCAATTTGTTCCCTGCTCGCTGCGTACGGTTATTACAAGTTCTTACGTTACATTGGCTGGAAAAAAATGCCATGCCCATTTATAGTAATAATTCGAGTAAGCGTAAGATTTGCAATTTTCTTTCCGGTCGATAGGTTTTCTCAATACCCGTGTGCAAATAAAAATTTGAGACGCTCGGGAGGATTTCTCTGGCTCTCCGGGAGCGAGTGATAGTTCGCTAATGGATAAACACCACGGCGAATGAGAGTGCTACGAGGCGTATCTGCCAGCGCAAGAGGGGGGGTTTGAGAAGGGAAGAGGCTCGAAGGGTAAAAAGGGCGCGGAGGAGGCAGAGCTGCGGATAAGAAACCGTAATTGCCGGGGAGTAAGTATGCCGAGGAAAATTGTACGGCACGGAGGCCGGTGGAGTCGTCACGGCGACTATGACGGGTCTTCACCGCAGTCCGGTCCAGTCACGGAGAGAGTACCTCTACGCACTGCGAGGTGTCCGAGGATCGACGGACGGCAGTGGGGGGGGATCGTCGATTCCCGTGGCTTCACGAAAGCGGATTTCGGGGTCCCGTATTATTTCGATGCTGCTGCCGTTCGCGCCTCCACGGCGAACTAACCGCATGGAGTTCGTTGAAGGATCACCGAGCGTCACTCCGCAATTATCTCTTCAACTTTGAGAGACAACGGCACAGACGAAATGATGAGCCTTACGGATGTGGACGAACCGCTAATTTTATCTCTTAAACATTTACAAAATGCATTGCAAGTTTTTATCGCGTAAATACTAGCTGGTATAAAAAAATCTCCCTTGATTCTCGCGGCTTCACGAAAACAGACTCCGGGGTTCCGGTATTATTTCGACGCTGCTGCCGTTCGCGCCTTCACTGTGAACTAACCGCTGAAGCTCGTGGAAGGATCATCGAGCGTTACTCAATTATCTCTTCAACTTTTGGGTTTGATTCCCGGGCAAACCATCTGTAGAATTGTAGAATTGGTTGATGCTGATCGTACCGAAAAAACTGAGAAACAATCGAGACCTATTCTTCTTCTAATGGAATTAGATTCGTTCATTACGAACGTTTGCCTGGAAGACGGCGCTATCTGTGAGCGCGTTACTGCGTCACTAGTAGTGGGCTTTACAGCCTCAACGAACATAATCGAGAGAAGAGACTCGTGAACAAAAACTCTACAAAAAATACCATAAGCGGTCTAACCATCGGCGAATATTCTATATACATATACCTTGGTTGGCTCGGTTTACCCAGTGGCGAATCCGGATTACCTAATGTGTGGTGTTTCAGGCCCGGTCTATTTGATTAAAGAAGATCTCTTCAACTTTGAAGAGAGCGGCACAGGTCTCTTCAGAGACGAGCTAACCGACAGTAAAACGGGATTACGAGACAAAATGCAATTTTCCAATAACTTTTGGATGGTGGCGATGGTGGTACGTGGGGCAAAACGGGTTTTAAAATCCGGATGTATCGTTGGGATAAAATGGGGCATCCAAAAATTATTGGAAAATTGAGTTTCGCCCTCACTGTCCCGTTCGACCCCGCTGTGCCATTTTGCCCCAGTCTCCCCTATCGTCGACCGCAATTGCGACCGTTCTCTCTGTGTATCTCGCTAGAGAGTCACAATAATTATGAGCGGTGCGAGAAAATCTCAGATGCGGAAGGTTCGCTAATTTACCCTCGTAAACATTTACGACGCCCATTGCAAAATTTTACTGCCTGGCTATTAAGGGCTTAAAAAAAAAAAATCGCATGGTCGCTTTACTGCGTATTCTTTTGTCTTTATGTCTCTCACCGCAAATCAGCGGGTAACTCGAACCCCCGCGACAACGGGACGGCCGCCGTTGCATATTCAGAATGCAAATTCTGAACGGATATAAATCTTTCATACGCACCGTTCGGCCGGCGAGATTTTCCTCGTGCTGCGGCGCCCTCCTCGTTTCGCCCCTTCATCTTTTTTTCTGACACAGCATTATATTCCTCCGAAACTCTTACGCTAGTTTCATACACGACACGACTGGGCGATTGAATCCTCTCCTTCGCTTCGCCGTTTACGAGCTGATGAACGAACAATCCAGAAAAAACCGTTTGCTCCACCGCGCACTTTCACCCGCGCAGTAACGCTCGGTGTCCAGGAAAGCCGACCTTAAAGAAACAAAAAATTTCGTCCGTCGTTACGGATCCTTCCCACTTGTATATATCAAACCGGTCGTTACTCTCCTCCTCGCATTTTTTGTCTACTGACAAATCTCCTTCGGATGTCTATTTACTTTTTTTTACCCTTTATTTTTTATTTTAACGAATCATATTGTTAAGTCCAAAAAGACGAATCCATCGAGAACGGATCTTCGCTCCAGCGAATCTGTATGGGACATTCCATACCGTGTCGACCTGAGTCCTACCCTTCACATCTTGGATTGGACCCGCGATTTTTTATGACTGAACTAACTCTCGAAAACGCTCAAATTTTTCATTATCTTTATTAAAGTGGTTTATAATTATTTATGGTTGAAAAATAAACTTATTAATCGCCACAATGTAATATCTAAAAACATTTTCAAAAATCTTGTCATAAATAACAAAATTTAAGATTTGAGCCGGGAGAACAATGGATTCAAAATATTTTGAGGTTCTGTTGGTCTTTAACCCCATCTTCAGCACTTTTTTGGATGGGTACAAATGTTTTTTTTTTGGGAATCTGACTGCTTAAGTTTAAAGTTTGATCAATTCATTGCAAAAAGTGTCTCAATCTTTTTTTTCCGAAAAGTTCATAAATTGACCCCGTCTGCACTTGAGAGGAGGCTAAACCCAGTCAGCGGTTGTTTGGGTGTGAGAGAGACAGCGCCATGAGGATTCGGCGAGAACGAGAGAGAAGAGTTTAGACTCCCCTTGAGATGAGGCTAAAGATCAACATAACCTCAAAATATTTTGAATCCATCTTTCTCCGAAACGATTCCATTTCATAAAATAAAAAACAAATTGCGGGTCTCACTGTGTATTTGACTAACGCAGTGCGCTCCGCGATTCGTTGTTCATTTCGTAGAATCGTTTAGGAGAAAAATGGATACAAAATTTTAACTCGGTCTCTCTCGCACTCACACGTGTTTGGCCTCGCCTTGACGATTCGTTACGGAGGTGTGCGCACTAAGGGTTAAGTCCAAAAAGCGAATCTATCGGGAGGGATCTTGGCTGCAGCGAATATAACAGTCAATCGTAATTACGACGTCTCTCTCTCGCTCGCTCGGGAATCGCAATAATTACGAAGGGTGCGAGAACGGGCTCGACTTCCACGAAAATATAAATTCATCGAGAGACGACGAACGAGAGCGGGCCGGCGTAGGGAGGGGGGCAGGGCGACGGAGTAAAAAAAATGGCGCAACAAGGAACGGTGCATCTTTGTTGTATACATTATATTGGCCTCCGCGTCTTTTCGATACTCACTCCGTACAGTCTCCCGATTCTCTCCCGCTACTGCTGCCGTGCTCGGTTCTCCTCAGCTTCTTTGTCCTTTTTTTTTCATCCTGCTTAAGGGCCTCCCCGACTCGTAAACCACTCGACCGCGTCTTCTTCCTTTTTCGCTACTCCTCATCGCGGCTCGCAGCGCCACTCTTTCCCCCCCTCATGCCTCCCCACGCCGCGCCGCTCTCCTCGATCGCGTCCAGTACTCTCGGCGGACTGTTCCTACGTGCAACAGCTACCGCGCAACAAACACGGGGCTCCTGTGCTACCGGTACTCTCTTCGGCTGGCGAGATAAATACGCCAAGTGAAGAAACGCGGGGAAGGCAGGACGAGGGAGGACCGGAGAAATTGGGCAGCGATAAAGGCGGACGGGTGGCACTTCGAAACAATCACTCGAAGGCGCAGCTTCTTCGCGGAATATATCGACGAATCGAATCGACGTCTCCTCTTCCTCTTTATATGTCGATGAATAACAATTTACGATTCAATTACCGATACAATGTAATATATCTTTGACGCAGCAATAACACCATCCGTAGGAGAGAGTCCGAGACCCTACGTCGGCACACATGGCGGTAAGAATACAATGCCGACAACTGCCGGATGGCAACACTGGGTGAAAACTACTCTCTCGATAACGACGCATATCGCACCGCCGTGCACACGATTACGGCTCCTTTAAGGGAATGCTAAACGCGTATGAGTGCGAGAGAGGCGGAGTTTAAATTTTGAATCTATCTTTCTGCGAAATTATTCTATAAGATAAAAAACTGTTTCGGGGGAAAATGGTTCCAAAATATTTTGAAGTTATGTTGATCTTCAGCTCCACCTTAAGGGGATTGCTGAACGTATGAGTGCGAGAGAGAAAGAGTTCAAATTTTTAATACATTTTTCTTCAAAACGATTCTACAAAATGAAAAACTAAATGCGGGTGGCAGTGCGTCAATCGAATACGCAGAACGCCAGTTTCGGTGCGAAAAGTGCAGTTTTACGTGTGCAGATTTCGCGTGCGCAAAACCCCCCCATTTTCACACCTTGCGAAGTAAAATTTGGTACGGTACTCGTGCGACAGACTTTTCTTAATTCGTGTGATTGCAGCATTCAAGTTTTATCGCACTAGTATCGTAACAGTAATTTACGATACTAGTGCGATAAAACTTTTTCTGACGAGTGTGACTTCGCACACGACTTTGCACGTCGTGACTTTGGCCCGAGTCGAAGGCGAGTTCAGCAAAATATTAACTGGTCTTTTTTATTTATTTTTTTTTTTTTCAGTTTTTTCTAAAGAATAATCATCCATTAAAATCAATCAGTAGATGCGTAAAAGTTGGTATTAAGGAATTAAAAAATATAGCACTCGTTTGGCTACTGGGAGCGCTCCAACCTCCTTAAGTTATCGTAGATCTCGCACTCGTCAACAGGTGGCGACACTGTCGGAGGATATCACGCGCACTATGGTAGGTTTTGTTTCAGACTCATAGATCCTGTTTGCCGTGTATTAAAAAAAAAATCATCAATGGCTCGTTCACTTCGGAAGATCTCTTTGCCGAAGTATCGACGATGAGTCATGCGTCAGTGTCCGTTGGGCGAAACATAAAATGCAGTAAGTATTCAATATCGGTAAGATCGCGTTTTTGCGCAATAACGTTATACGATATACACTCGTGTGTAATACGAGTGGCTCGAAGCGTACAGCTCGTTTTTTTTTTTCCGCTAACTTCTTCTTTTTTCTCTTTTTAGTACACGGTATAATTGTGGAGACGTGACGGGCCGAACCGGCGGAGGGCCTCGAGCGAAACAGCATGTAAGCACGAGAGTATACGATGCCAACGATCGCCGAGTCAACGGCCCAAAAAATCTCGGGGGGCCTTACAACGCACAGTTAGACACCCCTGAAATCTCCCAATTTCTCCTCGCCCTTCCCCTCCACCGGCGTCCACCACCTCCTCGTCGTATCACCGGTGCTTATCCGCGCGTTCTCTCGTCTCGTATACTTTCGCTCTCCTCTCGGAACGCACGTTCGTCCGTCCACGCTGCGCCGTCGAGGGCCAACCCTCTTAGTTTTTATTATTTTTTTATTTCAATTTTTTTGTTTCATCGACTCGCTCCTCGATCTCCGTTCGTCTTTTTGCCACGGCGTCGCACGGCCCTCCTGCACTTCTTCGTCCACTCTTCATCATCCTTCTCTTTCGTCAATCGTTTTATTTCATATCGTCCTTTTTTTTTTTTTTTTTTGACCGCTGCGAGTCACGTATGCGTCCCCTTCGTCCCTTCGCCGCTGTTTCTCTTTCGGTTTGGCCCGCTCGTCGTCTTATTTTCTTTTAGGCAAGACCGCTCTGATCCAGGAGCCTCGGGAACCTCGCCCCACCGCGCTCATCATACTTCGATCTCTCTCGCCTCGCTGGACCGTCACACTCGTCGACGCTGCTCGCGGATCGCGTTCTCGATCTTCCTTTTGTTTTCAGAAAGTCCATGCAGCGAGGAATGAAAGAGGGAGATCAGAAGCGGAGGGGGGGGGGGGGGGGGGGGGGGGGAGCGCAGCGAAGCATCTCCCAATTCCCGGGACACGCGATATCGGGGCATCCGAAATTTCGATGACTGCGAGATATTGCACAGTGTCCGGCACACCGATGCGAAGGAACGACTTTTCAGATCGTGACGAACGAAATCTCGATGTTCGGATAGGAGGATCCTAATCGGACTGCCGATAGCTATATACTAAATATAGACGGCTAACGCAAGGTAATTAAAAGAGGCGATGGTCGGGTAGCGATCGGTAGGTATTTATTATATTCCATTTTTATTTTCCTATTGTTGTTTTTTTATTTATTTATTTACTTCTGAAGCGATTAGCGCAGAGATGAGAAAAGTTTTCGTCGAGGGATGACGAACGAGTTCGAATCGGTCGCGAGCCGCGCAGTTTGCGAGACCGGACCGAAACTGCCGGGGAGCCAATCGAGGCGGGACAGATCTTTCGGGTGCAGTGACCCCGCGCACTCTTCGCCGCTGCCGGTCATCCTCGTGGGCCCTATAGGCAAGCCGAACGCTTTTTTTACCCCTCTCTCGCTCAACCGACCGACCGAGGGGGGCTTCCCACCCTCCGCGCAGCGCACCTTCTCATTGAGACGATAATTATTACTGACGAAAAAATAAGAAGACGTCGTCGCGAGTACGAGAGATAAATTGGCTTCCTTGCAGAAGCTTTTTTTTCTGTTCTCTCAACTCAGTCTCCATTATTCGAGTGACCGAGGTATATTCATGCAATCTATATGTACGAATAAACTCGAGATCGAATCCCGCCTCTCGAATATGAGACTCGGTTGTGAGAATTAACTATTATCCTGACGGCAGGGCGACGGGGCCCACGGGAGCCCGGTCTGAGCGAGCCTTTAATACGATTTAAGCCGTGAGCTACCGTGTTACGAACCCGGGGCAACGTCGCTCCCTGCATCCTCTCGTTCTCGCTCGACCGCCGAAACGACGTCCTTGAAGACGAAGGGGGGGGGGGGGGGGGGGGGGTTTGCTCGCTCCGCCGCTCGAAGGTACACAATTCACAACGTCAACCGGTTAGATACATCTCCGTCGCGCACATCCCGTGTTTGCCTCTTCTTCGTTATACGATTCGAAAATTTTTCTCCGGACTCATACTGTTCACTCGACCGTTTCCCGAAGCACTTGGATTCAAGTGAGTCGATTAAACACGATGTCGAGGGACGGATAAGAGAATTTCGTACAAACTTTCCTCTCAAGGTCATTAGGCATTGTTTTTGCTCTTTCTGATTTACTTTTTTCGTTAGTTTGATGCAATGGCCGCTATTATCTACATAACAATGAAATTATTATGTAGATAACAACGGTAGCGGTGCAGATAATGGATATATACTCACAGATGCTCACGGGGAGTCACAGATACTCACAAACACTCATCGATACTCGCACGTATACTCGGAATACTCACAGATTCTCGCAGATATTCATCCATACTCACACGGATACTCACAGATTCTCACAAACACTCACGCGTATACTCGCAAATAATCACGAACACTCACACGTATACTCGCAAATACTCACAAACACTCACACGTATACTCGCAAATACTCACAAACACTCACACGTATACTCGCAAATACTCACAAACACTCACACGTATACTCGCAAATACTCACAAACACTCACACGTATACTCGCAAATACTCACAAACACTCACACGTATACTCGCAAATACTCACAAACACTCACACGTATGCTCGCAAATACTCACAAACACTCACACGTATACTCGTAGATACTTACAGATATTCGGAGATATTCATCGATACTCACACAGACACTCACCGAAACTCACAAACACTCGCACGTATACTCTCAAATACTCACAGATACTTACACGGATACTCACAGATGTTCTCACGGATACTCACAGATGTTCTCACGGATACTCACAGATATTCACAGGCACTCACAGATATACTGCGACTGTGCGAAGGGCGCGGGCCAACATAACCGCTAGTTATTATTGTACTTCTTAATATCTTTCATTATTATCTTAGGGACCTTTGCTTTGGAGGACGGGATAAACGACCCTTTCTCTCGCAATTTTCAAGCTCACAGCTTACGATTTCGCACGGCCGCTACTCTGTGCCATAGTGAACGTACGGCATTCCTCGAGTGTCAGTCTGGATTTGTATGGATTATGAGTTCGAAAAGGCCCAAACGATACACGGTCGGCTGGGCAACGAAGAAATTGCCAGAAAGAGAAAGAGCGCAGTGTGCGAAAAGAAACAAAAAATATCCGATACCGGAGGGACGGCGGAGTTTGAGAAACAACGCGAGTACCCGATACGAATCTACGAATATAAATTTGTAGCAGCGATATATCGTGGTATAATGGCCTTTTCTCTTTCGCTTCATTCCTTCTCATTCGTTTCGTGTCTCGGCTCGAAAAAAAAAAAATCGTGATGAACGCCTCAGCGGATCTGTTAAAATCTGTCAATGTTTCTTTTGGATTTTTTTGTTGTTGTTTTTCAACGCCAAGTCCCCGTGCAAATTTAATATATTCTCTCCGCCGAAAAATATATTCACGGCGAATTAATTATTCGGGAGATCGAAGGGAAAAAAGAAAAACTGCAAAGATAAAAAAGGAGACAACCGAGTGCGGCGCAAGTACCAATCGAGTCTGTAATAATATCTCGCTCCGGACGGGCGCGCACATTCGAGGACGAGGCATACCCCATAATTACGAAATTGCGCGTTACACGTTGCATCGACGCATCGATCGGGCGGGGCCTGAATGCCCCCGACTATACGACTTCCGTAGAATCCGAACGCGTTATAAATAGCAGGCCTGAGGGATACGGTAATGGCCCCGAGGTTATCCCGCAACCGGCAGATCCCTATCGGCCCGCCCGAATAATCATTGTAATTCGCCCGAATTGATGTTCGCAAAAAAATAAATAAATATATAAAAAATTGTCCGACAGTCGGTACACATCGCGTGGAATCCGATAAATAAAAATAATCGTAATATATCGAGTTTATCATTCGTCATAAATTTTTTCGAAAGAACTGTGTGATCCCCGAGAGGATATATATATATATATATATATGCACTGGAAAAAAAATTGTTTCATAATTAATGACCGGTACGGGAAGCTTTTTAACATAAGCTGTTTCTGACATTTCAAACACATGTGTGGTGCAATTTTCCAGTAAAAAATTTATTTTTTAGTAAAATTTTTGTGAATTTTAGGCAAAATATTTGTAATTTTTATGTGGAATTTTCATTTTACAAAAAAACGTCAACATTTTCAATTAATGTAAGCAAATTTCAAGTCCCAGTACATCACATTTACAATTTAATTTACAATGTACTATCACAGCTACAGTGTAGCACAGTGAGCGGAACGTTCGTTCAACCGCGCACGTCCTCAAAAGACACAGTGGCGACATCTTTCAACGGAATCGTTCAGCGTGAGTCACAGCCGCTGTATTTTCTACCACCGGTATGTTAACATTTTTTATTTAACACTAAAAACACAGTAAAACTCAATTTAGTTAATAGTCTTAAAAAATATAATAGCTGTTTTTTTACGTATCTGTAAAGTATTTTTTTCTTAGATCGGAATCTCTTGGAAATATTCGAGTGACGAACTTGCAGCAGCGAGATGGCGTCCGAGCAGCTGATCTGCTGTTTCCGTTTCCACTTCCGACGCTGGACACTCAATCTGTGTGTGCTGGCTGCTCCAGTAACTTACTAACTACATATATCTGTATATATGTATATATATATCTATAGTAGAAAGCTTCGAATATTCGACGGGTACGATAGAAAGTTATCAGCGTGACGAGAGGACCTGTTAAGAATATCGCACCTCCATTACCGGCTGCAGTATGCAACAAGCCTCGAAACGCACGAAAGTTTCGGAGGAAGCAATGATCGTAGATATTGCAGCGTCCATTGGTGAGTTGTAGCGTCGTAACTTTCGAAAACTATCGGCATGTATGGCCTTTACCCGAATATAACTGCGAATAATCTCCGAGGGCGCCGATTATCGAGTTCTTTAACATTACAGAGTCGTTATCCGGATCAGTAAAGTCTATCGGGAATATTCATTGTTCTCTCCTGCAGGCGAACAAGGCGGTCGTTGCGTATGTGCAACAGGTTAAGAAGAAAACAAATCAGGAATCGTTCGCCGTCGCAAACTCTGAAAGGTCGGATTGAAGAAGGGGTCAGCATTTTTATTTTGGATATGGAAGAAAAGGTGTTGGACATTGAGCAAACAATGTAGATCTTTGCTATACACATAGATGTGTATGTTTTATCGAGATAGCGAGTACAAGTCCGACGTACGTTCTGGCACACAAACGCCGAACGGTAAAACGAAATGGATGATTATAAATCTTAAAGAGAATTGTACTCACTTGCTGTGATATTATTAAGAAATAAAATTAATGGAAACTACGACGATTCAACCTTGCCCCCCCCCCCCCCCCCCCCTCCCCCTCATTTGTCTTTGAACCTCTCTCTCAAAGGTCTCGAAACAAATACAAAAAAAAAATTCTATCAGCATTTTTTTTGTCCGGGTATGGAAGGTGTCGGACGTTGAGCAAGCAATGCAGATCTTGGCTGTATGTGTATCCATGTTTTGTCGAGGTAGCGAGTACAAGCCCGATGTACATATTTTGGCACACAAACGCCGAACGGTAAAACGAAATACACGTTTATAAATCACAAAGACAATTTTACTCACTTTCGGTGATATTGCTTGGAAAAAAGTTAATGGAAACTACGATTCAACCTTGTCCCCCCTCATTTGTCTTTGTACCTCTCTCTCAAAGGTCTCGAAACAAATTAAATAAAAATGTGCGATCCTCTTTGCTTATCGAAGTCTCGTCAAAATAGCCGCAAGGCCGCGAAATTATGCAGTAGTAGCTGATTCTTAAAACTCTCGACTAGGTGACCTATAAATGCTTATAAATAATCCTGCGAGTGTGTTTTTATAATCCGTATAAATAAGTAACGAGTATGAATTAATTATATGTACGGTATGATTGACGCGCGATATTCCGATCTCGAAATAACCGCGAGAACGAGTTATCGATTCCGACAGTGAAGTTTCACAATTCCGATCCGTCCTTGTACGCGGATCATTGTAGTCTCGTAGTTTCATTGATTTAAAAATACAGACACAAAATTAAACGTTCGATCACAACTTTTACTTGTACTCGGGATCGTCCTTGTTCTTTCTTCGCGGATCGTCGGTGCTGAAAGGCACTATCGGGGGCCAGATTTTGGACGAGTTCGATGTTTCCCGTGGACTGTATCCGGGTTCTCTTCCAATCCTCGATGGGAGCGCTAGCTTGTCGCACCTGAAAAATGATTTTTAACATCTCACTTCTGGAAGCTTGAAATACGCTTGGGTTTTATCTTTTTGTATTATTAGTGCCGAAGATGATCGGGTACATCATGCGATTAGTTCGTTTTAGGTAAAAAAAAAAAATATATATATTAATCTGTTTGGAGAAGCATTAGTAGCATTACGAATGTTGGAACGTTTCATACTTATGAAATGAGTACTACATTTTTAAAGTCGTTTATACAAACTTTTACGCATCTATTGACTATAGTAGTAGGATGGTTATTTGTATTATAGTAGATGTCTTTAACCCAATATTTGCAATAATATTATCTGGTTTGTGCTAAATTTCGAAATTATACACATTCGTTCAGTTTTTTTTCAAAGAATCGTCCATAATTTTTGCTTGATCTTGATGTACAACGGCTCATTCTCGTCCTTGAAAGATGCTTCACGAATTCACCGTCCAGATATTCGATAGTATTTTCTGTTTAATAATGAAAGCTGTTTGATTGTGAAGGAATTTCTGTCACTTTTAACCGGAAAATACCATCGAATATCTAGACGTGAATTCGTAGGGCATCTTTCAAGGAAGAGAATGAGCCATTGTACATTAAAATCAAGCAAAAATTACGGATTATTCTTTGAAGAAACAAAACTGCACTTTGATCAGCACTTTGAGTGCTAATTTACCTTTTTGTAGATTAGCAAGAACCAGTTAATATAATTGCAAATCTGTTACAATTAATGTTTGTCCTAGGTCGAGGACATCTCCTGTAATACACACCACTAACATTTTTTTTAAGTACATGGTGTAGAGTCGCTACGGCATCTCTTGATAACCACCCACTATAATCAATAGATGGGCTATAGTTATTTGTACGGTAAGGGCGAAGAAACGGAGTTCTTGACGTGTGTGAAAATGCCAGGACTCCCCTTTCTATGCCTTTGCCATTCACATAATTTTCCTTAACAAATTCACGAAAATCACGCTTTTCATTTTTGGGAAGTGCGCGCAGAAAGGCACTTTCTCGCACTAGAGCACGAAACAAAGACCACATTGCGTTTGTAGGCGTGCGCAGTTTTTTTCTCGCACGCGATGTGAAAAAGTGCCTTTCTGCGCTCATTTCACGGGAGCGGCAAGCGGGATTTTACTTACATGCGTTAGGAAAAACTACTTTAAAAATGTAGCACTTATTTCAGTAGTTTGAAGCGCTCCAACGTCCTTAAAATGGTGTTAATCGAGCAACGCAATAGCATCATAATTATCCACAAAGCGATGGACGGAAATTGGAAGACATTGAGGATTAAAAATTTAAAAAATGAAAACGTAATATCCCATGATTACGGGTGCGGTCCCTTACACAGGCGAACAGACGATGAATACAGTGAGTTAATTGTGAGGTTTTTTTTTTTCTTTTTCATGAACCAGTGCCCAAGTTAGAGGTAATCGATCTCGACGATCGATTCACACCTGCATGTAACGGGATTAAAGTAGTATCCGGTATTACACTCAAGCTGATTCGGGCAGAGACATTTGCAGAGTTTCACATCCCAAAATTTGACGCTGTCGTGTCTACACTTGTCCTCCTCGTCGGGGTTCGGGCAGCCGCACGTGCACTCATTCGGGATGTATATCTGTTTGCCGACGCAGTCCTGCAACACACGATTTTTAATTTGAAAGAAGAAAAAAATAATGATAATAAAAATATCACGTCATTGAATGATAATAAAAATATCACGTCTCGGGAATGCTTTCGCGCGTGACATATCTTCCGAGCTCTGAGTTGCTCAAAGATACCGGGGGATTTCCCGAATATCTACATACCCCGGCCTGGACTCTGCAGTTGCATTTGCAGCGCGTGTGCTCCTCCAGAGGAACTATCCGCTTCTCTCGGTATGTTATACTGTCGTCGGCATTAACTTGCGAGACTACAACTTGAAAATTTTTCATAACCGAGGCTGTCGGCTGGCACGAGAGGAAGGGATGACTGCAGCAGCCACCGCACCGCTTTATACGAACGCAGCTAGGATAGTAGACGATCGACGGATCCGGATCCTCGCCGGCGAACGGCACAGGCTGCAGTTCCGGCATGCACTTGGCTGCGGATGGAATTATGGCGTTCGAACGTTCCACGTTCGCAAATCTGCCTGAAAGAAACAAAAGACAGTGAACGATAAACTTCTTCCATAGATTGATACGAGGGTGGATTTCGCATACAAATATGCGAGGGTCTTGGGCGATACGAGCATGGGTTTGACAGTGTGGGCGGCATACATTATTTTAAGATTTATATTTGTTAAAAAAAATGGACTTTTTAAAACAAAATTTAATGTAAAAAACTTTAAAAAATTTTAAAGTTGAAAGTTGAATTCTTTTTAAGTTTATTAATTTTTTTCTCTTTCTTATTTTAAAGAACTTTGATTTATACGAGTATTTGTTAGCATTTTTATAATGACATGTCTGACTCTGGATACATGGTAGGCAAAATAATCGGGTAAAAAAAAAGAAGAAAAACAACACCAGCGTCACGATAATTCGAGCCTGGTGGGCTTCCCGTCGATTCAACCATGTCTCTATCCACCTTTTCGACGATTATTTCAATTCCCCGTAAAGCACCGAATGGATTAGAAGGCATCGAATTTAAACATCTATAGATGCGTCGCCCGTTTTCCCGGAACTGATTATTTTCATGATCGTACCATCGACGCAGCGCGTCTTATCTCTTTATCAGCGATCGAGATTTATTAAATAAAAGTACGGATTGATTTGTTTTTTATTTAAAAAATCAAGGACAGTCGCAGGTGTCGAGGACAAGCGAAATTCAAGAACCGCCTGGAAGCCACGTTCTTCTCGTCCAGGAAAAAAAAGAAACTTTGCAATTAGTCATCGATCGGACGTGCACGATCGAGGAGAACCGGCTCGCGCACATTATCAATACAAATATGGAAAATATAAACTAATGAGTTCTCAACGTACTGCCAATACTCACTACCAACGATAACGTCTTGCTGCTCCGTAGGTACACCGATCATTTTCAGAAATTCTTCCACGGTGTCGACCGAATTAATCTCCTGGGCGAGTTTGATGGATAACTGAAACACAGATACAATTTTTTTCGATTTCATTCATCACCGTTATACACTTGACGCTTATCCGGGATCCCCAATCTAATCGGAAATAGAGAACCCCGGTACTCCCCGACCGCACCTACGTACTCAACCGGCCGACAGGAAAACCGCACAAAGCGGTTTCACAAACCTCTATTACTGTGTAGTTAAAAAAAAAAATCGGAGCACCGATAAAAAGCAATTTGTCGTATCAGCGACAGTTTTTTTTTTTTTTTTTATTAACAAAAACTAAAATTCTTGTCGAATGTACACATTTTTTTTATAGTGCGTTGCAACGAAATTTTTTTTACTACTATTGACGAGCACATTTTTTTTTATTGACACCCCGGTACACGGTAAAAAAGTTTGTACTTTTTACAACAACTTATTGTACACAAACGCACAAACTAAAATTGTCAATGGCACGGAAAATAAAAGGACAGGTTCGTTTATTCAAATAAGTGACAAACGAGTTTGTCATTTATTTAACGAAATTATTTTTACGAAATTTCGCACGCTGATTTTACGAAATTATTTTTTACTGTGTACTCTCAGATCGCACTTACGTATTCAAACGGCCTACAGGAAAATCGCACGAAGCTATTTCATGAGCCGCTATGACTGTGCACTTAAAGAATAAATCCGAATAAATAAAACTGGAAAAATGTCGTTTGCCATCGTACAAACTTGTCCTTGCGTTTGTCGTTTTATGGATCATTCTCTTTTTTTTACTGAAACTAAAACTGTGGACATTGGATGAACAATCAATTGTTGTCCAATACAATTTACAATTTACAATACGTTAAAAAAATTGAAACACTGGTAGTCCCAGGCCGCACCTACAAACTCAACCGAGCTACAGGAAAACCGCACAAAGCGGTTTCACAAACCTCTATTACTCCGCAGCTAAAAAACCCTGAAAATCGGAGCACAAACAAAAAATCATTTGTCATCGACCAAACTTTTCTTTCCGTTTGTCGTGTCATCGACTATTTTTTAAATTATTTTTTAATAACAAAAACTAAAATTGTAGACATCGCTGAATAACCAATTGTTGTCGAATGTACAATCTTGTCGTTTATCATGTGTTGCAACGACATTTTTATTGACTGTATAAACGAGCAAACTCTTTCTTTATCACCCGCTGCATAAATTACTCTTTACGTTAAACAATCGTCACAAAACGTTTGTCGGGTTCTCGGTTCGGTTACCCAGTCATCGTCAAACACGATAAGGATCTTGCGCCTGAAAGTGCGTTTTATCGCCTCGAGAGATTCGCATTGATCGCCTATTTTTTTGTTGTCTATAGCGTTATAAAGAGTATTTCTGTTCTTCGGCAATGCCACGGAAGTGAATCACCGGCTCCTCGCATTGGCCTATGCTGTAAAATGAATTTGATATATCGATACGACAGTAAAGGTGAGAGCCGATAAAAATATCTTGTCGAGTGTTTCTCGGAATATTGTCCGTTAGTCTCGTCGCACGCGGACGTATCTTTCCCGGTCATTTTTTTTTTTCCTCGCGAACTGAAATGCTTGAGGATGTCGCGTTGCCTCCGTGGCGCCGAGAGAGGTGCAGAGATAAATTGGCATGCCAGAAACGGTATGAGTCGATTGATCCTTTGCAAAAAAAAAAAAACAACGTTCGTGCGACAGAAGTTGCTGTGCGCTGAGTCAACAAATTTAATATTGTTTCACGATTTACGGAGGACGGACAACAAAGTAAAGCATTCAAATGGTTTATTAACCCACTCTTATCGCATCTCCATGCATCGATAACAATATCACATGTATCGTAACCTTACGTGCGTCGTGACACGTTTATCCGCTTTGGGAGCTTAAAAACTGTCGTAACTTGCACGTTCGTCGATTAGGACTTTTTTTTGTTTTGACCATCGTAATTTCTCCGGGCTAGTCCGATTTTGCCATTTTTCTACAATACAATTCTGAGCCGTTTCAATTTTATGAGACGTAGAAATCTTTTAATGTTAGGAAAAAAGCCGTAAAGTAATTTTCAACTACCTCTATGAGAAAGCCAAAAAATCGATCAGGGAATTGTCTCACAGGGAAAGCTATGCGCAAAGTTGTAAGAAACGAGGAGGCCATGTGAAAATGACTTTTTTTTATTCACTGTGACTTAAAAAAGGGGTTGAATAATCATTGGACCGGATTCGAACCTCACCATCGCTTCTCCGGCGCTCCTACCACATCTGAAACAGCTTCATAAATATCAGGCCTAATGCGTGGCGTTCAACTTTCTCGGAAATTCCCTGACTCGTGCGCTACTGGCGCCTCAGCATGTCGATTAAATAATTCAAACAGTAAAATTCGCTGAACGGCTCATCGGAAAAAAAAAAAAAAAAAAATTAAAAAAGAAACTCGTCCTCGAATTACACTTATCCTCGATTTAAAGTCGGACACGATGGTTCGAGCGAGGAAAATGTTTCAATGGAGCTACCAGTATCAGTGCCATCGTAACTTCAGAGCTCACCGATAAGTTTAATTGTAACTAAAATTCGCAGTCGAAGATCGCACATGTAGATTAAAATGTGCCGAATTTTCGTGCTCACTCGAAGGGAAATTTTCGAATGGAGCTGAATCGTAACTCCCACAGTCACCGATAAGTTTAATGGTAATTATAATTTGGCACGGGGCATTACAAGAGCACACGCGCGGATTAAAATACGCCGACTTTTCGTGTTCACTCGAAGGAAAATTTTCCAATGGAGCTACCAATGTCAATGCGATCGTAACTTCAGAGGTCACCGATAAGTTTAATGGTAACTATAATTCGGCATGGAGCAGTCGAAGACCGCACGCGCTGATTAAAATGTGCCGACTTTTCGTACTCGCTCGGACGTGCATCCTTCGTTCAATTGAGCCGAATAGCAATGCCGATGATTCTCACCGAGACGACCTTGCCGCACGAGAGGCCGGATGATTTTTAATCCAGTCGTTGACTCAATAATCGTAACAGACTTGGTGTTGCGCCGATCCTGCGCAGCTGTACCTGCTCGTCCGTTTGATGTTTTTTTTTTTTTTTTTCCGATTAAAGCGATCCGAGTGGAAAGGGTCGTTCGGCGAGAGCGCACGTTCTATCGCACAGCTGCGAGATTTAGCAATTGCCGCCTACTTCTGCCTGTCCGCCCGATGTACCTCCCGGCAAAGTGTTATCCTCGACACTATTGCATCTCGGCCTTCAACGTGTCTTGGACCGCGCGACAGGAAAGCGTCGCACCGCGGAAAACTGTTCCGACGAGAATTAATTTGCGTTACGCCGCTTGTGTGACAACGAAACGCGTCACACAAGCAGTTGCTCTCCGTTCGTAACGCGCATCACAGGTGCGAATACGTTGGATTCTTTTTTTGTTTCCTCTTCAAAACACGCCAATTACTCTGTTGCGCCGGAAAACTCGTCATCCGATCTTTTCGCTCGAGCGCCTTCGTGAGTTTATGCAACGAAAATCCACTCGCCGGACGATCATTCAATGCAGGCCGAATTTACCGAGCCGTCTTGCAGTTTAGCGAATCCTACGTCATTAATCGTTTGGATACACTTTTTCTATGGTTCAAACTGCAATATAAAACTGTTGCACATTTGATATACATTTATCGTCCGCAAACGTCGACGATTTGTTTCTCGTTGATTTTATGATTCTTTTTTGTTTTATCTTTTTTTTTTTTGTTATTGGGAATATTACAGGCTTTCCCGTTACAAATGCATTTAGTTGATGAGAAAAACGAGAATTGTAAAATTAACGTGAAATCATGGACCTTTGTGGAAAACAAATTTTTTGCGAATACAATTTAATAGTAAAATTGTGATTTATTAAATATTATTTACCCCCAGACCGGCGGTTCTCTGCTGACTGGATTTCAAGGGACCGGGAAAGAGTAGCTCGTCGGGATTCCCGTAGTATCGTTGCCCGTTTTGCGCCAGAGCGAGGCCGCACAGAGCCAGTAACGTCAGAATCTTCATTTTCTTCACAATTATTTTCGCAGCTTTGTTGTCACTCGTCGTTTTTTTTTTTAACGTTAGTCAAACGTTAAAAACGGAAATTAAACGAAGATTATTATTTCACAGAATCGCCAAAAGGCGACTTTGATTTTACAGTGTTTAATTAAATACCGCTCGAGGGCAAGCTTGGCGCCCAATATTCGAAGAGCTAACACTCGACGTCTGGTAGCGTACGTGTGCGCCACTCGCGAAGCCTCGACTCAACTGTTCGACGACGCCGAGTCTCGAGGAATTTCTAGTCTCGAACCGCCACCACATATACATGCGTGTATAGGTGAGAGCGACTCCGAGTCGAGGTAGAACCCCGCGCCTCCGAGCGCAAACAACCGGGATCCGCGTAAAGTGCGCACGCACTCGACGAGCGAGTACCTGTTCGCGTAGCATGAGCCACGCGGGCTTGACCGATAGAAACAGATAGGAATCAATTCTCAGTAAATTTCTTCATTAATCAAAAATAATTGCGCGGGAGTGATTAACGCGTGAGCTTAATTTTTTTTTTTTTCGTTCGTATCTTATTATCGGGTTTCGGATTCGACAAACTTATGAGTCAGGCGCTCAATTTCATTTTCAAATGGCAGTTAGTTTCATTTTTATTACCGTTTTATTTTAAATCTATTTTACGCTAGAATTCCAGTAGCTTTTTAGTTAGTATATTATCATCGCGTTTCCGATTCGACAAACTTATGAGAAAGACGCTCAATTCATTTTAAAATATCCTCAGTTAGTTTTCATTTTTATTTCATTTTTATTTTAAAAGGATTTTACGCTAGAACGTAATTTTTCCGATGATCGACGCGAACGAAGGAGATATCGTCGAGCAATAATTGGGTCTCCAGACAATCCATGAGGGTGTCGCAGATCCCTCGGATCGGGCACTCGCCGATCCCTCATTCTCTCGAATTGCGGAAATTTGTCGCAGTTCTGCAGGGACTCCTCGAGTCTCTCGTCGGTAAAGTGCGCCACTCTCTTCAAACGGATCCTGGTTGTTCTCGCGTATATCGTGGATAGCGCAACAGATGGCGATTATCTGGGGACCTCACATCGATCGCGAAACGGGCTTTCAGCCGAGCTTTTTTTTTAATTCGTAAATTATTATCGTGTTTTCGATTCATCAAACTTATGAGTGAGATACTCAATTAATTTTCAAATATCCTCGTTAGTAATTTACTTTTTATTTTAAATGGATTTTATGTTGGAACGTTATTTTTCCGATGATCGATGTGAACGAAGGAGGTACTGTCGAGCAATAATTGGGTCTGTAGATAATCTCTGAGGGTGTCGCGCATCTGCAGATCCCTCGGATCGGGCACTCTTCGATCCCTCGTTCTCTCGGGCTGCGGAAATTTGTCGCAGTTCTGGAGGGACTCCTCGAGCCACTCGTCGGCAAACGGATCCTGGTTGTTCTCGCATATGTTGTGGATAGCGCAACAGGCGGCGATTATCTGCGGAGCTATCTTGTAGCTCACGTCGATCGCCTGACGAAGAATAGCGAAACGAGCTTTCAGACGAGCCAGTGCGGCGGCCGAGCAGTATCTCACTATTCTCAGATGCTCGTTGAAGGTAAGCTCCGAATGGGTTTCGGCTGGCTCGAATTCCGTCAGGAGCCAGGGTAACGTCGGATAAGTGAACGACGCAGCTATCTTGTACGGAACCTCGAGGCTGTTCACTTTTCGGGTGTCCGACGGTATCACACGCTCGTGGAGCCTGTAGATGCTCGAATCCTCGAGGACACGCCGATCGTCCGCGCTCCCCGGATGCCGCACGCTCACGTCCCGGAAACTGGAAAACAAAAATCGTTTAACACTTGTACCGACGACTTCGACTTTTCACAAAAATATTTTCTGCGTTCTTAAAAAGGTTCCGAAGTTATATACACAAATGTACTTCTAGATCAATTTTGTTACATTAAAAAGAAAAGAAAAATTATCCAACTAAAAAGAAAAAAGGGTTATTCTCTTTCGAAGTGAGAAGTGCACTAGAAAACAACGGAAATTCTGATTAATTTTTCGATAAAATAACTATCAAGTTCGAGGCAGCACGATTTCTAGAATCGTTTACCGCAGCAACAAGAGAAACGGTCGACTTTCATCGTAACTCGATGTATTGAAAGTTACCACCGACGGGGTGTCCTCGCACGAATGGGCACAGATGAATTTTAGAATTTTAGAATTTATAAATATATGTATATATGCGAAGAAGAATACAAGCGATTTGAAGAAAATATCATAGTTACGTAGCACCTAGAATTCTGAATGCATTGTCGTCGGGAATCGGAGAACTGGTACACCGAGGTGCAATAGGCAGCCTAAAAGCAGCAATTGAATGGTTGCCAGGAGCTAGGGAAGCAAATATTGTGAAATTTCTTTCATGAATATATTGCGAATGCATAGGATAAATTGATGTATAAAATGCCTTTAACGCATGAACTGGATTGTTATATGAAACGTTACCGTTCAAGGAATGGTATGCATGGACTGTTACTCCATCGATCCTGCGATATTTGTACCTGAAGATTTATGATGTATAAAAAACACACGAGTGATATCCTTGTACGAGCTTAAAAGCTTCTACCGACAAAACGAATGTGTGTAAATGGTTTGTACTTATTCAATTAATAACTAATTAAACGAAATATATTTTTTTTACCAGCAATTAGCATCCACGACAGTTTGGAGTATGAAAGATGGATAGTTTTTCGAATTCGTGAACGCCGATTCGCCGCTCATGGAAATCGGTATGTGAGTGGATTCCAGTGAGCCGATAAGCTGAGGTATTCTGGACAAAGTTTGGAGCTGCCGGGCGATTTTGCACGCCTCATGGCGCGTAGGCATCTTGATGACCGTCTGTAGAAGATGCTTGTTCACGCCCTTGATGGCTTTGTAAAGTATCTTGTGTACAGTTGACTTGTGAATTCCGAACATTCCCGAGACAATTGCGTAGTCGTTGGATTGCGCAAGCTTGTGAAGCATCAGAGCAACTTGTTTCTCGACGCTGACTCCTCTTAGCATGTCCGAATGCTGTCTGTGAGAAACTGCTCCGACTCCGGGCGTTATGTGAGGACGCAACGACTTGACAAGATGAATGTACGTTTTTCGAGAGCATCTCAGATACTCCAGGCACTGCTCCTGTGGATAGCGCTCCTGAACGAATACCTCCCACCAGTTGCGTACCGCGTACGGCGTCCTCGGCACGACATCAACATGTTTTTTCCTTTCATTGAAAAACATCATCGCCGCTTTTGCCAGATTCATTGCCCTTGTGCGTGAACGAAAGCTGTAAATATATATTATTTATTTACTTATTTATTTGTTATTAACATATATGGGCCAAGCCCCTTTAAATTATATATACATGTGTGAATCGTACACAGTGTGCAAATATGCTATGCAAACTTTTTTTTTCTATCTATTGTTTAGCGCTACTAATTAACTAAAGGTAAATATTTGTTTTTTAAATGCATCGTCTGAAAAAAAAAAGAATTGGTTATGTTTACATTTGTAAAGTAAATATGAACTTTTTTGTCCGCTCACTTTGCCGACGAGTCCAGACACTCTTTGAATTTCCGGTTAGCCTCGGAAGCTTTGTCGTCCAATTCTCGTACGATCGTGACATACGCGTCCATAGTGGGTATGATAAAACGAAATACTCCACGGTTTGAAATATAATTTTTGCGCTCTTCGCTTTATCGCCTTCTTCGCAAGCTCAGCTCTTGTGTATGGATAAGAGACGCCGGTTAACGCGCAGACGCCATTGGCTGGAAATTGGTGAAAGCAATCAGCTGATTGGTCAGTTTCCGTGGACCACCGCTTGCTGCAGGCGCGGCGCCGCGCGGCTTCGTTGTTCCTTGAAAGTGCTTGGAAGTGAGAATCATTCCCCAGTGGGACGCGCAGCTGACTGGACGTTTATTTGCATCGTCAGAGATAAACTAAGAATACCGTAGCAGTCGCCGATGAAAGTAGCTGGAAGGAATGGACAACGATCGATCAAAAACGGCGATCATCGAGTCGAGCCGTAAGCTAATGGAGTGGACAAACGCGTAAGTTGCATCGAGATAAGTTTTACCGTCCGGATAAGTTCGGTCGGCCTTTTCTGGAAGTTCGTCTACCTGAGATGCTTTCGATTTGGCGTTTTCCGGTACGAATTCTTACCAAAAAAACAACAGTGCGCATGTAGTCACGTTATAATAACGAAAAACGCCAAATCGAAAGCACCCTGATAGAAAAACGTGCCGTCAAACGGGTATCGTACCGGTACCGCTACCGTTTCGTCGCCGTGCCGTCATTTTTCTATCTAGGCAATTTCTGCATATGGCGGGGAGATGGAATACCCCATCCATTTTGTTACCGGCCTATATCAAATCGTTCCTGCTCCAAGATTTTAATTCAACTTATCCGGTGGGGCCTACTTGGCTTGACTCCTGAGATGGAACTTACGCGGTCGTCTACTTTAGAGTCAAATTCTATTTACCAAAAGTATCCCGGTACCGAAACTTATGATTTTGAACAACTTTCCGGCGTAATATATTTCCCTTCTGACCCGCGCTATACAGCCGACTCTGTGCGTATTCCAGATAGTCGGCAACACGCCGCACGGAATTGTATTTCCGCGAGAGTACGTTAATGCTTCCTCGAGAGACATTATGTCGTCGATGTTGTCGATGCAACACGATACCGGCAGGCGACAAGCGTACAGACCCAGCGCGTCTGTTGTATTCGTTTCATCGCCGCCATTGTTGTTTTTATCGCACCAATCGAAACGCCCATTAGCACCGCAACACTCGAACTACTCGAAGTTATATACTTTTTTATTTGAACGCTCGAGCCAATGAGACAAGAGGTGCTTCCGATTTTCCATTTTAATGATGTTGGCGTTATAATAACAACGAAATTCTAAACGAACAACTCTCTAGTTAGAATAACTGCGCATACGTATTGTGATCACACGCGAGTAAATCTCGTCCATTCGTGGCGACAGTTATATGGTTCGCATGAAACGCATGCGCAGTCATCGTAACTAAAGCTCTGTTCGTTTTGAGCGTCGTGATTATAACGCCACCGTTACTATAACGGCAAATCGAAAGCACCCGAGAAGTGTTTTCGTTTTGCCGTTATCGCAAAAACCGAAAAACCGCAAATCGGCATTTTTCGTAATTGTCACGTGATTGCGCATGCGCAATGATTGTTTTCGGGCAACTATTCAAACCAGACAACGACCGTGCGTATGCGCAGTCACGTTACAATGACGAAAAAGGCCAAATCGAAAGTAACTAAGGCCATTTGACCAACCGTTTTTTGTAAGTAGTTCCACAGAGCCTTCGCGCTGGCTTCCTGTTCGGCTGTGATGCTCGACGTCATTCGTTCTTTTAAATTTGTCTGAACGTTCGTCTGCACATTGCTCTGCAAGATGGCCAGAGAGATAGTGAAGGCGGCCATCAGCAGTGAACAGCTGATGTTCTGAAGCGATAAAAAGTCGTGAATACGCGACGCGTAAAAATTCGTTCGTTGATTCGCGTTTACTCTTTTTATCGATCCGCGGTGAATCGAACAGAGCCGGGTGAGCGACATAACGATCAGAACAATGGCGACGATGTAGAAGAGCATTACGTATAACGCGTAGATCCGGTATTCGATGATTATTAGCGCACTTTCCCTATGGACGGTCAGGAGTACCCCGGCGACGAAATAAAGTAATGCTGCGATCTGAAAATACATATGCGTGCGTCGATACAGCTGCTTGAATTATGGACGGGCAATTGGCCTACCAAAATTAAACAATTAAGGATTACGAAAATAATTCGTAAGTTGCGGCGACACGTAGTTGGGGGGTATCTTGGACGATCGCCGCTTCCGCCATCTGGCGCTTCCGTACCAAAGCTCTGGTCCTCGACCTTGAGGTCCGGCGTTGAAACCGTTGTGCCTCGTGGCCACGGACCATTTTTCACTGAATCACAGACGATCGCGTCAGCTTAGGGAATCCCGGAAAGAATACCTCCGCAACTACACACAGGGAGGTATTTTTTCCGGAAATATTTTTTCGGGTGGTGGTTTTTCCGTCTACCACAGGTCCAGAGGCCTTATTAGAGATGTACTGTGACGGTCAGAAACAGCCTCTGTATAGTTGCATGTTAACGGTCACAAATGGTCACGCGCATCTATATAGTTGTGCAATGACGGTCAGAAACGGTCACAGCACATCTCCGGGCCTTATTACAAGATATGAGTCGGCGATGAAATCGGTTGACAGTTCTCACCAGAGGTTCTCAGGGAATCATTGCTTGTCCTTTAAAATTACATCACTTATCGTATGAGGTTCGTTTCACTTTTTTTATGGACGAACTTTTCACTATCATCGTTGGCGATTATATCACTGTATCACCGTATCATCGCCGACTCATATCTTGTAATAAGGCCCCGGATCAAAATATTATAATTAAACGTACGCGCCGGAAGTGCCGTAGATTGGGTCTTCCTAATAAAATTAGCGTCGTCCCAATCGAACGTAATTTTGTTCTTCGAGACTGTCCGATGAGGCGATAGATGACGACTCGCTGGCGATTTTTGGCGAATATTAGAGGTTCCTTGACCGGACGATGAAGGAAAATGCATCTGGGTTCATCGACAATGCATCCAATCAGGAGAGCTGCATTTTTTTTTTCGCGAGAAGTAGGCGATATTTTTGAAATATCAATCAAATACCGTCGGTTTCGTGATCCGCGGTGACCTTGGGATAGGTGACCTTGGATAAACGATTCCGCTCGTCGTGTCCATGTCTTCATTGAAGAGCCTTACACAAATAAATGAATATTGATTAAAAAGTCATAAATAATTTTGACAAAAATTCCATTATGTTCGACCCGCTTACGCTCGTTTGTGTGTGGTCGCTGAGTCGTTGGACATCGTGCCAGATGGAAAATCCGAAAAATCGTCGAATAGTCTAGGAATTGATCGATTAAAAAAATCCGCGATAATTTTACGTTCCAATTAGATTTATCCAGTTACCTAGCCAGAGCCCCGTGCGCTATGTCCTCGGGGGACAAAATCCGAACCTCCGATGGTTGTAAGAGCACTTCCGGTGAGGCGATATTCTCGTCGCTCGAATTCTCGGTGATTTCGTTGCTCGATGAAATGGAAAAATAAATTTTGTCGGACATGAATGCCTCGCGCGAGGCCGGAACGACTGGTAAATCAATTAACCAACATACCGAGATGCGAATATAAAGTTTTGACGCGAGAGAGCGGTGCGTGTGCGGCGCATCGTATTTACAAAACAATGACGAATCGACGTCCGACTTACTGGACGACGGGCACCGAGAACCGCATCAGGAAATGCATTCGTCAGTCGTTAACCGGGAGCGGTTGAGACCGGTTGCGTTTCGCGATTCTCTAATTCCAATCGCGTACGCTAAATCAGCAATTCACAGCTGATTGGATGAAATCACACTTTGGTCGAGTCGAAATAGCGGCAGTGACGGAGCCAGACGTGATTGTAGAATATTTGAAGATAACAGCGTAACACAGTGAGATAAACGCTGACGGTGAATCACCGAGCGGAATAGCGCAGCTCCGCGTGATGCAACACGAGGAAAACGTACCGATAGAATGGAGCGGTAGAACGCGGTGCATAAAATGGTATCAGGTACACGCCCGCGCATGAACGCCTTTGTAATTAAAACCTACGAACATTTCATATACATAATAATTTACTTCTATACAATTTTTTCTTCGATAATTCCGAAGTATGTGGAATATTGTAATTGCGGTTAAATACTTGCATAGTTGAGCGGCGAGTATGCAAGCTAACCGCGTGTCGTATGTAAATGCGTACGGAGGTAGAATTCGTAAAATGAGTTGATTCGCGTTGCACGTAAATCGTGTGTCGCGTCAGCGATAGAGTCACGCAGGCAAAGTAATACGGCAGTGTGTAAAAATTGAGTCAGTCGAGTTGAAAGTACGACGTCGCGAGTCGATTTTGTCAAATATAAAATCGAGCCCGTATAAAATTGTATAAAAAAAGTCCCTGAACGAAGTTGCACCGATGATGCCAGATTCGACGAATAAATTAGTGGTGGCAGTCACAATAGTTAGTCTTTTAAGTCCACAGCGACGTGGGCATTATTCCCTCGACGGTACCAGCAGCCGGTGTCAATGTCTCGTTGCACAAGAAATTCAGCGGCAAGTCGACCAGGTGTCCCTGAATAATTATTGTCGTTAGGTATTTTTGGTTCGGCCCTCGTCGATCATCACCTGAGAGCAGAGCAAGGCAAATACACTAAGTACTTCAAGTACATATTGAAATACCAAGTACTTCAAGTACATATTGAATTATGAAGTACCAAGCACTTGAAGTACTGAGGTCTGGGTAGTAATTGAGTACTGAGCTATTGAGTACTGGCAGAACTTAAGTAATTAATGACTCAGTAGTTGATACTTCAGGTACTTGGTGTATTGCCGAGCTCTGCATAACAGTATTCGACGCACCTTCACGTCCGCCAGCATCTGTTCCGCCTGAATCGGATCCGTCTGACACATGGCTGTTTCGTTCTGATAGACCTTCAACATAGCGAAGTTTACAACTTGGTCCGAGGGAATACACCGAAATACTTGCTCGAATATTTCCGTGTTCTTTTTACTCCTGGCGCACCATACGTCCTTGTAGAAAGATTCCTTTATTATGTCGTCCACCTCAATGACCTCGTCCGTCCAGAGGAGACCCAAATGTTCGCGGAAAAGTTGCCTCCGCAGAGCACCGGCAAATTTGCCACTGCGAAATGGTATCCCGTTCATTTTGCTCTCGACGAATTCTTCGTCCTGTCGAAAATTCACCTCGTATCGATACAGATCATAATAATATATAAATAATTACAATAATTGATAATAATCATCACTATCATCAATTGTTAATAATTATAGTAGAATAATTATAATAATGATTAATATTATTATCAATTATTAATGATTATGGTAGATCCGCTTACGTGAATAATCACCGCAATCTCGCTGTCCCTCGTGGCGATCATGCTTCTGTCGTTGATATTAGCGGATCCGCATATAACCGTGCTGTCATCGACGATCATTAATTTGCTATGAACGTAAATGAGTTCGGTGACCATGGTGCCGTTGAGCAAAGAATGGGACCTCAGGCCGTGGAACGTTATGTATTCCCGCGGATCCTCGATGCCCGATTCGATCAGGCGATTCAGAATCGAATCCCTGCCCCTGTTCGGCGACGGCACGAAATTTTTTTTTGTTAACAAACGAGAAAATCCAATCTCATCGATAATTTAACC
Organism: Exephanes ischioxanthus; assembly: GCA_958510785.1. Lineage (NCBI taxonomy): Eukaryota > Metazoa > Arthropoda > Insecta > Hymenoptera > Ichneumonidae > Exephanes > Exephanes ischioxanthus. The sequence goes on along the minus strand of OY294022.1, from coordinate 13,144,298 downwards.
ATCGAAATAGTTTGCCTCGATATCGAAGAATAATTCCAGTGAGTTATCGCGTGAAGAGCGGTCCCGCTCGGGTCACCGACTTCTCCCTCGAAGCCCGGCAGCAACGGCATCACGACGAAAACTTTGAAAACCGAGCCTTCCCTGTGAGCCCGCAGTATCCTCTTCAGCAGAGTCTCCCCAATTCGATTTTTCACCGAACTGCTCTCTATGGTAGCGAGCGTTATGAAAAACTGATTTTCAATGTAGATGTATCTGTAGAATAAAATAATGCCGGATATCGTAAGCGCATTGTCGATAATAAGTACGAAAAGTCGTTTTTTCCGACTCCGTTAAAATCGCCTACTATTGACCGATCATCATTATTAACCTGTGAGCATGTGCAGTGCTGTTTCGTTGCTCTCTCCACTGGTAGAAAAATGTAAATTTAGTGTACCAGACTCGAAGTTTGTATGCAAAAACTGATACGTTAAATTTAATGTACAATTGTTTCGTGATGAAAAATGTATGTACTTTTGTAGTAAATTTAAAGCGAATAATCGGAATCATAGTACAATTATTGTAAAATTAAAGTGAATAATCGGAATTATATTACGATTATTGTACAATTAAAGTAAACGATTAAAATGAAAGTGTTTCCAAAGTTTTTAACATGCTGACATTAATTTTTCATCACAATTGGACATGAAATTTGATCCACCAGTTTATGCACAAAAACTTCCAGTATCAGTACGTTAAATTTCATACGAATCTTTTTCACAGTGTAGGGAGTAATAGGGCTCATTACTCCCTCTGCAAGTCCTATTACTCCAGGGGAAGTGATGGTCATTGGCGAATATGACGATTTTGCGACACACGAAATGTGTATATTTTAACGAAGTCGAAAACAAAAGTATCGTATGCAATACGGGAGGGAGCGGATTTTCACCTCGTATGCTTTCTGCCCTCGCTTCGCAAGGCCAGCAAACATCGTGCTCGACGAAAATCACGCACTTTCCTCCCTTGTAGTATATTATAATATTCATTGCTCGAACCTTTGAGCGTTGCTTATTGCATCGATGTAAGCCTCGTGAATACTTTGTTCGACAGTGTCCGGCTCGAGGAAACCCGCTGACCAGGAGCTCACCGATCTCAGCACCTGACAGTCTACCTTACGAGTGGAGGACCGATCGAGGAAGGTTGCGTCGGTCCTGCAATCCCTGTATGATTTCGGCAGTAAGAATGGGTAAGTCGAATTATACTTTGCTTTTCCCAGCTGCGAAGATAAGATCGAAACGGTTAAAAAAAATATGTGAAAAAAATGTATTATTTAGTTATCGCAAGAGGTCACGGGTAGATCGATAGCTCCGTATGCTAACTTTGATCGCGTTCCATCGTTGTATGAAATGTCTAGCGACGTCTCTCGCCGCGGCTCCCTGCACCATAATTCCGACATCGTGCCACGGCATTCGAGGGGTCGTGCTCCGGTCCACCAAGTCCTGATAAGGCCTCTCCAGATTATCGAAATCCTTGACGATAAAATTCGTGTAGTCCTTGCCCAGCCAGAGTTTCGCTGTGCCCGATAAATCACTCAAAAGATCGTCGTCCCTTTGATATACATCTCGCAGATCCTCCGAGCTGTGAACATGCGACGCGCTGTGTGTCGCAGAGACGATTGGGAACAAATTTAAAGTTTTTTATGCTGTTACTTCCCGTTGCTAAATCACCGCAAGTTCGGTGAACGGACTCACTTGTCGATCTCGTCCCCCTCGCAACGGCCCTCGTTCGGACTGTAAACCATGCTTATCCATTCCCTAGGCTTTACGATGACGTTTTGCTTGACCTTGTCGACGGTAGTTTTAGCCATGTCGAACAAATTTTTTCGCTGCATCTCTGGGGTGTTGCATTTAACGCATTCCGCGGGCGCGCGAGGCAGTGAGATCGTCAGAGCATCGGCGGACATTGATCGCGGTATCAGCACCGCGTTCCGTTTTCTCTTATCGAGCAGTGGCCTGTAGAACAAATAACTAGATTCAGTCTTTATCCATTTTGAAAACAAAATTTAAACAATTCTTTAAATATTTTTAAGTAATTAAACAAAGGCTTCCTCATAAAGGAAACTTTGTTTTGGTGAAAATAAATTTCGACATTATAATGAAAACGTATTCCGAACGTTTAAAAACATCGAAAAATCGGATTTACAAAAAATGTCTATATGTATGTGTGTACGTGTTCGAACCGCAATAACTCTACAATGCTTCGACCGATCAAGCTGAAATTCCACATATGTATGGTTGATAGTCAACATTTCTTCAAAAATTTCATTAACAAATGAGCAGTTTTTTTTTGTCTGCTATTTTTTATTTAATCAAAAATCTCTGTTCGCGTTCTAGCTCTTACAATTTGTTAGCTCTCGGGGCAAAAAGTTGTACGCCGATGGAGTATGATCGCTCGATGACCTCTATTAAATTTGGGGAAAATCGATCGAACCATTTAAATTTTATGTCTTTTTCGTATTTTTTGAATTGCACTGTATTTTAGATCCAATTTTTCGCATGTATTATTATTATTTTTTATTGTCGGTACTCACAGTATCGGCAATAATTTCGTTGTCGCCATTACAACGGTATTGGTAGCGATCGCCAATGGCAGGACAACGTGTTTGTTGGCTTGAATTTTTCTCGTTCTCTTGCTACTGGTCGTTGTTATTTTTCCCTTCGATGGAATATAAATGCTGGATTGGTGAACCGAACCTGCGGAACATCGATTATTAATTAACCCTTCACGTACGGGATCCTCACTGAGCGCTCTATATCGCAATAGAGCGCAAAGATATCGCGATTTCTATAAATCGCGATATCTAAAAAAATATTGATGATATTGACATTCGGAAAAATACTCTTTGAAGGGGTTCGTGATATTATATTTCTGGAAAATAATATTTTTATCGTCGACAAATTTATTATTTACATGCCAGGTCGCGAACCCCCCCGGCCTGCGTAGTCACGCTCGGCGCGAGGCTCCCGTACGTGATGGGTCAACTTGACGCCGATCTTATTTCAACGTCGAATCTCGATCTTACCAAGATCCGTCAGTCTGTGCTCGTTGTTGTCCCACCGACCGTAGCATAAATCGATTCCTCCGACGAACGCGAGTGACTGATCCACGACGACGATCTTCTCGTGATGCGCCCATAGAAGCACGCCGACCCTCGCGTGATCCGGATGACGCAAGACTTTTATATTCTCCGGACAACCCTGTACGAGCTTCTGCTTGCTGTAGTAGCTGTTTATTCCCAGCGCGATTTCCACCTCTTTGTAGATCATCACGAACACCTTGACGCCTTCGAGCTGCAGAGCGATCGAAAAAATCGTTATCGTACAATCGTAAATTTTTCTCTAATCGCGATTGCTCGATCTCCTTACCGAATCGATTGTATCCCGTTTAATGTTACGAAACACAAGAATATAAGTTTTCAGCATGACACCTTCAGTTTACATTTAATCGAGTCGATGAAAAAAAAAAAAAAAATGGTACTCACAGCTTTTCGCTGAAGGATTTTATCGAGTCGCCAGTAATTTCCGTTTATCGCCGGTCTCTTCATGTATATCTCGGGCGATAGCCACCAATCGGCGATAAAAATTTCTTCCTTGGCGTTCTCGAGAGCGTCAGCCACAGCGGCCATGTAGGCCGAACCGTCGACGAGCCACGTGGCCAAGGTCGACGGTCTGCAGGGGGCGAACGACTTGTGAGGGTTCGCTTGAATGAACGGTCGGCCCTCGTTGCTCGCGATGGCCCGAATGAATTCCAGCCACTCTTTGGCCTTTCGTCGGGTCCAACACTTGAAAACTATGTGCCGGCTAAGATTCAATATCTGCAGACCGTTTCGCAGCCCGGTCGCGTACATTCCCGAGCTGACCTCGAATCCATTGTCCATCAGGATAACCGACTTGATGCTTCCGTCGTTCGGGCTTATGTGCGCGACGAAGGTATCCTTGACGACCAGGTGACGGGAGTTCCACTTTCCGCACAGCGATGTGCAGAAGTAGTTGCAGCTCGCGCAACTCGTGCCCTCCGCGAGACCAAAAAAATTGCAGCCCGTTTTAGCGCTCGATCCAGTTCTCTTGAGGACCAGACCTTCCTTCCCTTTTGTACCGAGATCCTCGACGAACGATAGGTACGACAATTCCATGAAACTGATCTGCGAAATATTTGTGGTAAAGCAGAACCCCATTTATCCGAGGCAAATGCGGGGAGAGCGTAGGTCGGATAAGTGAAATCTTGGATAACACTGATAACACGACTCCGCTGCCGGGCATTGCTGCTTTATCCGTTTTATCCGAGTTTTCTGTATTATCCGAGCATACACCTCGGTCAACGCGGAGGGCTCGGACGAGTTGGGTGCCTCGGATAAGGGAGGGAAGAGCCCCGAAACTATACGCCGTTTTCAGTCGATCGAAATGAAGACTTTGCTATGTAAACACCTCCTATGTTATCGCCTACCTCTTCTACCCACGAACACTACAATATCCATTGACATTAACAGTACGTTTATCGACCGGAAACCTTATTTAGGAAACTGGCATTACCACTTCCGGATGACGTTTGTAAATCTCGATCTTCAATAGATTTCCCAAGTAGTCCTCGAGGGCTCTCATTCGTTGATCCAAGTCTTCATACGACACGAGAACGTCCGGCTTGTTCGGAAACCTGTTGAGAGATATTCGTCGTTATGCGATGATTGTTTCGCGTCGATCTAATAAAGGATGTAGTAGCCGATCTCTACCCACCTTGGCAAAGCACCCTTACTTCCGCGCTTTACCTTGTCCCCTCCAAGATTCTTCAAACTGTTTCTTCTCTCTCTGTGGCTCTTGGTCGGAAACGGTATATTCAGAGTGGCGCGGTAAATTTTCAATTGATTGTGAAGATGGTGAATGTGCTTGTAACGTTTTTTCACTCTCCACACAAACGGTCCATGCTTAAATTCTATTGTGTACAAATTTGGATTCAGCGGATGAGTCGTGACGCCGCGTTCGTTGTCCACTATTCTCACTTGAACATCCTCGCCAGGAATGAATATGTTGCGGTTCTGACTCTTGAATTTCACGGCCGGAGAGTGAATCGTCGAGAATGGTATAGTCCCCCGACGATCTGTAGCAATAAGGTATATAAATATTAAAAAATACAGATATCTGTACCGAGAGAGTCAATTTCATAGATATAATACTAACTTCATATATATGATACTAACTTAATCGATATAATTCGAACTTGATAGATATAATACGAACTTAATAGATATAATGCAAACTTGATAGGTATAATTAGAACTTGATAGATATAATACCTACTCAATGGATATAATACTAACATGATGGATATAATACAAACTTGATAAATATAATTCGAATTTAATAGAAGTAATTCGAAATTGATAGATACAATTCGAACGAATACCTTGAGAATTTGACAGGACACAGTTCGCCTTGCCATTGGCCATGCCGACAGCATCTCCATTTTCATTTATCGTTATATCCAAGGAATCAGGCACACCTAGCTCGTCGTCGAACTCCGAATCGTGCGACCCTGCATTATCTTCAGTCTCGTTGTCCTCGCCAGTGCACGATGAATCCACCAACTCGATATTAGACATTGCGGGTAAAACAAATGACCTCTTGGTTTTGTCTTGACGATATCGTAACAGGAAACTCGTTAAGGAATCATGTAAAACTGTAATCACGTAACCAATTTAGTATAATAATGTAACATATATAAAATGCAACTAAAACCGAAAGACATATCTTCCACCATTTTCACTTTAGTCATGTGATAATATTACAATATAATATAATTTTTATAGTACAGTATAATCATATAATAATAATAATAGTATAATAATATAATAATATAATATAGTTCTGTATAGTACAGCATAATAATGTAATATGACGTATGACCAAAACGAGAAAGGCATGTTTTACATGCTGATACATAGAAAATATGTGTCCTGATTTTTTCACGCGATAAAATTGTAACATAACAATCATATTTTTTCAACAAAAAAATTATCGCGCAAAGCGCATGTCCGTTGTAAACAATGCAAACAAAGAATCAAACTTCAGTCAGCAAGTATCAAAATATTGAGGTCACGACCCTTTTCTCCGAAATTCTAGGAGTATTGTTCGCCAGAATGCATGGCATGAATGAAAAATTATCGTCACAGATTCAAATAAAATGAAAAAATTGATCCGCGACGGAAAAACGATGAAAATAAGTTACAAAAAGGATACGAATTTCACAGTTGGTATCGTCACTGTTTCGAGGCTTCTTATGCGTACAGGTGGCTTTGAGGTTAGCTCGACGACCCGATGTATATTAATGATCGACCGAATATCACCAGCTACGAAAATATTTCATCAGTCCCGATATCGTTTCATTATCGCGGAGAACGACGACGATCGTTGGATCGTTCGCGCGGCCGACAAATCGTTATTTTATTATCCTTTCTGACAGATCGACACGCTGACGCATCTTGGGGGTTTTTTAAATCCGACTGTAGCCGACACTTCACGAAATTACACGAGGGCACCTTTTCGGCGATCGCTCGACGGTGTCGATGTCCCGTTTAGTTAACAATGACAGTGTAATTGTCAACGGTCAGTCGTCCATTAGTCGCTGCAGCGGATACATGTTCTAGGTCACGGCGAAAAGAAAAATGAAAAAAAAAAAACCTGTGCTTATCATGGAGATCCAGTAACTCGCGATTTCGATCCGACCAACCGATGCGTGTAATTATCGACAATCAATGTCGAAACTGGATCGCTCTCACTGAGAAATCATTCGATGTCGTTTTTTTATTTTCCAAAACGCTCGATTGTTCATCGGAACGCGAAGATATTATTATACGCCCGTTGGGCTTTGTTCCGGAGATCGCGAGTGATGATACTTCGAGCGATCCACGACTAACAATAACGATGGTCTAGCAACGAAGATGCTCACTGATCGTGACTGAGCGTTCGGGACGTTCTGGCGTCTCTAAAAAATATGGATTCTTATCGTGCGAAAAGATTATCACGGATTGAAAGCAAGATACGAGATACTCGGTTATCGCACCGTATAATCGTTTCCCGATTGGGCGAATGTACGAGCATCGTCGGCCTGAAGGTGTGCATGACTTAAAAAAGATGCTCTCGAAATTAAGCGACGCATCAGACGTCGTTAATCGAGGATGTGGAAACGAACTTGATGGATAACTACGGAGAGCGTATTTGTCGTACCAGCGCGGGTCTTTTTCACTGCGGCACGCACGCAGACGAGCAAGTGGAATGCTCGGCACTGGTCAGACGTAGTTAAGGTAAAGGTACCAATGCTCGGACGGTTAAGAGTATTCCCAGATTCCAACAGTTATTGATCGGTCAAAAACACATTTTTTGTGAACATACCTGAGGCAATGTCAAGTTGATAGTTTCTAGTTTCCAAAACACATACATTAATTACAAAAAGATAAATATTTGTTTAATTGCGGAAGAAAATAACAAGAGAGTCCAAATATATCAGTTCTACGGGCGCGGTTTTTCGGACACTGTACATCGCAATGTTTCGGACAACTGTAGATTTCGATAGATCTTCTGTACGAACTCACCTTGCTCATGTACTATATGTGAATATATGTGAATAATCTGATATTTGACCACCGGCGTGACGAGCGATGTCCGTTTCCGGCTTCACTCTGATCCAAGCTCCGACTGAATAAACATGTGACTGCTATATTAAAGCTCACAAGTGTATTACAAGTGTAGTTTAGTAACATTTATTTCTGACTCCCTCACGAACTCCAAATACATTACAGTTCATATTAACTAAAAGAATTTCTTTGCCGTTTATTTAATTAAATCAATGAAAAACTTATTGAGTCGCGTATGTAGTAACGCTTGTACCAGTTTCCAGACACTACATCGTCAGTCTTTTAACAAAATGTAACAACAGAAAATAATTTAGGCTCAAACCTTGTATATCTTTTTTCTGTGCATCAAGAAATGTTTATAGATACGATTACAAGTCTCAAACTGGATTTTTAATACTTACATTTGGCATAAATTAAATCTGCATAGGAGTGTCCGACGACTGGGACGTGTCTGAGCATTGGTACTGTTACGTTTACCTTAAAGGTGATCGCACATAAAACAATGTTTGCCGTTTTCTCCCCCACAGACGAGTCGATCGGATCAGATCGGACACCAATACGCGAGCATCAGCCAATCGCGGCTGTGTGTGGATATGGCACGGTCTGTGTGTGTTCCGTACGTAGTTTTGTGTGCGAGCAACTTTGGCCGCCGACTTGGTTTTCCGGTTCCCGTTGCGAATACGGCAACGCTCTAACGACGATTTTTTTTTTCGTAAGGATAAGCGCCGGTCCTGCCGGATGTTACAAAATGTCGCGTTCGTTCATTAGTGAATCGTACCAGCGGCTATTATTCCGCTCGACTGCATGCGAAGGTTAGGGATATCGATCTCTACATAATTCGTCTAATACGCAATACAAATGAGCCTACTTTTACTTCTTGCCTATTCGTTAGAAAAAAAAAAAGATCCATCTTGTCTATTGGCAATAATCGTTTCTACACGATATAATACTCGTCAAACTCGATACCGGACGCTCGACGCACGATGCGTAGACGACGTTTAACGTCGCTCCTGTGACCCAGTTTTGATCTATGATTACAAGAGCCTGTCGAATCGAGAGTGGGTCCCTTCCGACGTCGCTGCGATCGCCGTCCAGGGAAAGCGACTTCCAGCGGAATTGTATGTCGGTATGTCAGGTCATTTTTTTTTTCCTTCTTTAATTACGTGAATCCTCTCGATGGCGACACAAACGTCGATTCTGCGGAGGTTGGTCGAATCAACGATCGGCAAATAACGCGTTATTCGTCGCGATATTTGCAAATAACCCGGAAGTTATAATCGTCGCGACCCACATAGCACGAAAATATTTTTAAAAAATGTCTTCAAATTTTGATTTTTTTTTTTTTTTTAATATTCTAAGTATTTGTGAAATGTTTTAAAAACATTTTGGAAACATTTGTTTGTGCGATTATAAATCTTACATTGAAATGTCTTCGAAATGTTTTTTTAAACATTTCAGCGTAATGTCAAAGATTGCATTACCAGTCCAATTCGCATGTAAACACTCGCATAAACACGGAAACAATCGTGGAAATATTTCGGTGAAACATGAAATTAAATGAGATATTTCAGATGCGTTGAAAGCTTAAGTATAGTTTCTGAATTATTTGAGAAACGTTTTATTGAAATAATATGATAGAATATTCCAAAATATTAGTAGCAGTAAGTATATTTATTGACATTCAGTTATAAATGTCGACGATACATAACAGCTTTTATATACATATTGTAGCTCATACAATGTAACAAAATAACAAAAATGCCAATGAGCCATCGACCGGAGTCCTTCAGCTCGTTCAAAATATTATTTTAATATATTTCAGAAATATTTCGTAAGATTTGAAAGATTGAAAATGTTTCCAAAATGATTTAAAAATATTGCCTGCTATATGGAGAGGATATCTGGTCCCTTGTTGTGTATTATCACAGGTAATTTTTTTTGTATGTGTTTCATCTGTACGGGGTCCTCCCCCCTTTTACATACTCTACCTGCCCCCCCCCCCCCCCTCCCCCCTTACTGTGTCGCATTCGCACAAGGGCACAGGGAAACTGCGAAACCTGGCCATGAACAGACGGTTTATCCCCAGAGATTGGTGTTCCTGAAGGGTGGTCACCAATCTCCGATAAAATTGCCTCCCGCTCCACGATCCGATGCGCCAGACATCGCGCGGCCGGGTCACCCATTCAAGTACTGACCGCGAGCGGTACTGCTTGACTTTGGGAACCGCTAAAGACGCGTGGGTGTTCCGTGGAATTGTATGTCGGTACGTCGGTACGTTTTTTTCTTTAATGACGTGGATCCTCGAAGCGGCGACACAATAGTCGATTCTGCGGACATTGGTCGAATCGACAACCGGCGAATAAAGCGAGTTATTCGTAAATAAATTGTAAGCTATAATCGTCAATGTCGCGAGGATAGTTGGTCCCTCGATATTATCCCATGTTGTAGTTTATGAACGTATGGACCGAGTGGCCACCGATATCGTCGTTCAGGGCTACGTGAGACAAGTGCGAGCCGGTGGAAAGGAGAGCTGCTGCGTTTTCGTCTCGATCGAATGGTCGAGCGAGCGGACTTTAGCCGGTGCGGAGCGCGCGCGCGTGGACGGGCCCGAGCGCGCGCTCGCCCAAGCTCGGACGCACTCTCCCGAGTAGAGGGGGGGGGCCGCTGCCGGGCCCGTGGTAGGGCGAATGCGACGGCGAGCGAAAGGGAAAATGTCGGGTTGTCGGCACGCTCGCTGGTTGCTTGGCTTCTCGTTTTTTTTTCGTCTTTTTTTTTCCTTTACTCCTTTTTATTTCTTTACCTCCCTCGTTGCCCATGCCCCGTTTTTTGACACGGTCGATTCGATCGAGTTTCATTTGTCTTCGGCACTCTTCCGCCGACCGCCAAGCCGCGCGCACGCTCGTGAATTTAACCCTAACAAAAAAAAAAATGCTCGCGCCGACAATCTGACAACCCGCTTCGTCGTTCAACCCTCAAAGCAAATATATTGCCCTTAGAAATCGATTATACTTAAAAAAAAAAAGTTACAAAAAATTTATCTGCTCAAAAACGTACCGTTTTCGAGGTTCGAGAAATTTAGATTTCTTGTCGTCTTCAATTTTTTAATTTTTTTTGCTCCCTTATCGACTACAATCAAATAAAGTGTCATTTTTCGTTCGATTCGAATACAGTGCAGTGTTTTATATTCTCCTCGAGATTCAAGCTGCGGAGTGAACTGTGATATATTATGTCCGATAGATTGGATTAGAAGATCAAGGTGAGAGTAAGTTCGTTTGTTTGTTTTTGTTTTTTTTTTTTTTGTGTTTCGCCTTTTATCGATTTCGAGAGGCTCAGGACAGCGCATTTGTTTGCTCGGCGTGCCTCGGCGATTAGAAACCACGAGAGCAGTGCACGGAGCCTGGCTCCTCGGAGCTCCTTAGACTCGCTACCGTGCGGGAACGCTGGCAATTCGCGGATAAAAAAAAACAAGTCGCCGGAGCAGTGCAGAGTCGAGAGTCGGTTCCGCAGTCGCCGTTCGTTCGGCTCGGTACACATGGAATGGAATTGTGGAATATTAACCGAGCGAACGAGATTAACTGACCGTTGCTGCGGCTATGTCGCTGACTTGTCTCGATGAGCGCCGCGCGACTTTCACGGGAGCGTAGCATAAACTCCACAGATTTTCCATAACCGCCTTACGTAAATAGTGGAATACCGGGAATCGTGTACAAAAAAAAAAATTTACATAAAGAATTTAATACAATTAATTAGTCCATCAGTTTATTTTCTTGTCGGTATAAAAAGTCCATGAGTTTGTACTATATCTGACACGAGGACTGAACACCTAATTGATTCTTCTCTCGGGATCTTCGGAATGGCGAAATTTTAGAGATAATGGAGCGTAGAGACGAGCGGGGTAAAATGGTCTCGCGCAGTCCACTTTGGATGAAAATTTTTATTTGGTCTCCCGAAAAATTGGTACAGTCCGTTTTGCCCCGCTCTACCCCTGTAAACGATGAAATCGATTATTGTTTTAAAAAAAACGTTCATCTTAAAAATGAAGAAATTATACTTGCAACCGCCTTACGTGAATAATCCGCTTTACGTGAATCAGGTAAAAAAAATTAAATGAAAAGAAATTAATACGATTAATTAGTCCATCAGTTTATTCTGTTTTTTGCGATTAAAAGTCAATGAGTTTATCTATATTCGCATGCAGACTAACACCTAATTGATTCTTCTCTCGGGATCATCGTATTCGCGAAATTTGATAGATAACGAGGCGTAGAAACGAGCGGGGCAAAATTAACGCGCGTCGTCGATTTTGGATTGTATTTTTTATGGTGCGTCTCATGAGAAAATTGGTATGGTCCATTTTGCCCCTGGTGCCCGTTTTGCTCGACTCTACCCCTGTAAACGGTGAAATTTATTATTGTGTTAAAAAAAAAAAGTTCATCGTGAAAATCAGGAAATTATATTTGCACGACAAAATCGATGCGAGTGAACCCGGAACCTTGAGCGGCGAGCGATTGAATCATCCGCACTCGACTGGAGCGCCAGGCTGAGCGCGGGCTGCCTTGTCCTAACGGTTTTATGTGTACTACGAACCAACGGCGCCCGCCTCTGCTCGCCGCCTCTTCCTCTGTCCCGTCCCGCCGATCCCGATTCTTCGGTGACTCTCATTTTCCTCCGATTCCGATCTACGACACGAACCATTCGTATTACCAAGTCCAAGGTCTTCTCTCAAGATCGAATGTTTCATCATTTGCTCTTCTTTGGTCGACAGACCGTTCGATATAAGCGAGCGAGAATTTCAATTAGACATTTTTATTATCGAGGTAACACAAAAGTGTCACGAAAACTGCAATTCTTAAATCGCATTCGACACGTGTACCGGAGAGTGGGGAAAAACGGACTATCCTTACAAGTCTTCCGCGAAACAATAATAATAATAGTAATGAGAGGCACGGGTCATTTTGCCCCGGTGTTCCTTCCCCCCCCCCCCCCCTTCTGCCTGTGTGTTCAATTATTGTGCATGTACCAAATGTGAGGATTTTATAGATTTTATGTAAAGAAATTTTTATTATCAAGGAGAGACCAAAATTGAATGAAAAATTGAATTCTTAAATCGCATTGCCCGGGTGTTCATGTAATCCTGAGGCGCTCAATGATTATGCACGTACTCCCGAATGTAATTAACCGCACAATTCGAACTGACGGATGAATATATGTGCGTTCGCTGGAAACATTGGAAAGCGTTTCTCGCGTGAGACGAAAGATATTAGCGATGAGTTAGCTGTAACACCTTGCGAGCGATTCGTTCTTCCATTATGGCCGGTTCGAGTTGAATTACGAAAAAAATTGATCCGTGCCGAATCGCACGGTAGCGCACGGTAATAATCCTGCGGGGGTTTTTTTTTTTTCTTTCTTTTTTACTGTCAGTCGTGTTTGCCACGAGCGCAGTGAAATGGAAGCTTCTTCGTCCAGCACAAATGTACTTCCTCGTTACATTTTTCATTTCAATTTTACAGAATGGCGAGGAGTTCTCTGTGGTGTCTGGTGGGGCTTCTTCTCGCGCTGCTATTCGTCACGGCGAACGGACTCCGAGGACCAGCGAGCCAGGTAATTATATTTGTCCATGAATAAATATTCGCGCGAACTCAGCGCATTGGATTAAAATAATTCGTCCGGCGATAAACCCACTCCAACCACCGGAAACATCGTTACATGTACACGGGAATCGGACGATCTTTGAAAAAAAAAATCTTACGTCTGCCTGATTAACGAACGTGAAGGAAACAATGTACAACGCTCGGATGGACGGATGCTCGCACGCTCGCACTCGTTACACGCGAGTTATACACTGGACAAGCCGTGCGGTTGCTCATAAAATATATATTTTATAATCACAACGAGCCCTACCGGCTCGACAGCTGTCCATTTCTCTCGTCAAGTCCGCTCGTACGTCCCGTGCAATTTTTCACCGGTGCAATTTTTCCTTGCGGTACGGTGGAGTCAATCGAACTAAGATTTCGAAAACTTGTGGAAGAATTACGCAGTTTTTTTTTAGCCGAATTCTTCACTTTAGTTCGAGCTCAACGAGCAAGAGCTCATTTTTTTTTATCGATAGTGTACGAAACCGTAGACCGTGAATAATATAAAATCGTATATTGGCTTACAAAAGATATCATTACACCCATAAAAATATTTATTTGATTTCAATAAATATTTATTTCATTTAAGTAACTGTTTACTAAATTTGAATAAATATTTATTTAAATCAAATAAATATTTTACTCAAACCAAATAAACGGTGGCCGTCAAATCATTTTTTTTTTCTGGGTGTAAATACAAGTTCGAATATTGAGACGAGATGTGCACGTTTTGAGGACTCTTCGTAGAATGCCTCGCTAGCTCGGCGACGCGAAGAGTCCTCTCCTAGTACGTGAGATTGGTGGGTCCGAAGAGAGGAGTTGCTTTCAATAGATGCTCTGTGAATTTACCGGCAAACATTTACGATTATATTCGTAGTTTGCAAATTACAGTAATTTTTTTTTAACGACAAAAAACACAAAAAAATTAAAACGTTAATCAAAGTGGGACATTTTTAAATCCATTTAGTGATCAAGATCTATCACCCGATATTAATATTTCCTATTTATCGACGATTGATCTCTGCGATATCTTTTTAACACGTCCGGTCATCCTCCTTTTGAATTCAACTGTTCCGTGCGTCATAGATTTCACCTTATCGGTGTAACTGTGTCACGCATGCGCGCCGCAGGTAAGCGCATGTGCCAGAAGCTAGATCGAGTCCGTGCAACAAGTTCGTCTTTCACATTAAACGCACATTTACCGTCGACTTCCCGTCTCGGCCGAACGCCCCCTTCACGCCGCTGTTATGCCCCGAAGATCCTGGGCCGTGCTCATCTTCCCATGTCTTTCACTGCTCGTCCAAAGGTCAGACGTGAATGTGCCCGGCGGTGCGCTGTAGAACAAATGGCAAGGTGAATGGTCGAGGGTCGTTTAGCACGCGAGCTTTCAGAATCGGTCAATTCAGCGTACAGGATAATAACATGTCTTTAACGCTTTCGTTTCGTGTCCCATCCGACTAAATACTGTAATGGTCAATTGTCGGAGATAAACAAAAAAAAAAAACGCTCCTCCATGTATCGTCTCACACTCTCCCCAATTGACCTATGCGGTTGAAAGGTTGCACGTTTAACAAACATCGCATGTTCACGAACGTCCAAAAAAATGTCTTCTCGTTAATTTTACCGTCACATGCAGTTGAAATCACATCACTTAAAAAAAAAGAAGAACTTGTAAAATTAACGATAAAAGTAAAAATTGCATGTATCGCGTCATACTTTTTTCCAATTGATCTATGCGGCTAAAGGATTATACGCTTAACAAACACTACCTGTTAACAAACGTCGAAAAAAAATGTATCGTTCATTTTACAGTCTTATTTACTCAAAATTACATCAACTTAAAAAAAAAAAGAAGAACTTGTAAAATTAACGACAAAACAAAAAATTACGTGTATCATGTCATAATTTTTTCCAATTGATCTATGCGGTTAAAAGATTATACGTTTAACAAACATTGCCTGTTAGCAAACCTCAAAAAAAAAAAATTCCGTTAATTTTACAGTCTTATTGACTAAAAATTCCATCAACTTAAAAAAAAAGAAGAATTTGTAAAATTAACGATAAAAACAACAAATTTCTGGTCCCTCGTGAACCAGAAATGCTCGTCGAAACCTTTTCTCCTGCGACCGAGCGTTGCGAAGCACGTGCTGGGAAACGGTATCAACGGACGGATATCGGAATGCATTCGCGAGTCCTCGAGGAACTGGAACTCTTATATATATCAGATTTCTCGAGCTATCGGTTCTCCGCTCTTGTGTACCGGGTAGCAGTGGCTAATACCACGTTATTACACACGAATACGTTCATACCACGCCTAGTCGCACGCCAGTCGTCCAACTCGCGCGAACAGTTTACACTACACCGAGTGTGTGTATACAGGGTGGCTTTGCAATAAGCGGTTAGGCACTCGGGCGAACACCCGGTCACGCTGTGCTAGGCAGGAGCTGACCTTTAGCGTCGACACTCGTGTGTCGACGCACGCGCACCACTCGGGCACGCGATATGCAAAGAAGCCAGAAATATGCGGGACGAAAAATGTTATCCCTGAACGATAAAGAAATTTTGAAACGAAATTAAACAGCGAAGCGAGGCTGCGGAGCTACTTCGTCGTTATAGTATAGATGTAAAAAAAAAAATTAAGCTAATCCCGAAACGCGTTTGTACTTATGGACAAAGTTATAAAAATCGAGACACCCGTTGTCCGTGAACAGACTCTTGCGGCAGGTATCTAGTTCGCATGTTTATTGTGCTGCGTGCGCACACACTTACTTGCTTGTCGCGTATCCCGCACAGGGTCGGAGGATTAAGGAGGGTCGACTTAAAGCCTCAATCTTTTTATATGTTCCACATGAACACCCTACGCATATATTCCCGATGTCTGAACAATGTTGAACGCATAGCTTATTTGTAATTCAATTTAGAAGCTGACTACTTTGACCGTATCATCCTATAATCTAACATTGGCGTCGGTCGGTTCTGGGATTAAAGGTCACGAATTTACTACCGAACCAACTTAGAGTTTTGAAAAATTAGCTTGGAGTAGACGAAAGATCAAAGATTATGTAAGAATATGCGAAATGCGCACTTCACCGTGTACACTCAATGATTTATCGATGCGAAGTTCATTTTGTCATCGCCGTCTTTATTTGTGATTTCGTTTTTCAATTCGTAATGTTGTAGTACGTGATGGCGATTCCTAAGTCGTTGAGATTCTTAAACTTGATTACATATTTTTCTTAATCTTTAATCCACGGATCATTTTTGCAAAATATACCCAATCAATGGCGTGCTTAATTAATTTCACTAATATTGCATGCGATTCGAGACAGCTGTGATGCATTTATTTTCAATCATATTTTTTGACTCCAATGAACCGTTGATCCTTTTACGCTTTCGTGTTTGATTTTTATTGAGGCGCCGTTCCCTCGGCGCTCGTCCACTGCCATCGCGTCGGAACTCAAACGAGCGTGAATCCAAACGCAACGGTGTGCATGGAATTCAATCACTTTCTCATTCGGATCGCCGCAAGCTGCGATCTCTCGTTCCATTGTAGGTTGGGTCGAACGAATAACGCCCGGTGGGTAATAATACTGGTATGAGACGGGTCTCGACTCCTCGATTCATTGAATCCAATCTTCGTCATTTCGGCCGGTCCAGAAACATTTTCAGTACGATTTTTTAATAAATTCGTTCTGTTTTCTTTTTTCTTCAGATAAGAATCGCCGTGCGTTTAGGGTGGATTTTGTTTTTTGTAGATGGCGCACGACGGCATGCATGCCGTTATGCAATTGACGGCACTAATTCTAAGGTGGAATCTAAGGTGGAATCTAAGGTGGAATCTAAGGTGGAATCTAAGGTGGAATCTAAGGTGGAATCTAAGGTGGAATCTAAGGCGGATCTAAGGTGGAATTGTATCGGCACTAATTGCAATTAGTGCCGATACAATTCCACCTTAGATCGATTTGCCTAGCAACATTGACGCATTTATGCTTATTACGTGACCCCACGCATCTTATATCAACGCAACCGCGAATTAATTAATTAATATACGTCCTTCGAGAAATCCCGAAATCAAACGCAAAGATGTGTACGGATTCAATCACCTTCTCATTTGAATCGCCGCAAACTGCAATCTCTCGGTCGGGTATAGGCTAGGACGAACGAATAACGCCAGGTTGATAATAATACCGGTATGAGCAGGTTTAAAATAATCGAGCAGTGACGTCAACACGAGCCTCGACGCCTCGATTCATTGAGTCTAATCTTCGTCCTTTGGGCCGGTTCAGAAACATTTTTAGTTTAGCAATTTTGCTTCCTCATAGAGGAAGCTTTGTTTATAACTGTTTTATTGTTTATTGTTTATTTACATAACTTTGCATCGCATAGATTTTTAGTATTAACTAATAATATAATGTAATACGTCTCAGCGGGAAACCGTACGATTGTTTAGTTCACAGATACAACGTTTGCTCGTTCGTGGCTATCACAGAGTTCGCTTATTCCTTACATTGCGTAATCCCTTTACAATAGAGGGGTAATTCCCGCTACGTAAAATCTACTGGTTACGTGCCATTATACGTAAATGAAGTCATTTAAGGCTTTCTCTTTTTGGCCCACGTTAATTTCCATCAAAGTGTGCTGATACCATAATTCACTCAGGACATATCTAAAAGTCAGAAATAAGTATCTAAAAGCTCTCTCGCTCTTTTCACGAGGTAAATAATGTATCTTAGCGTCTTGAACAGACTGTCAATATGAGCATCCCACTTCAGGTGTCCGTCTGTTAATATTCTTACGTGCCTTATACTATTCGCACCTTGCGGTTACAGTGTGGATAAATTCGTTACGTTTTGTTACCCACAAGAATCCCCGCGCGTAACGGCATGCAATTAGTGCCAATACAATCGCATCTTACAACGATTTGCGTAGCAACATTAGCGCGTTTATGCTGATTGCGCAATCCCATCCATCTTATATCAACGCTACAAAGAATTGATTAATTCATACGCGTCCTTCGAGAAATTCTGAATCCAAACGCAACGATGAAAATCAATCACTTCCTCATTCGAATTAGTCGTGGCGCCCATGTACCTTCTGTATGCAATTAAAGGTCCATGGGAAAACCTAGGTGGATCCTGCAGATTTTGATCTCCAGAATCTGAAAAACTTAGTTATTTTTGGATGTAAGTGGTAGAACATTGTTATTAACAATTCAATTGTCTAAATCGCTATATCTCGAAAAATACTGAACGGATCGTAACATTTCCACATGATACATTTATTCTTTAATTTTTTTGGATTTTCTCCTCTTAGCGATGTATTGACGGTTAAGCAATTTCACATGGGCCGATGCAATTTCCACGCCGAGAATCGCGTTCGTTTGGGCCTCAGGTGTTGTAACTTTCGAAGTATTGAACGTAGCAACATTTGATGGGAGCGTTTTTGATAAATCATTGATAAATCATTGATAAATCATTGATAAATCATTGATAAATCATTGATAAATCATTGATAAATCATTGATAAATCATTGATAAATCATTGATAAATCATTGATAAATCATTGATAAATCATTGATAAATCATTGATAAATCATTGATAAATCATTGATAAATCATTGATAAATCATTGATAAATCATTGATAAATCATTGATAAATCATTGATAAATCATTGATAAATCATTGATAAATCATTGATAAATCAATTGTTAATAACAATGTGTTCTACCACTTTTATCGAAAAATTACCAAGATTTTCAGATTGTCGAGATCAAAATCTAAAGGACCCACCTACTTTTTCCCATGGACCTTTCATTGCATGCAGAAGGTAGTACGTGGACGCCACGACTAAATCACCGCAAGCTGCGATTTTTCGTTCGTTTTTAGGTTACGATGGACGAATAAGGCCTAGTGGGTGATAATACCGGTACAAGCAGGTTGTTTTATTTTCACACAAGAATCGCCGCGCTTTTAGGGTGAATTTTTATTTTCTTTGTAAATGGCGCATAACGGCGTGCCGATACAAATTTATCTTCGAGCGATTTGCTTGCAACATTAGAGCGTTTATGGCCATTGCGCAATCCCGCGCATCTTATATCAATCCAACAGTGAATTAATTTATCGATACGCGTCCTTCGAGAAGCGAGTAGTTTTTATAACACCGGATGCTTATTATGTAGAGAACAAAAAAATGAGGCTAGATTGGATGGTACATACTGGTCGAGATCGGAGGGAAAAAGAGATCGCAACTAGTCGTCCTCGGCACGGCATCTCCATACTTAGGCATTTGCATACACTGTGCCCACCCGTTTGTCGGTCCTAATAGGTGCAAGGACGAGACAGACTTTTTCAATTGCGAGGCGTGTCGATCCTCGAGCTCGTCGGTAAGGTAGCGCCCTACACTGAGAAAACAAAATAGTTGGATTAGGCAAGGCACGCAAAGGCGTTATTTGGTTGGTACAACAAAAATGTTTGTTTGAATCGATTGAAGCAAATAATTGCTCAACAAAACAATGCTTTATCTGTACCGAAGAAATAACATTTTTCCAAACATTCTTTTTTTTCAGTGCACCTTCGCTCATAACTTTTTATTCGCCATGTATCATATCGTCTGGTAAGAGCAACCTTTTTTCTCTTACCAGACGACATGATAAATGGTGAGAAAAAATTTATGAGCGAAGGTACACTGAGAAAAAAAAATGGTTGGAAAGATGTTATTCCTTTGGTACAGATAAAGCATTGTTTTGTTAAGGGCGTATCTGCCCTGGTAAATCATACGAGTTGCGCCCTTTTGTTTCTCAGCAGTCGATATACGCTTAGCACAGCTCGGATCAACAAAAAGGATTAATATAATGGACATTTTTTCAAATGATACAAACGTAAATAAACTAGTCGTCCTTGCACCCAGAAAAATCATTTAGTGACGGGCGCCCCGCAAACAAATATATATTTAATTTAAATACATATTTATTTGAAATAAATAAATATTTATTTGACGGCCACCGTTTATTTGGTTTAAGTAAAATAAACGGTGGTCGTCAAATGAATTATTTTTCTGGGTGCACGCTTAGGCATTTGCATACACTGTGCCCACCGGTTTATCGGTCCTACTCGGTGGAAGGACGATAGGCGTTTAAGTCGCGAGGTGTCTCAATCCTGGGGATGTTCGGTAAAGTAAACGCTCTACTTCCGCTCGTAAACTTTTTTCGCCCTTTTGTTTCTTAGCCGTTGATATACGTCGAACGAAGTTCATATCGACAAAAAAATTTGAATAATCGTCATTTTTCAATTAAGAAATATAAACGAAAACAAATTTTCGTATTGCGCGCATACATGTTCGGACGATCCGAGGCTCTACTGTATTTGGATAATTCAGTTAGTTTTTTTTTTTCGTTTTTGCCCGAAGTGAAATGCCAGGCCAAAGTTGCGCAACGAGCTATGCGCACCTCAGACATCGGCGAGTGTTTCAGGAAGAGTGACGAGCGCTTTGGGATCAAAATCTCTGCTCCGGAGAGATGAATGCTGAAGCGGCAACGTCCGACCCGCTTCCTCGTGCGATAGCGGGATGCGCAAGCACATGGTTTGATTAATAGCCGCGCGCGCGCAGATCCGACCGGCGCTTGAATGTCGAACGATCGTGTGGTGCAAAGAGCATCGCGGGATTAGCTCGAGGCGATTTGCGAGAGGCGAGATTGCCCGGTTGAACAAAAAAAAAACATTTTATTAAAAAAAAAAAATCCACGATGGAAACTTTCCAGTCGTTATTAACATAGTCTCCCCGGCAAGTGGGGGGATACACGTTCGGTTAATTATCATTATACGACGAGTCCTTGCGCAGCATTAATGTGTTCCGTGTCGTTGAGAAATATGCCTATCTCACCCAAATCGATTGAACGCATTACTTAACGATCCTCGTGTTCGAGCACGGCACCCTGCGAGCTCAGTTATGACCAGTCGCATCGTTATGGTTATCGGAATATACGATATCAAGAATTCAAGATACTAATGGGGATTTTTTAGGATTTTGAACCATTTTTTTTTTTCTCAGCGAAAATAATTCTTAAAACTCATTTTTTTGATCAGCGAAAGTAATTTAAAAAATGCATTTTTTTTTGTCAGCGAAAATAATTTTAAAACCTTGAATTTCTTTTTATTAGCGAAAATAATTTATTTTAATTGAATATTTGTTTTATCATCGAGAAGAAAAAGCAATCTGTCGTACGGCATTTTTGATACGTCTTATTTTTGCTGGAAAAAATAAAACGGATTTTTTTTACTAAATTCGTTACCCCCCCCCCCCCCCCCCCCCCTCGATGCGGAAACTAGGTTCGCGATTTATGAATCGAAGTGAGAATCAACCGAATAAAAAGACACCGCGAGAGCGTGGAGTGTATTTTCACACTTGTTTATTAGCGACATCATACAGGAGAAAATTATTCAACTAAAAACTTTCTAACGGGCTCGACGTACCGAAGTGATGATAAATCATAATCGGCAGTCCTTGCACCAAATGCCTCTTCCTTGCGAAATTGTTCATGATAGCTCACGCACAGTCGAACTACCTCGTGTTCCCGTTTATACATTAACATTACCAGGGAGATACCGATCCGTTGGATGCAATTACGCAATTACGCATGTTGCATCCACGAGTGCTTGATGTCCATCGGTACTCGGCGCGATCTCTTCCCTCTTGCGCGTTTAGTATTCCTGATTTTTTTGTTTGTATAACGAAGGCGAGTACGTAGTACAAGAAACATACCGGTATCTACGTGCTCGAGTATATCGGAATGCGTAGTGTGCGAGCCTCGTTACCGATTATAGTCGCGCTCGACTTGCATCACGGCTAACCGAGGTGAGTTTGTTGCTAACCGGTCGTCTCGTCATTTTAACCCGTCCGCACCTGTGGGACGCATTTGGCAATTCCGTCACGGATAAATCCCGCGACGTAACAGTCAGAGAATGAAAAGAACAAAAAAACCACTATGAAAGAATTGCCCTGTTATACGCTTGTTCCCCGACAAGTTTCTGCAGTCCAGGAAACAGCGGGATAAACGGAACCCCGGGCAAGATGCACCGATGTCCGCAACTTGAGACGAGATTTTTAAAAAATTAAAATAATTTTTTTTCGACAACATAACACACGGTAACATGCATCGTAAATTGTGTTATTTTCGCGTAATATTATTTTGATGTGTGTTGTTTCGACGTCCCGCCCGTTTTGAGCCCGGTACACCGTTTTTATTTATTTATTTATTTATTTTAATGAAAACGGGCTGAGTCTAATTGCAAGGTGATGGGCAGCACCATCAAGCGAATTGAAACAGTGAGCGTGACCAGACGCCAGCCGATGCAAGGCGAAAAAGAAAAAATACATAAAATAATTAGCGAATAACAGACAAAGCATAAAAGATAGATGCTAAAAATAATTCAATAATTTAATAAAAAATTATTCATACCAATAGTCTTCCTTCGAATAATCGCAGTAGTTTTTTTCCCGCCCTCCCCTAGCCTTCGCGAGATAAAAAACATTTTCGCGTCTCTTTCGCCGCTGCGATTCAGTACATTTGGAGTTTTCCAACCAGCCGTGAAAATGATTACGTTAAAATGCCGGATCGATGTGATTGGTCCCTTCTGTCAGATACTAACATGGTCTGACATGATGGACCAATCAAATCAGTCCGTCATTATAACGTATTCATTTCTACGGCTGGAACTAAACCCTCCATTATTGCTCAATGATTGACGTTTACACAATTGCGACATGTTCGTAGTGTGCCGTGCCGTTCATTTTATTTATTTATTAATTTATTATTATCATATACGGGTCATGCCCTTTTTACATCAAATTTATATGCGAGAGTGTATTATTAAGTCGTGCAAACAATTTCAAGGTTACTATTCTAAAGTAATGGAGAATCTCAGAATGTCAGCCATGTTTCGCTAACCGGTTTCCTTTGCTTTTCAACGATTTTTCCTTTTTTATTCGCGTGGACGCCTGTCCGTCGATCAAATAGAAATGCCATCCGGGCCGCATCTTACTTTCTCCATTTTTTGTTTGTTTTTTTTTTGTTTTGCAAAAGGTCATTGGTATTCAAAGGCCGTACGCGAAAGCGTTTCTAGTATTATGAATCCATTGGTTCACTGTCCTCGGCTTTCGGCAATTTTTCAAATGTCCCAAGAACGACGATCCGTCAATCGACACTTCGTCCAGAGCATACGAAAACTGAGATCCTTTCACTTTCGAGCCTGTCCGTAATTGTGGCAGGACTGTCGGGCGTCGGAACTGGCGAGGACTCGGTCGTCCGTTAACAAAGTCCGAACCGAGATATTTCACCGAGATTTTAGGCCGACCTTCTTCCGTTCCATCCGGCCGATCCTCCTTGCACGTTCGTGATAGTTATTAATCACGGAGCAGAACGTAAGACGTTTCGTGCCGAGTTGCAATTAAAAGCGAAAAAAAAGATCGAGGCGAGGACCTTCCACCGCTTCGCGCACCGCTGTAGAAAGTGAAGGTAGCCACGCTCACCGCGCCACATCTCGAACGCGCGTTCGATATCGAATTCGCAACGAAAGCACTGTACTCTCCACCTGCAGCAACGTCAAGCGACACCAAGGTCGCCCGGATACTCGACCGATCGAAACAATGCCTATTATTAATTGTCTGTTATTAATTGATACGCGTTTGGATTAGTTTGAGCGCGCCGTGATTTTACCCGAGCGAGTATTCTCACGTACGGGACAGTGCAGACGGGCCGACGAGGCGCGCGTGCCACTTCCAAGTCGTTTTTGTATATCTCGGTTGCCTCACAAACGCCGCAACATGTGTATCTCAACCTGGGTCTCGTACACGGCGTGAGAGACACGAGAATGCCGGTGGCCGAGTTTTTCAGTGACCATAGCAAGTACGCGAGAGAGGTTCGTGAAAGGACGTCATCGTAATTTTAGCCAAGGGATCGTAGAGACCACGCCCTCGGCGAGGCGCTCTTGAGCCTGGTTTTTCAGGTTGAAACGGCAACTCGACCGTTCGGCCATTTTGCAAAAGAACATGTTCGACACTGCCATCGACTCTGAGCCTCGGACCTCTTACCCTGCACGGTTAAAAAAATAAAGAGGTTCTTACATTTGACACACATTTCTGGTAGTGGTGGTAGTCAAAGTATTTATTGACATTAGTGTTTGCAATAACAATGGTGAGACATTCACAAACGATATGCAATGCATATAATGTCAGTGGGCCGTAGACCGAGGTCCTTCAGCCCGGGGTAATCTAAGGTTCCGGTGTAGTATTTTTTTACGCTTTTAACGAGGTTGGCGCGCTTCACATTAGTTAAATGAGTGCTACAAAAAAAAAAAAAAAGTATTTTATACAAACTTTTATGCATCTATTGATTATCGTGGATGGTTTTTTGTATTGCAGCAGACGTTCTCAACCCAGAAAACATTGATTGCAATAGATTTGCAAAAATCTTAACCCGTTTGTGCTAATTTTCGAAGAAGTACATATTCGTTCAGTTTTTTCGAAGAATCATCTGAAATTTTTGCTCGATTTTTATGTGTTACGGTATCTTCTCTTCCTTGAAAAATTTTGTGCAAATTCAAGATCTATATATTCGATAGTATTTTGCGTTAGAAAATAACAACCACCTCTGTGTGAAGGTATTTCGTCGATGGATAAAAAAAGGCTTTCATTTCGAAACGGAAAATCCTTTCGAATATCTGGAGGGCGAATTAATAGAGCATCTTTCAAGGACATGAATGAGACGTATTACATCGAAAGCGAGCAAAAATTGCGGATTATTCTTTGAAAAAACTGAATGAATACATGCGTTTTCGAGAATTAGCACAAACAAGGTAATATTTTTACGAATCAATTGCAATTAATGCTTTTCTAGGTTAAGGACATCTGCTGTAATACAAATAACCATGCACTAAAATCAATAGATGTAGAAGTTTGTATAAACGACTTTAAAAATGTAGCACTCATTTGACTAGAGTACAGCGCTTCGACCTCCTTAAAGGCGTAAAATACTACACCGGATACTGTACCCGGATTACCCTGGGCTGAAGGAACTCGGTCTATGGCCCATTGACATTACATATATTTATTACATATCGTTAATAAATGTCGTGAAATTAGACGACTGTGAAGCGCTCCAACCTCCTTAATAATAAAGGACTTGATTTTGTATTTTTAGTGGAGTGAGTTGGTGTAATACACTATATATTTATAGTATACACTTCGGCATATTATGGTGCATACTATTTTCCTTCTCAATTTGCCATAAAAAATAATCAAAAGTACGGCTTATTTATTTTTTTATATTTAAAAATCAGAAAAATATAAATAAAAATTGTGCAAATTAATTATTTGTTAAATGCGCAAATCTTTTTGTCATTTACCGTGCGGACCGGTATTTTGCAAAAAAAAAAAAAACTTTCTGATCCTCGAATGTCCTAGCGTAATCCGAGAGACGGTTATTAATCGAGCGGCCTTTCACATCGCAACCGGTGGATTGAGATGCGTCATTTTTTTTTTTTCTTTTTTTTCCATTCGATTCTATTTCCCATAAACAGTTCGCACGATTAAATTTATACCCCTGGTATACTTCTCACCTACCGGTGGTCTCGGCAGTGATCGAAGGTGTTCATTTTCCCGACAGATAATGAGCCCTTGCCGTCTGTGTACTGTAATTTCGATTTTATTTTTCTTATTACGTGCCCGTGTCGACGTCGAGTTAACTTAATTGCTCGACTGATCTTCTCGTGGATCCTCGCACCTCTCTCGATAATGTTTCAGTCCCAAGGGAATCAACACGGCACGGTATCGTGTGAATTCTCTTGAAACGTAAAAAACAATCGCCTTATACGTATAAGGCGATTCTTTTTTACATTTATAAATAAATAATAAATAAATAAATCTTTATACGTACGGAGCCTAATAAAAAATGT
Organism: Exephanes ischioxanthus; assembly: GCA_958510785.1. Classification (NCBI taxonomy): domain Eukaryota; kingdom Metazoa; phylum Arthropoda; class Insecta; order Hymenoptera; family Ichneumonidae; genus Exephanes; species Exephanes ischioxanthus. Next base: position 13,118,055 of record OY294022.1, on the reverse strand, counting down.
AAAAAAAAACGGAAAAAATATTTAAAAATTTGTGAACTGGAGTTAAGTTTCGCCGGATGAAAAAATTAAATAAAAAATAATTAGCAAATTGTATTTCGTGCTGCCTCTCGCGCTAGCTAGGCCCTCGGACGCTTGCGGAACCGTATTTAGCCACGTAAGTCTACGAGCGGACTCGTGGGACACCCACTTTTACTTTCAGACCCGATTGTCCGCGTCGGCGAGATAACGATACGAGGGAGACCGGGTAACCGGACGAGAAATTGCCATAGCCACAGCAGCCAGTAAACCGAGCCATTAGAACTCCCAATGCGTAAATTGCTCCGTGGAAATAAACGCTGTTGCGTTCACGACTCTATGCGACTTCTCTAATCTCACTGTCACTGTCATTGCGGTGCGGTGTCGCGCACACGAGACCCAGCGAAATGAGATCTCTCGTTCGGATCAAAATTCGCGGGTCATTCGGCGGTCCGGACCGGTGAACCGGTACATTAAATGGGGCAACAACGAACACGCGCGTCAACCATATGGCGAGCTCCGGGTGAGAATATGCGCGCGAGAAAGTCTACGGACAGCTGCAATCGTACAGTTAAAGAAAAACATTAAAATCAACAGGCTCGTATATTTAACAAACATTTCTTGTCCAGGAGGCTCGGCCATCTGTTTCTTGCTGACTGTGCAATTTTTTCTAGTCAATGGACCGTATTTTTTAAATAAAAAATACTGGCAGAAATTAACAAGAAAAAAATTGTAATATTAATTTTGAATTAATTTTTTAAATCGTAATATTGACGAGAAAAAAAACGTTTGGGAGTTTGTGGACGAGAGATGATTGTTAAATGTGCAAACCTTTTTTTACACGTCTACCGTGCCTAAAAGCTTCAACGAATTTCTTCCGTCGGTCTCTATACGCGAAACGCAATAGTAATACAAATTAACATAAAAAGAGAAAATTGTAACGGAATTACTATTGTTGTCATATTGACCAGAATATGAATTTTGGGAGTTTGTGAACGAGGGATTTATTTGTTTATCTATTTATTTATTGAATCTATTTATTGAATTGAATTTATCGTCGAAGTATACAATACAATTGCAGGAGACGTATAATACACATTTGCGCGTAATTTAAAAAGATAAATACGAAGTGAAAGTCGTGGGTGATTCCAGAGTATCGACGATAATGTGCTATACAAGAAAAATAGAAAAAAATATTAGACTAAACGCATAGTGAACTGAAATACAATCTGATCAGGAACCAATTTTAACATCAAGTGTGGACGAATGTGAATTGTAATCGCACACGAAAGGCAAAACGAATTCGCGGAAAATGCAGCAATTTTTCCAGAACTTATACGAGGGTAATTATTCAAGACAATAGTTTATTCCACATTGCCATGTATCTGAACCACTTTTGGAACTTCATGGTAAAACTTAATTGTCCATTCCATTTCGCCACTCATCCTATGGTCCTCCAAGCACGCAGAAAAAAAAATTATTTGTCGGCCACCGTTTATTTGGCTTAAGTAAAATATTTATTTTATTTAGATAAATATTTATTTAAATCAAATAAATATTTTACTTAAACCAAATAAACGGTGCCCGTCAAATAAATTATTTTTTTCGGTTGAATTTTCTTCAGGCCGCCACAAGTTGCTCAGTTGAGAGGTGATTGTTAAATGTGTAAACCTCGTTTTTTTACACGTTTACAGTGCCTAGAAGATTAAATGATTCACCCCCATCGCTTTCTGCGCGCTAAATACAATATTAAGAATTTTTTTATTTATTTTAACTAAGTTACGATAATTGTTACTAACAATATCGTCGAACACTATTGGGCTGTTTGAGTGTTTCTGTAGTCCGCGGAGTGTATTACAGGTCGATAGACGATCGAATTTCGAGAGCGTTCCGGAGGCAGGGAAACGCGGCGATCGAGAGTCGGCTGGCAGTCGTCCAGCGGCCAGATATCCTTTCTAATTGAGGCATGAAATCGACGGCTGCTCGCTTCGCGTTATGAGTCGCCGATGGATTTTTTTTCTCCAATTTTTCTTTTTTTTTATCCCACCGTGCAATGTCTTTGTTTAATTTTGCGCTTACTTGGAAATATCACTTAAATCGATCGGGCACGCTGCGTTTAAGGACGAAACGGCGCATCGTGGGACCGCGACGGATAATTAATAATCGCGCTTCGGGCAACAATCGACTCATTGTAAATTCATTCGCAATCTGCCGACATCGGAACACCGGCGGTCCGTGTGAAAATGTTGCACGCTTGCGAACTTTGACTTCTCGCAAATTATTGTTCAATGCAATGTTTCCCTTCCTTAATTTTGTGAAAACTTTATTTCTCATTTTTTTTTTTTTTTTTTTTTTTAAACGCTCCTCTTCTCGATTATTGGAGTTAACGAGAGGTCACGTCGCGCGACTCGTTGAAATGGCACAGCGATTGACGTTTGAACTTGCCAAAAGGTGATCGGCTCAGTCGGTCAAACAGATTAGGCGAGTTATTATTAAAAAAAAAAAAAAAAAAAACTTCGCGTATTTGCCTGAGTATTCCCGGCATGATCACCGGGAATACTTGCCGATTACCGGTAGACGTCCGACGACGAAACAACCAGCTGGATTATCGAGGAAACTGCGCGGAGAGAGAGTGTCGAAATATACACCAGCCGATTCCGCCGGGACGATCCAACAGTTCAACCGCCGGGGTCGAGACGCTTCGGCAGAGTATCCAAGGAAACCCCTGATTTACGGTAATAAGGCCCACCGAATTTGCATATCGATCGTGACGCGACGCTCTGTTCCCGCCGTAATTCGAGTTAGCGAAGCTCAGGGAAAAAAGACGCAAGAAGTTGCGCAGAAATTATCGGCAGGTTATTTCATCCCCTCGTTCAGTCCGACGAGATAGGCCCGTGTGAATGACCCCGGAGCCAAGCCGCTTCATCAGGAAGTCGAGATAATCATCACTTCGGGACACCCGATCGGCAGCTGTAATTACTCTTCTAATTCTATCGGAACCCTCGCAATTTCAGCGGGACTGAAATTGCACTTGTTAGAGTACTCAGCCGATACTTTCGATAAGCGGACCGCGGGCCTTGTAACCGATATCGGGACGGTCCGTTCCTTGTGGGAAAGTCCAACCGAGGGGTGGATGAAGAGACGAGGGAATTTAGAAACGAACAATCGCGTTAATTGGCCCACAGTTACCGAGGAGGCCGCTTAAGGTAGTCCTTACGAATGGTGTTGATTTCGCATAAGTTTCAGAGAATTGAGAGGGTATTGTATACACTTCTCGATGGTATAAAAATCTGAAAAAAATCAAGCGTATTAAAGATACCGAAAAGATTAATTTTGCATAATATTCATTCCAAAATGTTATTAACAAATTGATGAAAAATTTAATTGTTCAACAAATCTCCCGGAAACATAACTTTTTTTTTTTAATGAACATTATTCGTTTATTTTTCTGAATACGTATGAATTTTTTCAGATTTTTTAATTCACTTTGAATTTTTTTTTTAATATGGGATAAACGTGTGGAAAGTCAGAAAATTCAAAGTGAATTTAAAAATCTGAAAAAATTCATACGTGTTCAGAAAACTAAACGAATAATTTTCATTAAAAAAAAAAAAAGTTATGTTTCCGGGAGATTTGTTGAACAATTAAATTGTTCATCAATTTGTTAATAAGATTTTGGAATTATTATTATGCAAAATTAATCTTTTCGGCATCTTTGATACGCTTGATTTCAGATTTTTATACCTTTTCAGATTTTTATACCATCGAGAAGTGTTTACAATTCCCTCTCAATACTCTGAAACTTGTGCGAAATCAACACCATTCGCAAGGACTACCTTAACGCCGTAGAGATTCCGTTCGGAAACGCAGATGGACGGCGTCGCCGAGGATCTATCGCGCCTGCGCAATATCAATCTCGACCTATACGCCTCGCAAAGCGATGCTACGCTCCTCAAACTATCAATTCCTCCGTGTAACGTACAATTTTAATCTTTCTCCGGCACTTATCGTCATAATAATCGTTAATCCAACTGCAAGTGTAACGAGAGCCTTGTACTCGATTCCCCATTGTGCAACACCGCACACTACCACTCCAAGACTCTTTGTTGGGGGGCACTCTGACGGAGTCAGTGAGCCGAATTGTATATTTATTCGAGCCTGAGGAGCCGGATCTCGACCTTTGAAATATTATACAGGCTGTGTCACGCGTGATCGTTAAATTGCGAAACGACATGTGGATCTAGCTCGGCCCCCGATCGACGGCTTATTAATCTCCGGACCAAATCGTCTCGACCAGTGGCTTCGCTCGCTAAGAGCCTCGGTGCATTGAGCTCGTTGCGTAATTTATGTAAATCTGATGGAGCGACCAGAGGCGCTCCAATGAGCCCTCTTAGGAAGTTTGGCTCTCGAGACCGAGGAACAAACAAGCAGGAGCGATCGAATGACCGCTACATTTTTTTTTATTAATTATTTTTACTATATGTTTTGCCGCATCACGATGCTCACGAACATTTCTTGCTCCCAATTAATTACACGGTGTAGGGTTAATAAATTTGATGGTCAATAAATTGAATAATGATATTTGACAACCGTTAAGCAAATTCGATGGAGATCAAAACGAAATTATTCTCTCTTACATACGCTTTTATATATATATAACACCTGAATGACCTTGCTCGAATATAAAATTTATGTAAATCTGGTGGACCGACCAGAGGCGCTCCAATAGCTCTTTTAGCAAATTTGGCTCCCGAGACCGAGGACCAAATCGGCAGGAGTGATAGAGTGACCGCTAAATTTTGTTTACTATGTTTTTTCCCTCTCATCACGAGGCTCGCGAAAATTACATGCTCCCAATTCATTACACGATAAAATTAATCAATTTGATGGGTAAATAATTTTAATGATAATATTTAACAAACGTTAAAAAAATTCAATAGTTATCAAATCAAAATTATTCATTCTCTCTTGGGCATTTATATGTATCACAACGAGACACCTGGATGACCTTGCTCGGACATAAAAAGTCTGTGGGTAATTGGATCGCTGCTCGCACTCTCTCTTTCACCCGACGCAGCTCCGGTGGGACATTCAGGAAAAGGATTGTGCGATAAAAGGGTACAAAAAAACGTCCGATAAGCAAATAAGCGATCCCGGACTCGCGTGTGTCGCTCAGATTTCAAGATCACATTTGACATTCGTTTTGTCGACATCAGTCTCGATCGGCTTGTTACGAAATGATTTTCAAGACCTGAACAACTTAGAACAATTTTTGTTGTTGTTTCTTTCGCGATTGGAATTCCTCACGAACGGATTCCACCCTTGGCCTCGAAGAACCAATCACCGGACGAATAAAACTACCAGAAATCAGAGCTGGGCAAAGTACCAAAAAAATACTTTCAGTACAAAGTACGAAGTATCACAAATTCTTGAAGTATTAAGTACTTTTTGTACTTGAAGTACCTCTCAAGTACTCTTCGCAATCAGGTTCGTAGTGTTAAGCGTTATCCGGGCTTTAAAAAAAGGTGCAAAGTAACTTGCACATGGCTTCCTCATTTATTACAATTCTGCGCATCGGTTTCTCTTTGAGAAACTTCGTTGATCGATTTTCGCTTCCTGATAGAGAAAGCTATGCGTATAATTGTAATAAATGAGGAAGCTATGTGTAAATTATTTTGCACCTTTTTTTCGAAACATAGAGAAATGTTCACATTTCATCAAATTGGAACGGTGAAAACTTGACGCAAAATTGATTGTAAAAAAAATCGCAAATCCGAATTTTCGTAATTCGTCGTTTTGAAGCTATTTTTAATCTTTTCTTCACTTTTTTCATAAAAAAAACAAAATGTTTCATAAAAAATTCCAAAATTGTAACGAAAAAAAAAACGAAAAGGGCGAATTCTCGTTTTTGTAACGAGATTTTTTTTATTTTTTACATTGAATTCTTAATGAAAAGTTTAGACAGATAATGATTAATAGAAGTAGGATGTCGTGCTACTCATCGAGTATCCGTAATGCGAGCGTGTACTCAAAAAGTGATTGTACTTGGTACTTGAAATCGTAAAAAAAGTACTTGAAGTACCAAACAAGTACCAGGTACTTCAAGTACTGCGCAGCTCTGCCAGAAACTCGAAAAAAAAACACCCTCGATAGTGTCGATAATTTTTGTGCTGTCGACTTATTACCGTTATGACCTAAAAAAAATCGCATTACGATTTAATAATAATACCCGGTTGTGCGTTTCAGGTCGAAGGTCGCGAGACGAGGACGACTCCGAGGGGTCGCGGAGGCTCGCGATTCAATCTCAAGGCGAGCGAAGGACTGGAGTCGAGCACGACACCTTTCTCTTCGTCGAGTCCGGGGTCGAGTCGTGCCCGGAGCGGAGGCCGAAGAGGAGGATCCCGCGCAGGAGAGGCGCCAAGATCCGAAGCGGTCACCCCGAAGAGTCGTCTCGATCACGATCGAGACACGAAGTTTCCTGCCGGAAACTCCCAAAAATCGAGCGGCTCGGCCGGCTTCGTTTCCGGTCCCGAGAGAAGAAGACCCTCGTCCGGCACCGCGGCAAGAAAATCACCGCCGGAAGTTCCCCAACGCACGACTACGGAGGACACTCCGACGACCGAAGTGTACAAACCGATAAAAAAAATCGAGCGAGCAAATGCCTCGCCGATATCGAAGGATAACCAGGAACCACGCAGGATCGGCCTGTTTCGAGCCAGAAACGGGTCGCCGTCCAAAAGAGGTTCGACGACGGCGAAGCCCGCCGAGGACTCCAGTGGTTCTCGAGAGTTCGACACGACCGGCCCATCGGTCTTCGCCGGCACGACGGAGATACCGAGATCGAGAACCGGCAGAAAAATCCAGACGACCCTGTCCTCGAGAGATTTGAAGAGCGGACTGCCAACTTCCGGTAGATACGCATCCACCAGGCAGAACGCGGAGAAACCGCGCGTACGGGAGGACGAGACTTCGGGGAGGTTCGACGCTTCCCCGAGGGCTCAGAGACGATCCAGTGATCTTTCAGCCAAACGCAGACACGACGTCGTCGTGCAATCGGGATCCGAGAGTGTCAGCATCGATGTCCCGTTGATCTCGGAGCTTCCCGTTCGATCCAGAGTCTACAATTCTCCCGAAGCCGTGGATGACTCGGCGTCGTCGTCGTCTCCGAGAAACGGGCGAGGCAGAAGCAGAGGACGATCGGCTGAGGAGAAGAGTACGGAGAGTTCGACCTCGATATCCGGATCCAGAAGAGGTTCCTCGAGATTCGCCGAGGCCGTGCCGGTGGTGAACAACTCGCTGGAGAGGCCCGCGAGAGCCCGAAGCGAGTCGCATTCGAGAGGCAACGAGCAGCGCAACGAGAAATCCCGTTCCCGAGGCAGAAGTCAGGAATCGACGCCGAGCAAGTCGTCAGGACGATCCGACGAGATAAAGGGCAGGAGTGCGGACGGGAAAGGAAGTGCCGGTCGACGAGACAGGACAGCCGGAGCAAGATCCACCGCGCCCGGCAACAGATCTCTGGAGTCCGAAGCGCGCGGACGATCGAGGATAAAGTCGAGAGCGACGGTGACTTCGACGAGTCCTCCGGCGACCACTGCCGCCCCCGAAGAGACGACAACCATTGTAATCGCGACTGCCGAGAGCATAACTTCGAGTCAGGTTAGCTTCGCGCCGACGACCACTCCGGCTGCGACATCGCGGACGGTTCAGGAGCGTTCGGAGACGACGGTGGAGCCGAGAGGCGCAAGAAATCGCGGACGAACCAGCGCCCCCTCGACGACGAGCAAGAAAGCTCCGAGGGAAGATTTCTTCAATCACGGACTTGGCTTCCGGGGCAGGAAGGTCGCTACCGAAGCTCCGAGTGAACCCTCGAACACTCGGAACGAGGCGAAGAGCGAAGCGCCGCCGAGGGGAAATCCCGGATGGACGCTGAAGAGAAGACCGGGCTACCATCCCGAAGACGTTGTGACGACTTCGTCGCGACCGAGCGCGACTACCGAGAGCGGAGCGGCGACGATCAGCAACGAAATTCCAACGGCGAACGAAAATTCTCCATCGACGATCTCGAGTACTTCGGACGGGTCGAAGAAAGCCAGGGGATCGAAGAGGCCTTCGAGACCGACCGGCGACGCCGATGGAGCCGGCAAGAACTCGAAGAAGACTTCCGGTCAGGGCAAGGCGAACAAGGATTCCGAGGAGAGCGACAACTATCCGCCGGAATTCAAGGCGAAGCTCGCCCAATTGGTGAGTGCAGAGGCGCTGGAGCGCTGTAGGCGCTCCGGCACATAGTATAAGATCAAAAACCCATCGTTCTGTGCAACTACGCTAGATTCATGCGTTTCGAGCAGCCAGACAAGTTTATAACGAAATCCGCGATGTCTCTCGGTTCGCTGTATAGTAGAACCCCGTTTATCCGAGGTAATGTGGGGAGAGCGTACGTCGGATAAGTGAAATCTCGAATAACACGGATAACAGGACTACTCCGCGCGAGGGCATTGTTGCTTTATCCGAGTTTTCTGTATTATCCGAGCTTTCACCTCGGTTAACGCGGAGGGCTCGGATGAGTTGGGTGCCCCGGATGCCGCGGAGGCTCCGTTGATCGAAGGTGGGATAAGCGAGATTCTACTGTACGAGAATTTTTCTATACGAGCTGCGCTCTACGCCGACGACGACGCGTGCCGAGCTCTCGACAGGTGGCGATTAATTTTACAGCGCGAAACGGAAATCTATGATATAGTCGGTCGCATGCGCCTCGGTCCTTTCCTTCGATTAAACGGAGGGAAGGCTTCACCGTCTCGGTTCGTTTCGTCGCAAAATTTATTAACGCGTATTTTTTGCCTTCTTTTGCTTTCAGAAAAATGGCAATGGTCAAGACGCGACTGCGAAACCTATCTCGGGGGTAAGTTGGATCGATCGACGATCTACTCGCACGAATCGAATCGTGCACGGAGAATAATGATTGGTTGTCCCAATCAAACTGCGTGGCTAAGGAGGTTCGAGCACTTCGCACTAGTCCAATGAGTGCTAGATTTTTTAAGTCGTTTATACGGACTCTTACGCATCTATTGATTATAGTGGATGGTTATTTGTATTACAGTGGATATCATAAACCTGGAAAAATATTAATGGCAATGGATTTTCAAAAATATTAACTGGTTTGTGGTCAAAAATATTAGATGGTTCAATTTTTTCAAAGAATAATCCGTTATTTTTTGTCGATTTTGATGTATCGCGGATAGATATTCGATAGTATTTTTCGTTAAAAAATTTTGTTAAAAAAAGCTGTTTGTTGATCAAGGAATTTCGTCGAGGGATAAACAAAAGGCTGTCATTTTTTGCGCATTGGAAAGCTTGTGTCCGAATTTTATCATGAAAGTGCCTTCGAAATTCCGAACCGATGCTTCGTTTTCAAATATCATTGATTTAAAGATTCCACTTCCGGCATATCGGAGTATAACTAGTTGATTGATAGCGTCTCGTTTAAAAAATCTTTTTTTTTAAGTGTTTAGTGTCGAGACCCTGCTGCGTCTCTTGATAACCATTCGCTATAATCAACAGATGCGTAAAAGTTTGTATAATAGTTACTTGTATGGCATAGGCGTAGAAAGGGAGTTCTTGACGAGTGTGAAAATGTCGCATAAGTCGAAGGCGAGTGCGACATTTACAAGAGTCACAACTCCCTTTTCTACCCCCTGCAATTTACATAATATTTCCTACCAAATTCATGAAAACCACGCTTTTCGTTTTTGGTAAGCGTGCGTAGAAAGGCACTTTTCCGCCCGAGTGGGAAAAAAATACCATATTGCGTTTGTACGCATGCGCAGTATTTTTCCCGCACGCGATGCGACAAAGTGACTTTCTGCGCACACTTCACAGGAACGGAAAGCGTGATTCTACGTGCATGTGTTAGGAAAACAACTTCAAAAATGTAGCACTCATTTGACTAGTGTGAAGCGCTCTAACAGCCTTAATTACACTCGAGACGATTTAAGTTTGTGTGGACTAAACGATTGATCGACTCCAACGGATTGATTTATCGAAAGTCGTCCCAACAAAATTAATGGCCCGGATGAACTAATTATTTTTCTGCGTGTATGTTATTATATCTTTACTCTTCGGTTTACTCTTCTACATTGGCCCTACATTTTAACATCTAACACGATGTACTGACACAATTTACTCTATCTTTGATACTTTCTTAAAATGAACATTAAAAAAATAAATAATAATAATCTAATGCTTTGCTGCCTACGTCCAAGGTGCAGGAGGAATTGCTCTATGAGGGTGACAGATTCAAGTACAGTGTCGCCGTGTTAACGACAAAATAAAATCGTCAAGTGTGCTCGAAGATTGATTATAAAAAATACAATAAAAAAAAAACCGATATATATCCTTGACACGAATATAGGCATTCTCGGAGAAATACACGACTCGGCATACACGCTCAACGTCCGCGACTTCGGAGTCCGAAGCTCCCGGCGAGGATCCCGAGATCGAACGTCCAATACCGATTTCGATCGTTCCTGTGTCCACGACACCTCTATCGGACCAATTTGTCACCGACACATCCGACCTCGGCACCACTATGATTGAATCGGTGAAGCAGCGTTTTTAAATTTTTTTTAAATTTTTTATTTTTTTTATATATTATTATCTTTTAAATCGAATGTACGCAGAAAGCTAATGGCCTGGAACGATAAACGTACGAATCGTACGCAGGCCGGCTTGTCGATGTCATTGACGACCAACCTAGACTGGACAATGACGCCTCGCTTGTTTTTATCACGGCGGTCTATTCCTCGGTACGATCATCCTTCCGTTCAGACATCCCGGGGAGATTAAAAAAAAAAGTGCACAGAACGCCTGCAAATCATTCCTCGGTTGCTTTTTTCGTCGAAGTTCGCAAGCATGTGAATCCCGTGTGGCGGACGTGGTCAGGCTCTGAGTCCCTCCGCCTTATATTTTGGTTGGTCGTTCGAGTAGTTGCTCTTATTTTTCTTTTTTTTTTTCTTTCTTACATCAATCCTTGGAGAAAGTAACGGAGCAAGGCGGGCGAGGTAAACGCGATTCGGGTCGATCGCGTGAGAGTAGCTCGCCGGTGCGAGCGCGAAAGGTGTTCGTTGCGCAATTCACAGTTCCGGCACGTGAATCTTGTTCGAGATAAAGAGACACTGGCTAATACCGATCAATTCGTTCGTCACCTATTTTTTTTTTTTTTCTTTTTTTTTCTACCACACTCCGATACTCGATTCATCAGCCTCATTGTCATTTGTCTTTTTATTCGCGTCAACCACATTGCAGCATACAATTATCATCCGCAGACAATCGTCATAATCGCTTGTCAACACAATTACAAAGAAAAAAAAATCGTTTTCAGTTTCTATCTGGTGCGATGAATATTTCGCCATCGTCAAAATTCAAGTTTAAACAACATTTAAATTTAAGTTTAATTTTTGTTTTGTTTTAACATGTGCCATAAAAGCGAACGCATCATTCCTAATTCTATATTTTTTTTTCTACCACACTCCACACTCGATTCATCTGTCTCGTTTTCATTTCTCTTTTTATCCGCGTCAACCCCGTTGCCGCACACAATTCTCATTCTCTCACAATCGTCATGATCAGTTGTAAAAAAAAAAAAAAAATCCTTTTCAGTTTCAATCTGGTGCGATGAGTATTTCGACATCTTCAAAATTCAATTTTGCACAACATTTAAATTCAAGTTTAATTTTTGTTTTGTTTTAACATGAGCCATAAAAGCGAACGCATCATTCCTAATTCTATATTCTTTTTTCTACCACACTCCATACTCGATTCATCTGTCTCATTTTCATTTGTCTTTTTATCCGTGTCAACCCCGTTGCCGCACACAATTATCATTCTCTCACAATCGTCATGATCGGTGGTCTAAAAAGAAAAAAAAAAAAAAATCATTTTCAGTTTCTATCTGGTGCGATGAGTACGTGGTTCGACATCGTCATGCGGCCATTCGTCGCTTGGATCGTCTCGCACTTTCGCGCCTCGTCCACCCTAGATATCGCCTATCCATTGTACTAAATGAATGATAATGTCGTAACGCCGGAGTATAGAACTTGTGTGATTGGCACAGCGCGACGTAACGAGCCAGCGAACTCCCGACTCGTCCCGAACGTCGACTAGAGTGTTTTATCGCGAAGTGAAAGACGACTGGGAGTTGCGCGTGAAAAAAATAAATAAAAATAAGGGAGAGAACGCATGCTGCTTTATTGAGACTTCTAATAAAAAAATAAAAAAAATAAAAACATAAAAGCATAAAGCGTATCAGCGAACGCATCGCATATTCGCAATTGCATATACTGTGACTCGCCAAGTGCATGAAGCATGAACAAGAATCATATAAAATAGATAATGCCCGTGCGGTGCATGTTTTTCGTTTATCGGATCGACGATCGTCGATTCCGATCTCGTGAGCGACTAACACAAAACGCTGTTGCTTAAAAAATAAAAAAATCAACAGACCAAAAAAGAAGCACTAAAAGCTTCGTGTCTGTCCGCTGTTGCCGATGCTTTCCGACGTCGAGAATATCGATGAAAAAATAATCGGCGAGAAGAAAAAAAAAAAAAAAAAAAAAAATTGTGAGAAAAATAGAGACGAACGAAGAACGGTTTCAGGGACTCTTCAAGAAGAGACCGACGACGGATCCTCAATACGTCGCGCGTTCGAGACAGAAGTTGGACAGTGCGGTCAAGCTGGCGCTCAAGAGTGAGTCGAGCGACGAAGATCGAAACCGGAAGACCGAGCCCACCTCGTCGAGTACGCCATCTTCGTTCGCCACGAAGAAGAGGCCGGAGGCGACGAGAAGATCGAAGGTCGGCTCGAAGCTCGCCACGACGGTGAAGAGCCCTAGGGAGAGCAAGATCCACAAGTTCGCCAAGAGATTCGGGCCTTCGAAGACCACATCGGGCGCGGCAAAGTTCCCCGGACCGATCAAGCTTCGAAAATCCAAGGAAGCGACCGAATCGACGACGCTCAGTGAGATCGACGAAACGAACGACCTCATCGAGAGCACGACCCTGCCCTACTCCAGGGACGCGACGGAGCCGAAGAGGACCGAGGCAACGACAGCGACGCCGCAGCCGACCCGACCCAACATTCTCTCCCGAAGGGCCAAGGAACTGCCGCGCGAGAACGTTCCCACCACGACCAGAAAACCGAGGGCCTGGATCGCTCAGCACATAGACAAGAACTTCGAGGAGCCCCGGTCGAGGGACGTCAAGGAGTCGTCGACGAGGCGCAGCGGTTCGTCAACCGCGACCAAAAAATCGAGAGCCTGGATCGCTCAGCACATAGACAAGAACTTCGAGGAACCTCGCACCAAGGACGTCCAGGAGTCGTCGACGAGGCGCAGCGCTTCCTCGACCACGACGAAGAAGTCGAGGGTCTGGAACCTCGCCTACATCGACCGGGACTGGCAAGAGCCGACTCGGAGGACCACGGTCGCCGAGGCTTCGTCGACGCAGGAAACGCGCGTTTCGGCGACGGCCCGAGGGAAACCGGAAGTGGCCGTCACCGAGCCGTCGTTCGCCGAGAATGCACCGGGAACGGTTTCGGCCGATGGTCGATACACCCGGAAGAAAGCCGAGGCGTTCAAGCCTTTCGAATCGGTACCGAAGATCGGCACGACCGAGGAATCGTCTTCGTCCCGTCGTCGGGAGTTTCGTCCGAGAACCGCGACCTATCGACGCCACTCGGAGCCACCGCAGCCGGTCTTCGTGGTAAACGCGCTGCCCGTCGGGAAGTCATCGTCTGGCAGCAGCGTGGCTATCACGCCGAAGGCTCCGGTTAAATTCCACGCGACTGTCAGGGGCTCCGCTGAGAATTCCACTCCGCGTCTGGCAAGGCAGGAACCGACTTTGAACGTGAAGATCTCGGACGGGAGCGAGAACTCCAATACCAGCAGCGGCGGCGCCGCCTCCGGTATCGTAGGGAGCAGCAACGGCGCTAGCGGGACGTCCGACAGCAATATCTTCAGTCCGACCAGATCGACTTTTCTCCTCAGCAGCAACTCGACCTTCCTCGATCAACTGAGGAGCACCGTTGCGCCACTTCTGAGCGCGCTCGGTAACAGGACACCGATATTCTCGACGGTCTACAATGCCACCAATGGCACGGTGAGTTGGTAACGAGGGACCGTACACTGGAAACAAAAAATTGTAAATTAAATGTGCCGGCCTGCAAAATTTTTATGCAAAAACTGGTAGGTACATCAAATTTAATGTACAATTGTGATGAAAGATTTGTATACTTTTTCATTGAAATCAAAGTAAATTATTAAAATTAAAGTACTCTCATAGTAAAAGTAAAGTAAATACTTAAAAATAATGTATTCTCAATGTTTTCAATGCACATTAATTTTTCATCGCAATTGTACATCAAATTTAATATACCAGTATTTGCATAAATACTTCCAGTCCGGTACATTAAGTTTCATATGAATTTTTTTTTTTACCGTGTACGATGGAATGTAAGGAATTTAATTGTTTGTTAATGAATTTTTTTTTAATTTTAACTAGGACAATTCGGCAGTCAGGGTAACGCCGAGCGGTTCGCCGCCGCGTTTCAGCGCCCGTTACAAGGGGGCCGAGCTCTTCGTGAGAAGGCCGAACGTCCTTGAACCAGCGGGTCCTTTCATCACGAGCTCTACAACGCCTTTCACACCGACTGAGGTAAGCTTCGTCCCGATAGATTCCCATCGTTTTTCATTTTTTTTTTTTGTTACCGTGCAAATATTATCATTCAATTTCTTCTCTCCCATGAATAGATAAAATATGTACGAAAAATATATTCGATATGTGTGGACTTACGATACATGACGAATTTATATTTTTTTCCACATGGCAAAAGCATGTTTCTGCACTTAGAGAAGGATCTAATAGACATTGTCATAAATCTGGTAAAAACCGACAGAACTTTCAGATATATGAGGACTACAGCGACATCCTAGCAAACATTCGTATTAAACTTGAACACATTCTGCTAGAAAATGTGATAATTTTCGCTATCGTAGATATTACCCGAATGTCCCGAAATTTTTTCAAAAATGTAAGTTTTCTTACTAGAAAGAACTGTAAAAAAATTGTAAATTTAATGTACCGGACTGGGAGTTTTTATGCAAAAACTTGTATATTAAATTTCATGTACAATCGTGACGAAAAATTAATTTTCAATGTATTAAAAACATTGGGATTACTTTATTTTTAATAATTTGCATTAACTTCAATGAAAATAGCAATCTACGATACTTGTGCGGTAAAACTTTTTTTTACGAGTGCTGCAATTACACGCATTCAGAGAAAGTTTTCGCTCTAGTATCGTACCAAATTTTACTTCACAAGGTGTGAAAAATGGGGCAACTGCCATTTACGCACTGGGTGTAATAAAGTATATTAATTTTTCATAAAAACCGTACATCAAATTTAATGTAGCTTCGGCATAAAAATTGAAGTACCAGTTTTGGCATAAAAACTTCCCGTCCGGTACATTAAATTTACAATCTTTTTTACAGTCTTGGGTACAAAATTGCTATGGCCCCTGTGAAAATTTCACATATACCAGTGGTGGCGTCTGCGTACAATGTTGCCTGTTCGTAAATTACCATATGACGGTAGTTTCTTTCGAGATCCTTCTATCAGTGTGTACATGCGAGAATCGAATGTACAGTCACCGATTGCATGACAATGACCTCGGTTGGCTATAATTTCTAGACAGTGGTGTTCTGGGTTGATTAATCATGCGAATGCACGTTGTTTTATTTTTACAATAAGCAGCCGATAAATTATTTAGAAGGATTAAGGTCGTGCGGTTGAGGATTAACGCTCGCAAAAAGTGTCTCACTAGTTGCCGTTCCGTAGCCAGAGTTGTTGCACAACTGTAAAAAAAAACTTTGTACTACTAATGTTTTTGTCTGTTTTGTAATTGTATCGAAGGTACTCACAACAACGAGGGCACCCGACGCGGTCTCAGAAATAATTTCAAAAACCGATCTGCCAGATATATCATCGATCGTCTGGACGGATGATGATCCCGATAACACCAACGGAACTTTCACTGCTAACGTCCTCGGGACGAACGACCTTCGTTGATGCTGCGATATATGCATACTATTAGTCACATCCACCTTTCACATCCGCTCTCTCTATTATCAGCAGAAACTTATCCTACGACCACATGCTCTCCTCTCTGAACACTCGGAATAAATATACTCCTCCAGCAATGCAGGATTCGTTCTTACCCAGCCTGTAACGAACGTTCGGTCGGGGTCGAATGGCCAAATTCTGAGTGGCGAACGTATCCAGGATATATATTTTTTCGATTAAAAAAAAAATATATATATATACCAGATCTGAGCAGAGTACCAAAAAATAGTTCAAGTACAAAGTATTATGTACTTTTTGTACTTGAAATATTTCAAGTACTTTTCGCAATTAGGTTCGTTGCGTTAAGCGTTATCTAGGATTTAAAAAAAGGTGCAGAGTAATTTACACATAGAATCCTAGTTGTGAAAAACCGTTAACTGCATTTTTTGTAATTTGTTGTTTTAAGGCGTTTTTCAATATATTTTTCACTTAATTTTCATTAAAAAAATCCATTAAAAAATTTCATAAATAATTTTATTTAAAAAATTCTCGGTAGAATTGTACTTGTGGAAAAGTTTAGACAGATAATAATATATTAAAGCAAGATGTCATGCTACTCATCGAGTATCCGTATTGCGACCGTATACTCAAAAGCTAGTGGTACTTGGTACTTCAAATCGTAAAAAAAGTATTTGGAGCACTTCAAGTAATTGTGTAATTCAAGTACATGTGCACTTCAAGTACTTGTGCACTTCAAGTAATTGTGTACATCAAGTACTCGTGTACTTCAAGTACTTGTGCACTTCAAGTACGTGTGTACTTCGAGTACTTGTGTACTTCGAGCACTCGTGTACTTCAAGTACGTACTTGAAGTATCAAACAAGTACACGGTACTTGAAGTACTGCGCAGCTCTGATATATACATACATATATTTTTTTTTATTTTACTCGGTTCATTGGCAGGCAAGGCTTTTACGTACAGTTTCGCGAGAGCTCATACCCAGGGACAACGTTTTACGCACGGCGGTGAAAGTAACAATGTTTCACGAGGCGATCGAGTGTGTTACGCGGTTGGCGTATCAAACGCCCCGGCATACGCGATACACTTATCCGTGCACTGTGCGTATTCGCGTGTGGTGATACTTTCATATCTGGGACATCAGTGTGGGTGGCTCGGCCGACGGTAAAGAGTAAAAATTAATCGCGCAAGTAGATTGTTCGACGTAGGAGTCGGCCGTCGACCGAGCGCTGTCCCACGGAACACCCCACGGATATCGCATATCGTTATTCGATTTCAAGAATTGCAGAATTTATCCTGGCGATATGTATTTTCACGAGTTTTGCAACTAGAGTATAAAACACTAGAACATACCGTTCAATCGTCACCGCTCGTCGTCTATGGAAACGTTGATCCCCATGTGCTCACGAGTCTGATTGTAACGTAACATTCGCAAGGAGTACAAAAAAGAAAAAAAAGAAAAAAAGGAGGGGTTGATAGAAAAATGAAAGCCTGCCCGCTGGTCGATCGCGGCCGTTAACGATCTCAACTCGCCGAACTGGTTTCCGCCGAGCCCCTCGAAGCGGCATAGCTTCCTCATATGAGAAATTCTAGTTTTACCAGTGTCGATCCGCAGATTGTACTTCCAGAAGTGGTTCGAGGATCTGCCGTTAGATGGAGCACGGAGTACACCGAGCCCCAGACATTAAACCCCCATGGAATCTGCATCGTCGCTCGTTACCGAGATTTCAAAATTAATGAAATATCCCTTTCTTTTTTTCTATTTTTTTTTTTTAAATCGCAGATCACGTTCGTCACCGCTATGAGTACACCGAGTCCCAAATTAGAGCCCCTGGAATGTGTAACGTTGCTCGTTACGGAGATTTCAAAATTAATCCCATTTTCCCTTTTTTTTCTAATTTTATTTTATTTTTTTAAATCGCAGATCACGTTCCTCACCGCTATGAGTACACCGAGTCCCAAATTAGAGCCCCTGGAATGTCGCTCGTTACGGAGATTTCAAAATTAATCCGATTTTCCCTTTTTTTCTAATTTTATTTTATTTTTTTAAACCGCAGGTCACATTCGTCACCGCTACGAGCACACCGAGTCCCAGATTAGAGACCTTGAAACTGCATCGTCGCTCATTACCGAGATTTCAAAATTAATGACATTTACCCCTTTTTTCTAATTGTATTTTAAATCACAGATCACATTCGTCACCGCTGCTCGCACCAGTCTCACAAACAAACAAAAAAAATGTACAGCACCCCGCACAACTTCTTTATGCTTCCAGAATTCAGGCTCGGCCCCTCCAGTATCAATCGAGAGTCCCGGCGAGCCCAGAGTGCTAACATTCTACCAGGCTCTTGAGTCCGCGAGCATAAGCAACGAACTCGGACAGACTGACGCACAGCAGGCTCGAATTGTCGGTGATGCCCAGGTAGACGTTCTCCCAAACGCCGCCGTTAACGACTCTAACGACACGAGTAACTCTAACAATGACACTATCACAACAATCCCAACGACCCGAGTAACGGAGATGAGCGTAGAGTCGGTAACAATGGATGTTAGTTCGTTAACCACTATAGAGACCACCCAAATGCCAGAGACGACAGTTCGCCAAGACGACACGACGCAGAGCCTGGATGTAGCTACGATTTTGCCCGAGACCACCGAAACGACCCGTGCCGATAGCGCCGCTCCGGTCGGGGAAAATCCTTCGACGACTCCCCTTGCCGAGCCGAGAACCGACGCATCGATCATCGGCACAACCGCGAGTCCGGACGATTCGTTGGGAACAACTCCAGAAACCAGTACCCAATTCGAGCCGGCACCGGAACTAACGACCGAAACGAGCACCCAATTCGAGTCCACACCGGAAGTAACGACCGAGTCTAGTACCCGATTCGAGCCCACACCGGAAGTAACGACCGAATCTAGTACCCGATTCGAGCCCACACCGGCAGTAACGACCGAAACCAGTACCAGATTCGAGCCGGGACCGGAAGTGACGACCGAAACCTCCGCATCGACGGAAACGGTCACCGAACCTCCGACGATTCAGAATACAATCCCCGAGGCCAACGCGAACTTCCAAATGACTGCGGTCCCTTCGATAACCGAGCGTGCTTATTCGGACATTATCGAGAGTACGTCGATGACCACCGAGCCGATCGGAGATGTCACTGCTCCGAGCGCCACGACTGAGGTGACCGACGCTCGAGTCGTGGAGGAGACTGCCACGACTACGCAGCAGAATGACGAATCGACAACGTCGATTATCGGAAGAATCGTAGACGGTGAAGTCGATTCGAGCTCGAGCGTCAATTCGGAGTTGGACACGACTACGACCGTTCAACCGAGTTCGGAATCCGCGTCGACGATCATTGCCACAACGGCCGAGAGCGTCACAACGCTTCAGCCTGATAAAATCGAGGTTACCACTCCGGTGCCTTCTGATACCGAGAGCACCAGCACCGAGGCTCAAATTACCACCAGCACCGATGCCCAAATTCCCACCAGCACCGACGCGCAAATTACCACCAGCACCGAGGCCCAAATTACCACCAGTACCGAAGCCCAAATTACCACCAGCATCGATGCCCAAATTACCACCAGCATCGATGCCCAAATTACCACCAGTACCGAGGCCCAAATTACCACCAGCACCGATGCTCAAATTACCACCAGCAACGATGCCCAAATTACCACCAGTACCGAAGCCCAAATTACCACCAGCATCAATGTCCAAACTACCACCAGCAACGATGCCCAAACTACCACCATCAACGATGCCCAAATGCCCACCAGCAACGATGTCCAAATGCCCACCAGCAACGATGTCCAAATGCCCACCAGCAACGATGTCCAAATTACCACCAGTACCGAAGCCCAAATGCCCACCAGCAACGATGTCCAAATGCCCACCAGCAACGATGTCCAAATGCCCACCAGCAACGATGTCCAAATGCCCACCAGCAACGATGTCCAAATGCCTACCAGCAACGATGTCCAAATGCCCACCAGCAACGATGCCCAAATTACCACCAGCAACAATGTCCAAATGTCCACCAGCAACGATGCCCAAATGACCACCAGCAACGATGTCCAAATGCCCACCACCGACGGTGTTTCAAATCTGGAAGTCACTGTCGAAATGGCCACCGCGACTCTTCAGACGACCCTTCCCACGCCCGAGTCAACCGAGGCCTCCACGCCTATGATAGCCAGTGAGACGAGCACGATGGGGACTTTGGAGGTCACCGCCCAGCTCGTAGAGTCCGCGGCGACCCCTCAGGTAACGCAGGAACTCGAAGTAACGTCCAGCACCACGTTGGCTAACAGTTCGGATTCCCAGACCGCCGACGTTACCACGAGTTCCGTGATTCCGAGCACCGAGTCTTCCCTCCGTAGCAGGATCACTCTAGACGACATAGGTGCGAGACTAGGGAACTACACGGACATTCCCAGTCTGTCCGATAACAGTCTGCTCTCCCGAATGATGATCAGGCTCATGACGACCCTGTTCTCCGACTCCTCGGAGGAGACGGGTTCATCGTCGGGCACTCCCAGCGCCGATGTAACAACGGCGGGGAGTGACGACGATGGGACGAGCCGACCGGAAACGGCGGGCCAGTCCCCCGCGGACGAGGTTCCCCAATTGTTAGGCGGTTTTCTCGATAATACCGATAAAAATGCAACCGGCCTCGATACCGGTCCCAAGGGTCTCAGCCCCGAGACAACGAGCGCGGGAACGCCGAGCCCAATGTTCGAGCCACAGTCCACTCAGCCCCCAGAAACAACACCGATGATTACCGAGCCGCCGATCACGGAACCCGTAGTAACGAGCACACAAGTAACAACGCCGTCGACGACACCAGTAACTCTTAGTCCGTTAGAGGAAACAACACTAACAGCGGAGAGTGGACGAACGGAGGATGGTCCGGGAGTCCCGGAGGATCTAACGTCGAACCCGGCTATGGATGATACTAATTTCACGACTAACCAGCCCTCCGAGTCGACACTAACAACGTCCGACACCGTAGAACGGTCGGATATTACGGTAGAGAACGAAACTGGCGGGACGAGTCCTGTCGCCGAAGGAGACGTAGAGACCAATGGTGTAACAACGGTAGACAACGGAGTAACGAGTACTAACAACAACGTCCCCGATATGACAACGCCGATAACCGAAACGAGCCCCGAACCCCCGAACGACGATCCTAATTCGCTTGCCGGTTTACAGGACACGACCACAGCAACCGCCCAAAGGACGGCAGGTGACGACGCGCAAGCGACCTCGCGACCCGAACAGACAACCGATTCCGTCACCACTCCCATTCCCGAGACCACGACGACCATCACTGAGACGACGACGAGCATCGTCACGACCGAGACCCAATCATCCACGACTTCGTCGACCACCACAGAGACTTCCGTAGAGACGAGCACAATCGACTCTGCGACGACTGACACGCCAACGGAGCGAATCACAACAGCGCCGGAAACTACCACGGCCCCGATGGACGCTGTTCCGGCGACTTCCGGTTCCACTGCTGAGAGTCCCGCTGTGACGACGAACGAGGCTACGACCATCGGCATGGACACTGCGACCATGGCCAATCCAATGGCCAGTACAGAGTCTTCCGTCATGACGACCCTGACGACCATGGCCATGATGAACTCCACCGTTGAGACGTCGACGGCTCCACCAGCCACGTCGATGGCTCCACAAGCCACGTCGACGACTCCACCAGCCATGTCGACGACTCCACCGACGACCCCGTATCTCGGTCGTTTCGGCAATTCCAGGATAACACCCGCGCCACGTTTCAGCGTCAGCTCATCGACGACTACGCCACTTCGGGATTATCTCGTTTACGGAATATATCCGAACAAGACGATCGTGAGGAAGCGTCCGGAGGACAACCTCATCGACGCGAGGAACGTCGACAGCCCATACGTTATCTTCGGGATATTTCCGGACGGGAGGCTCGTCCGGAAGTTCCCGAACGGAACGGTAATACCGGATCCACCGACGAACCCCGTAGAGGTCGTCTTCTCGCTTAAAACTACCACGAGCACGACTAACAGGCCCAGACCACCCGTCTTCATTGATAATCGGCAGTCTAACCCGGGCTATTACTATAATCAGAATGCCGCTCTCTATAATAATCGGGGACCGTCGATATTAGCAAGTCCCGGAGGCCAGCCCGGAGGCTTCCCCAGCCAGGTCGATCTAGGACTTACCGGTAACGCTATAGGCCCCGGCGGAGAGGCTCCCAATTCCATCGCTAGTCAACCTTCCGGCACTAAAATGGTATTTCGTCTATTATTCACATCTCCGATTTCTCTCGACTACTTCCCTACTGAATTTGATGAGTTTTTACCATTTTTATATACACATACTTTATTCGTTTGTCTCGTTTAACGCTTCGTTTCTATTTAATGTTCAATGTTTCTAGCTTATCGTCTCTCTGTCTTTCTGATCGAACTTTCTTCGTTTTTTTTTTTTTTTTTTTTTTCGTTGCTCCTTTAAGTGTGTTAACCCAATGCAGTTAAATGTATTAATGATCGATCGTAAGTTCTAAAATTATCGACAAGATACGCAGAATATTCAGATACGTTAATTTAAATTGCTGCTTTAATTTTCAGATTTTGTCGTCTCTCCGTCTTTCTGATTAAACTCCTTTTTTTCGTTGCCCGTTTAAGTGTCGATTTTAAAGACTTTAGTTTGAACGTATGATCGCTCTTGAAATCGAAGTTCATTGTGTGCGTGAGATCTATCGAACTTGAACTTGAACTTGATTCGAACTTCGTTCGGACTTGATTTCGTGCTTAAGTTTGACCTTAAGTTCGAACTTAAGTCTGAACGCCAATTCGATCGTAAGTTCGAACTCAACATCGATCTTAAATTCAAACTAATAAGAACCGATAAAAAGATATCCAAAAAAAAAACCTTCTTATCGCCCTCCGCGAATCGTTTTCCAGCCATCGTCACAATCACTGATCATGTCATTGATAACAATTGTTCTTCAGCAATAATTCCATAGAAACGGATTAAAGACATTTTTTGCCAGATCGCCTATTCATGACAGTATAGTGTCATCAAAATTAACCGCTTTTGGGATCCATATCCGTAATAGTTCAATCCTAAATTCGAACTTGAAATCAAACTCGAATTTAATTTCCATCGAATTTGAATTCAGAATTAAGTTCGAACTTAAGATAGATTTTAAGCACGCATCGAAGATTAATCTCCAGAGCGATTTAAGTTCAAACTAACGTTTTAAAATTCGACCCTAAGTGTATCAATTCAATCCAGTGAAACGAATTAATGATCGACCATCAAGTTCCAAAATTTTTGACAAGAAACGCAGAATATTTGGAAATCATAATGAAAACTGCCGCTTTAATTTTCAGAATGATAATATCGAAACATGATATCGATTCGTCCGTGATTAATGCACAGTGTACATATGAACCGAGCTGTAATTTTTTTCGTCTTTTTTTTACCGCAAACACCAGCACACACGCACATGATTGGACACTCGCACTCGGCACTGTGTTGTAATTAGATTTTGTTCGGCATTGCTTAGCGTTTTTCGACACCTGTATCAATTTTTCGATATTTATCAGTTATCGCTGACCACAAAAAAAAAAAACAAAAAGAAAAATAGTATATTCCCGGATTTATCGAATCGGAGCCCGATTTCTAATCCATAGGCTGATAATTTTAGACCGACTCGTTGCTGAACACGCAGACGGGAACAGCGTCGAGGATCGGTGTGCTGACGACGACGTCGAGTTCGATCGCCACCGACGGACCACCGGCAAGCGCGACACCGTCGAACGTCAATCCGCAGGGTGGTCGTATTATTCAGGACCGAGAGAGGGACGAGGCGAGCAGGAGCCGCGAGGCCGGAGGTCAGCGTAGCACCGTGTACATCGGTCAGGTACAGCAGAGAAACGAGGGAGTCCGAGAGGCCGGGGGCAGCGAATCGGCCGAACGGGGTGTGCATGTGCTGAGGGCCCCCGGCGTGATTTACGATCTACGTCGATCGCTATTGAGAATCCGAACCGGCCACTGTTGGTGGCTGTCCTTTGATGTTTCAGGAGAAGTTCATCAACTATTGGAGCAACGGCAACACGACCAACAACAATTCGAGGCTCGTTAGCGTCAAAATAAACTCGGTGGCCGTGAGTAACAACGTTTTACGCTTTGCTGAAGAGACGCAGACATTTTTTGGCTCGTTTCGGTTAAAGTTTCAACGCTCGAGTACACACACACGGAACGGAATGCGGCAATTAAACGTTTTATTGTCGTTGCCTTCGAGCCGGGAGAGTTCGAGGTCCTCCGCTTCCTCTCATTGGCAATCGTAAACAAACGGATTTGCCTTGAAACGCCCAGATACGCGACGCGGATTTAAATATATCAGATCCTTCTTCGATAGCGACTCGATATCATTTTCTCTGCGATATTGACTTTTAACATTTTTTTTTGGAAATCTGCACAGCGCTCACTTAACGAGGGTCCGGCATCGAGCTCTGGTTCCCAGCAGTTACGGACGTCCTTCGATATTCTGCCGAATAGCGAACCGAACGGTGGTCCGGTTACCGCTCCACCAGGTTTCCCATGGAAAGATCCACTCGATCAAATCTTCGGTATCACCACGGAGTCCCAGGTCATCACGGCTTCCATAGCTTCCAACACTCTGGTGGGCATTTTTTTTATGGTCTCTGCCATGTCTTCCTGTGGACAAAGGAATGGGTGCAAATATAATTATAATGTTTCAGGACGACCCAAGCCCGTCGAGACCGCCGACACTGTCCGGAGCCATAAATCCCCTCGTGGAAGTTTTCGGCCGCTTGTCGAGTTCGAGCAGGCCTTTAGCCGACTCGGTTTCCACGAGCACCACTACGGCATCGACACCTACGACTACTACAACGACCACGACGACACCGGCGCCTACAACGACCACGACAACCCCGGCGCCTACAACGACCACAACGACACCGGCGCCTACAACGACCACTACGACGACCACCACGACACCAGCGCCCACAACAACTACCACAACGACCACGACAACCCCGGCGCCTACAACGACCACTACGACGACCACCACGACACCAGCGCCTACAACAACTACCACAACGACCACGACAACACCGGCGCCTACAACGACCACGACAACAGCTCCGACGTCGACTACGGCGATTCCCACAACGATGAATCTTCCGAAGCAGACGGCCTTCGGTACCACGTTCAACGACCTGGCCTTCCTGAACTCACTGGTAATGTAATTCAAGCATTAGTATAGAACAGTGTTGTTTTATTCGTGCCCCGAAACAAGCCCCCTAACGACACCGTGCCCAATACATACAACGATGACTGACAACAAGATGTTGCAACAGAAAATCTTACAATGAAAATAACAAATTATAGAATCGAAAATGAACTATCAAAAATTAAATTGAGTAGTGAAAATATGAAAAGAATGAAAATATTAATAACATTAATTAAGGCATTAACCAAGGCGCCGCCCGCCTCTCCTCTTCAGATTTTTCCGAAAAAGGATCTTTTTTTTTAATTAAAAGAAATAAAAACTCTTCTGGAAAATCTGAAAATTTCGAAAATCCGAAAAGCGATAATCCATAATCGACTTATCTTTTTCTTCCAATTATTTTCACTGTTTTTCCGAAAAAAAAACTTTTAATAAATAGAAGGTGACGCTGGCCCACTCCGGCTAAAATCTTAAAATTTTTCATGTGACACAAGATTTTTAGATTTTTTAATTGTGGCGATTAATAAGTTAATTTTTCTAATCATAAATAATTATAAACAATTTCAAAAATCTAATAAAAAATCGGAGTACTTTTGAGAGTTTATTGAGTCATATAAAAAAGTCACGGGCGCAATCTAGGATATGAAGGGTTAGACCCAGGTCGAAATGGTAGGGAATCCCTGATTTACAAAATGTCCCATGGTACGGACATTGGTACATCCGGAAGATTATTTAAAGTTATATATTTATATTTCAATTGCTATTGCCAACGGGCCGTCGACCTGAGTCCTTCAGCCTTGTCGATAATTAATTATCCAACAATCGTAATAACGTGTGATTACTTTCTCAGTTGCAGGCACCAACCTCGAAGAGTTCCACGCCGAAGACTCTCACGGAGGTGGAACAATTTTTAGCGAACAAGGTAAAGTGTTCCAGCACCTGGCGCGTTATCGCAATCGCCATCGAGCAATTGCAATTTAATTGCTATCTCTCCAGCCGTTTCAACAAATTTCCTCGTAAACGGTTGTTCAATTCCATTATTGGCAATCATTTTCCAACGCGTCATTGGCACGCTCGACCCGTACGCTCGATCACCCGGGGTCGTTCGAGCGAAGCGGAAACGAAAACTCCGCTCTCCCTCTCGGTGAATGAGTCATTGGGTTCTCTCGCGGGCGGCCGGATCGACGATAGTGAGGTCGCTTTGATTTTGTTCTGCTCGGTGCAGTGGCGGCTCTCCTGATCTATCGACTCGTTTCGAAACCATCGGACGCAGCAATCGTGAGCCATATGTTCCTGGGCGTTCATTATCGGTGCATTACAGTCACGGTGAGAGGACGGTGCCGAAGAACGGCCTTGCCGTCGGCCTTCGCTCTATGACGCTCGACTTAAGCGCTCGCTGACCGACATTTATAGCGCGCGCAATCGTTATTAACAGGTTGCAACCGTGTCCCTTGAGGGTGTAATATTTTTAAGGGATAGAGCGATTTCGTTGTTGTCCGTTACCCGGAGACAGTTTCTCATTTTTTACCAGTGTGTTGCCCTCCATATTTTACGGTTCAGACGGCCATGTGGGATTCACATTATTGCGCCGAAACTTCGCCCGAATCGTTGTACGGCCGAAAATCATGGGTCCGAATGCAATTCTTCCTTATCGTCAAACTTCCGAAACTTTATTTTTCCTTACTGAGCGTAAGATTTTTTACGAACAGATATAACAGCAGATGGTCAGACTATTATTCACTCGTATTATTTAGTTTCGTGATTTGGTTGATTGGCGATTCGAAAGAATTACGATTCGGCGCCTCGATGGTTCGGAGGTTTAACGATTCGGAGAAACGAAGTTCGGTGAAATTGGTCGTCATAGTAGTAGTAGTAGTGAATTTATTGACAGTGCATAACGTGAAACAGTTTTTGATACATAACAGACTTACAATACATATATGCTGACAATTGGCCATCGACCGAAGTCCTTCAGCCAACTCTATGAAATATTATTCGGAAAAATGACATTCAGTTAAATAACGACGAAGAGGGAACGTTTGTCGAAATGCACATTCGGATAAATAAAGTTTTGGACATTGGACGATCCGGGAAAATAAAATTTTGGAAATTTGACAAGTCGGAAAAATAAAATTTTGGAAATTTGACAATTCGGAAAAATAAAATTTTGGAAGTTTGACAATGCGGGAAAATCGAGTTTTGAAAATTTGACAGTTCGGAAAAATAAAGTTTCGGTATGTTGACGATTGGGAAAAATAAAGTTTCAGTGGTTTGACAATCCGGTAAAATGCAGTTTCAGAAATTAGACGATTTGGAGGAAGTGCGTTCGGGCGCAAGATTTTCGGCCATACGTAGATTCGGCCGATTGAAGTTTCGTCGAAATCGCGGTGAAAAAACTTTACCGTCCACGCTTTAGCCGCCGCGCGGTACGGAGGATTTATTCTCTCCCGAGACCGATAATTAACGTTTAACGCGCCATTGGCATTGAACGCGGTAACGAGGATGACGTCAGCGGGAGAGGCGACTACAGAAGTCGAAGTCCCTCCTCGCGAAGATTGCATCCTTTGTACGCTCGGATTTTTATTTATTTTATTTTTTTTGTACTTTTTATTTTCTTTTTATTATTGCGTGCCAGCCTCGGGCGATACCGATGACAGGCTCTCGCTAGCGACCAATTACAACGGAAAGTCCTGAGAGAAAGAGAGACGGAAACAGCGCGAACGAGCCGCGCAATTGCGACGGTACTCGCGAATCACGCACAAACACCGAGCGAACGACGATTTCGTGTCCTCGCTCGTTGTTTCTCGCGTCCAAGAATATTATGTTATACGATGTGCAGTAATTGATAAAACAAACAAGTCCACCGAGCCCGCACGGAGAATAAAGTCACAAATTTGCATAATGTGTTTTATACCCGTCGAGCTCGACGGAGACGACGATTATGGCTCATAAAGATTGAGATCCATTTATTTTTATATTATTTTTTTCAGATACTATCGCTCGCCCTTGGAAATCCCGGTCCTACCCGATCGCCGAAAGCAATTCAATCGTCGAACGTGAGCCCGAACTCTGTGTTCACGGATTCGACGCCAGGGCCTTCGTCCCGGCCGATAATAATCGACCTGCTGCAGACGACGTCGACGACGAGGAGAGCGCCGATTCCGAGGACGAGCACCGAACAATTTACCTGGAGACCGGTGACAACCGTCACGCCGACGATTACCACCGCCAAACCTACCGAGGCACCGACGACAACGACAGCCAGACCCGCCACGACAACCGCCGCTAGTACACAAAAACCTGTGATAATTACTGCGAGAACCGTCACGACTGCTCGTCCTCGCCCAAGGACCACGCAAGCACCGGCTCCACAAGGTTTCGGAGCGAGTCTTCTGCAGTCCCTGTTCGGTGGAAACTTCTTCGGAACCCCGACGACCCAGAGGCCCGTGCCGACCACCAGGAGGCCGGTGCAGACAACGAGGAAGCCCACTCCGACGACCACGGCGCCGATACGAACTACGCAGGCTCAACCGCCGCTCGTGCAGGAGGTCCACGTGACGCCCCGTAACGTGGAAGCTTCGCAGATTCAATCGAACACCCCCAATTCGCTGGGATCGGGAGTCGAGCCGATTACATCGACTTCCACGGCCAGAACGTCGACGTACTCGAGCGCCGAGGACGAGAAGTTTTTGGCCGCTCTGTTGAAAGCTGCCGGTCAGCCCGCTACGGCGAAGGGCGACGAGGCGATCCTCAGAGCTTTACTGAACGGTCAAGCGAGCGTCAAGCCAACTCAGAGAAGCTCGACGGCCTCGCCGCAGAGTCTTCAGAAGAACGACGAAGCGTTCCTCAGGGGTTTGCTGAACGGTCCGGCAAGCGTCAAGCCAGGTCAGGGAAGTTCGACGGGTTCGTCGCAGAGTCATTCGAAGGACGACGAGGCTTTCCTCAGAGCTCTGCTTAACAGTCAGGCGGGCGTCAAGGCAGCTCAGGGAAGTTCGACGGGACCGTCGCAGAGTCTTCCGAAGAACGACGAGGCGATTCTCAGGGCTTTACTGAACGGTCAAGCGAGCGTCAAGCCAACTCAGAGGAGTTCGACGGCCTCGCCGCAGAGTCTTCCGAAGAACGAAGAGGCGTTCCTCAGGGCTTTACTGAACGGACAAGCGAGCGTCAAGCCAGCTCAGGGAAGTCCGACGGGCTCGTCGCAAAGTCTTCCGAACAACGACGAGGCGTTTCTGAGAGCTCTGCTTAACGGTCAGGCGAGCGTCAAGCCAGCTCAGGGAAGTTCGACGGGCTCGACGCAAAGTCTTCCTAACAACGACGAGGCGTTTCTGAGAGCTCTGCTTAACGGTCAGGCGAGCGTCAAGCCAACTCAGGGAAGTTCGACGGGCTCGTCGCAGAGTCTTCCAAAGGACGACCAGGCGTTCCTCAGATCTATACTGAACGGTCAGGCGAGCGTCAAGCCAGCTCAGGGAAGTTCGACGGGCATCAGCGACGCTGCTCTACTGGCTGCGTTGCTCAAGGCCCAGGGAATCGAGCCTTCCACACCAGCAAATCGGCTGAGGGAGCAGCTTCAATCTGTGGTAGGAGATATCGAAGCCCGAGACAAGATTTTTTTTAGTCGTTTGATTTTAGGTATCCATTAATATAATTTATTGATCGTCGCAGGCTACGGGCTCGACGACGACGACGACGACGAGGCCGAGAGTCACTCTGGCGACCACGACGAAGCCCGCGCCGACGAGACCGAGAGTTCCTCAAACAACGTGGTCTCCGAGCTCCACTTACCCACCACCGCTCTTCAGCAACTTCGGTAATTTCGGCTCCGCGCAACAGAGTCCGAGGGCCGAGACCGCGAACGCACCCGGAGACGGCAACGTACGGAGTCAAGTCTTTAACGCTGCGATCGGAGCTACAAGGGCCTTCAGTCAGTTCCTCGGTGCCGCAATCACGGTAATGACGGATACTATCCCCACCCTCTGATAATATGTGTCGATTGTAAAGGTGAGTGGGGCACACTGTTGAGTTGCTGCTTGCAGACAACTCCACTGTGTTAAAGAGAAAATGAAAATCCGGATTTCCTCGAAGCTTCAGCATCTAATCTACTTTGGTGTACAAAGTTTCTATGAAAAATAGTTTTCCGTGATAACATGGCTCCCTCATAGTCATAAAGGAAGCTTTGTGGGTAAAAGAAAATAATCGCGTTTAGATTAAAATTTTTTTATTATATTATGCAAAATATCGTCTTCAAAAAATCATTGGTTTTTAATCGAACATCTTTGCTATAAGACACGAAGGTTGTGAGGGTTACGTATTATGTTTTCTCAAGTTTTGTTGTCGCATAGATACCTAGGGTCTTCAGGGGAGGCGAATATATGGCTGTTTAAAAATACAAAAAATCACTAATTTTTCCAATATTCACTGCAAAGGTTCGCCATAAAATTTTTAATTATTCGTCGTTTCCGGGTCACGACGGATACATTTTTTCCTACTGATCAGAAATCTGCCACTTACTTTATTCTTAATTAGAAAGGAAATACAAGTTTTGCGATAAATTCAAAAAAATCAAAATCTCATAAAATATAAACGATTCGATCGATCCTCGCTAAATCACATAGCGATCATCGGTCGATAATAGGCCCTTTGCATACGACTTTTAGCCCGATAGATAAAAAATGGTAAGAGCTAGCGTGCGCCCAGACTTTTTTTTAGCAAAGTTCAATATGGCGTAAAATTGTTATGACTGAAGGCATTTTGGTAAAAATTTAACCACACATTGAGGAATGACCCCTCTATCTACCTTAGATCAGAATTTCAACTTGATAAGTCTGACATTTTTCTGAAACACACACGCACAAATTTGGAAATTTTTCTGAACATGATTTCTCGATGTTTTGGAACATTCTGAACATGTTTTCATAAAAATCTCGATAATTTTTTTTTTTTGCGAAAATAAAGCTTCCTCTATGTGGAACAAAAAATAAAAAATGAAGAACAACAGATGAAAAATGAAGAATGAAAAAACAACAGATGAAAAATGAAAATTTGAAGCATTCTACCGTTACGCCGATAGGATAGGAATGAAGCGATTCACTTGGGAAAGGATTAAATCGTTTACCGTGCCCCACTCCGACCTACGTCCCGTTATCAGCAATACGTCAATGTCTCATTTTTTTGTCTCTTTGATCCAGGGCGCAGCGCAGCAATTGCAATCCTTCGTGAGGAACGGCACAAGGTACGTTTCCCAAGCGGTCGGATAGTCAACAGAGTGTGCAAGGGAGAGTTTCAACATCGACGAAGGTAATAACACGAGAGCAACGACACTCACGGATATGATCGATCTTTTGTAGTTAATTTAGAAACCTCTGGAGGCTGCGACCATCGTCCGAGTGTCGTGGAAACTACCTTGCTGCACATCCCCACTGCACATCCCTGTATCATCAAAATGGCACGGTGTCAGTTTCTCGAAACGCTCCACCCGTAGATGAACTAGAAGGAATCTCACCCCGGTACAAGCCTCGCACCCCCGATGCAAAGTGCACAGAAAACAGCTCCGCGCACTTCGTCGGCGTTACCGCGGTATTTGCAATACGTGAAAAAAAAAAAATCGTCATCGTCGATGGTGCTCACTTTCCGATCATCTCATCTCAATCACGGTAAACGTATTTTTTTTATTATTTTTTTTTTCTTTTTTTTTCGATCATTCTCCTTCCGGTCTTGTCCGAACGGCGAAGAACGACGATCGTTTGACGCTTTGCAAACGTTTCTAGGGTAAGCCGAGTGAAGATTCAAAGTTCGAATCTTCTCTTCCACTTTTCGCTCGGCATACTCGTGAGACATTTGCAACGTAACTTGTAATTAATGTAATTAGTTCCGCGCGGTATTTGCTACTTGTGCAGTCCGCTCTAGCGTCTATCGCTTTATTATTATTATTTTTATTATTATTCTTTTTTTTTTTATCTTTTAATGAATCTCACTCCTCATCGATGCTCACCGTACGTTCTCCTTTACTCTCCGTAACGGGAACGGCGTGTGGTTTATTCGCTCGCGAGATTCTCTAAATTGTATTTACTTGTGTTGTCTGTATAGTAAAGCTTGTGTATACAATAATGTCTATAATAATATTTTATATATATTTACATATACATATATATTTACTCTTATCTCTCTCTCTGTCGTAGTGTGTTGTGTTTTGTATAATAAATTTTAATAATTCTGTATATCCGACGTTTACTTGATCAGCCAAATGTCGACCTTCAGCGCTCGTCCAGTGCACCGAACGGAAGCAGAGCGTCCGAAGTCGGAGCAGACTTTCTTTTTCTGGACTCGCTATCCGGCGATGAGTCGCTCAAGATTTTTTTTTTTTTGCGCTATCTTGCGGTTTGCTTCTCTCACTGTCTTCGTAATCTTTTTTTTTTCAAGGATATTCGGCCTCGGATGTATTAATCGGACGGAGAGGCGACGTAATTTTATGGATAGTCGAACGATACGGGAAAACGATCGAGGAGCCCAGCGTTCCGATGACTCGTCCAGGTCGTAGGGCGGCGGCGTTTATCGAAAGGCGGGAGGCTCGACGAGGACGCGCGGAATCGACCGAACGAGAAGGCCCGTGAGAGTCTTCTCGAGGAAGAAGAAGAAATCGGCATCGCGGTGTGGTCCGCCGACGTTCGCGGAGGTGAAAACGATAAATAACGAAATCCCATTGACAATGGGCAAGAATCGGCGCTACGTCTTCTCCGTATGTACAGAGAGCCTCGCCAAGCACATGCCATTCGCGCGCCGGTAATTTAAATAAATTAACGAAGACGCCAGGGAAGAGAATATACTGCACTGTACTGCACAGTTCGGTACAGTGCAGCGAGAAGAGAGAGGTGGTTCTTCTGTGCAGAGCTGAAAAAAAAAGAAAAAAAAAAAAAGGAAAGCAAGCCGGTGGCAGGACAACGACGACGCGGACCAGGACGAGTGAGCGCGCGGTGTGACCTGCTGTAGGAACACCCACGTGTCCCTGACGCGAACCGCGCATTTGCACAGCCCCGTACCGTGTACCGGGATCATTTTTTTCCCGGCTATAATTACGGCTAATGGCAGTCGTTGCGAATGCCCGCTCTTTCGCCTCGTACCGTACACCCGGAGAATCTCCGCTGTATGCTGTAGAATCTTTAAACGGGCGAGAGCGAAGAGAGCCCGGGGACCGAGAAGATGCACAGCTCCGGACGAGCGGTGCGCGGCCGTCGGGCGGGTGCATCATGGGCGGTTATAGCACGTAGTACATACAATGCCAAAGATGCCCGTTAGGGGGCAGTGTGTGCTTTGGGACAGACCGTTCGGTTGCGATCTCCAACCAACTCGGCTGAACGTTTTTTTTTTTTTTTATCAGCCTCTCATTTAGAGTCAATCGATAGTAGGTACGTTACGACGACTCCTAAGTATTGTCGAGGTACCGATATTTAATTTGTCGACTGGATTCTTCGAGCAGGTGCATCATGGGTGTTTATAGCACGTAGTACATACAATGCCAAAGATTTCCGGTAGGGGGCAGAGTGCGCTTTGCAACAGACCGTTCGGCTCCGATTTCCAGCAAACCCGACTAGATTTTTTTTTATTTATTTTTTTTATTTAGACTCTTGCCCAGAGTCTATCGATAGTGGGTACGTTGCGGCGGCTCGTAAGGATTGTTAAGGTATCGATATTTAATTTATCGACTGGATTCTTAAATAGGATACTGTTATCGTATACTCGGCTGCGATCGGTCTCTCGACCCTTGCTGCCCTCGCGCTAGCGCGATCTCGAGAGCCTCCTCTCCTCCTTCCCCACATCCTCATCGTCCGCCCGGCCGATCGCCGAGATAGGATCAAGAATCGCCGGGCCACTCAGCTGCTCTCTCTCTCCCTCTCTCACCCTTTCTCGTAACGAGATAGAATTGAGACGTTCACGTGGCGCGAGCTTTTTTTCATTCTCTCAGTTTCTTCGCCGATCCTCGCCTATCGCCGCGATTTGTATCTACGAACGTTAGTAATTTTTTATTTTTTAATTTTTTTTAAATTCTAGCGGGCTGTTAGTGGATATAGTAAAAATTAAAAAAATAAAGAATATAATGTTTGCTGAAAAATTCATTAGCATCGGTAGTTTGCGCAAACACGACGACTCAACGACATAAGCAATTATAGAGCAAAGCAATAAGATTATTAATAACTCGGAATAACGACTAGCAGTACTACATCGTCTTCGGATGAGCGTGTCTATAATTATCGGTGATCCATCGCGGTTTAATAGCAGGATTAAGTAATGATTGAGTTCCATTCCAGAAACGCACCGCCGTTAAACCGTGATCGTGAGCATTAAATTCTCGTAATGAAGCATTGGAAAATCCGAGTTCCGCCGCGTCGATATCGGGATTAATCTCTTCCGTGAGTAACGAGCGGCAGTGTGTCTTCCAATACGTACGTTCAGACAGGCTCGCTCCTACGAGGAAGTGAATAAGTTAAAAAAACATTTGCAAAAAGATATTCCAAACAAGCTCCTGCAATTTTATAGAATTTTATCGCACACACTAAAATTCTCCGCAATTGAGTACAAATTTTTTTCTCATTAATTTTACAAATTTTTCCCTTATTAATTATACTATTTTTTTTCATTAACTGTACAATAATTTTCATCATAATTAAACAATTTGTATTTTCGTTGATTTCACAAGTTTTTTAAAATATTTAGTGACCCGGATTAAAAAAAAAAACCACACAAAGAATTGCAAAATCAACAAGAAAAATATTTCTTCTTGAGGTAGTACTAGCGGACAGCCTGAGCTCACGTGAGTTCAGAGAGAATTCAGAGAGGAATTGCAAACACTTCTCGATGAGATAAAAATATAGAAAAAATCAACCATGTGGAAGGTACTGTAAAGATTAAATTGGCATAATAATAATTCCAAAATGTTATTAACAAATCAACGAAAAAAAAATTTCCCAACAAATAACCCGGCAACAACTTTTTTTTTATGAAAACGATTTGTTAATTTTTCTGAATATGCATGCATTTTTTCAGAATTGTCGTGTAATTTTTGAAAATCGCGTTTCTAGTTAATAAAAAAACGTAATTTTCAAAAATTACACAAAATTCTGAAAAAATTCACACGCATTCAAAAAGATTAACAAATTGTTTTTATATGAACAAAAAGTAAAGTTGCCGGGGGATCCGTTGAAATTTTTTTTTTTCATTCATTTGTTAATAACATTTTTGGAATTATTACTATGCATAACCAATCTTTTCAGTGCCTTCCATATGCTTGATTTTTTTTCAGATTTTTATCCCGTCGAGAAGTGTTCGCAATTCTCTCTCAATTCTCTCTGAAGTCACGTGGGCTCATGCTGTCCGCTTCTTTTTGGAAACCGTATCTTTTAAAAAGAAAAAGGAAAGGAAGGGAAAGGCAAAGGAAAGTTTTTTTTTACTATGAGCAATAGCTCATAGTAAAAAAAAAAATGCCTTTTAAAAAAAATTCACTATTGTGTAACGACGTAACTCGCGTACGGTCTGTGGCTGTACGAGCGATTTGGCAAACGATGTTATTCAAAACGTCGCGTGCTCTCGGACTGTAAAATAATCCCCTCATTTTCCGCCTCGTCCTATCCTCGCGTTTTTGTTTTCATTCTCGGTTGCCCGAGTCGATCCCCGCGGAGTCCCACGCTCCTCGCGATCCTGCGTCGGTCCGCGCATGCGCCCGCGCTGAATCACGGAAAAATATGTAGCAACCACGCATATACGCGCGTGAATCAAAACCCGATAATCTCTCCGGTTTGCCGAGGGCCACGGTCCGTCTCCTCCGCCGTTCCCTCGCTTTTATCTCAGCGTCGTTTTACTTCTTCGATTCTTCGCCGAGCCGGGCGTACAGCGGGCATATCGGGTCTTTACTCGCTGTACACATGCACGCGTGTTCTCGTCTGCATCGCTGACCCGTACAGATTATACTCCTCTCTCGGAGGCAGGCACTGTACCGGCATCGAGTCGACGACGAGAGAGAGAGAGAAACCGTGTATAACATTCCCACGGTATAAGAACGATGTCGCAATTGCAACAATGCCGCAGAAATTACGCGCAGCGAGATCGCGAGAGACTCGATCGAATCGCAATTACTGAGGACATTGCGGCTGTACGAACGGCCCGGAGGAAACTGTCCTTCCCCCCCCCCCACCCCGTTCCCCACCTGAGAACGAGATGATATATGGAAGATTCAGCTCGATCTTTCTCGTGTCGTTGTTATTCTTCCAGGTACTCGTTCTCAATTTATTTATATATTGTGTCGGCTATTTGTCGGACGGCGTGCACTTTGCTCAGTCAAGATTCTGCGGTGAAAAAAAGTTCTCATCGTTATGGAGTATAAGTATCGTTTGTCCTCCGTGACTGTGATTAATTACGATTTTTTAAATTGTAATGTTAATTTTAATTTTCATGTTTTTCCCCTCACCTTAGCTTCAGAGTGCAGTTAAAAGACAAAAAAAAGGTAGAAAAAAAGAAAATAGCATATTTGTCGCCGGGTTGCATCTCGGAAGCACGTAAAGAATAATGTGAACCAAAGTTGCTGAGAGGGTCGAAGTATACTCGTTCTCAAGTTATTTATTTATTGTATCGGCTATTTGTCGGATAGCGCGCATTTTACAGACAAGATTCTCCGATGAAAAAAAAAAAAATAGACTATCTGCCTCTTCGTGGAATCTCGGAAGCGCATAAAGAATAATGAACAGTAGGTGGCTGAGAGGGTCGCACTATTGAAATCTCAGAGAGTCGCGATTTAGAGAGTATCGTCAGTCCCCCATATCTATGATTAATTTTAATTTTAATTTTAATTTTAATTTTAATTTTAATTTTAATTTTAATTTTAATTTTAATTTTAATTTTAATTTTAATTTTAATTTTAATTTTAATTTTAATTTTAATTTTAATTTTAATTTTAATTTTAATTTTAATTTTAATTTTAATTTTAATTTTAATTTTAATTTTAATTTTAATTTTAATTTTAATTTTAATTTTAATTTTAATTTTAATTTTAATTTTAATTTTAATTTTAATTTTAATTTTAATTTTAATTTTAATTTTAATTTTAATTTTAATTTTAATTTTAATTTTAATTTTAATTTTAATTTTAATTTTAATTTTAATTTTAATTTTAATTTTAATTTTAATTTTAATTTTAATTTTAATTTTAATTTTAATTTTAATTTTAGCTCCGGAGTGAAGTCAAAAGCCAAAAAAGGATCGAAATTTTTTTGTTTTAATACAGCATATCATCCGCCGCGTTGAATCTCGGAAGCGCGTAAAGAATGATGAACAGAAGGTGGCCGAGAGGGTCGGAGTATTGAGGTCTCGGAGAGTCCCGATGCCTGAGCGCCGCAGCGAAAGCTGCAGCGAGAGCTGTTGCAGCAAATAAACGGGGCCCGGGGGGGGGGGGGGCGAGGAGGTGGTGGCGAGAGGGGGGAGGGTGAAACAGAGGAGTAACGCAGGAGCAAAAGGCAGAAAACACCGGTAGGCAGTTTTGTAGCTGTTTTTATCAGCTTCTGGGCATCGGGGGTCCAGCAGCAGCAGCAGCAGCAGCAGCATCCCAACGCCGGGACGCATCTTGGGGGGTTCGTGTGGGAACGTGGTACGTCTCTTTAGCGTACTTTTATCTCGCTCTCTCGCTCAACTGCCCTCTCGGTAGAATGGTGAGACAGCGTTGAGCCATCCTCTCTCATTCTCTCTATCCGTTCGGTCACTTTTTTTTTTTATGTCTTCTCCGTCCCTCACCCACCGTTCGCTCGACTGAGACGCTCGTATCCTTTATTTCTTTTTTCGCTCCACCCTTGCTCTCGCTGCTGCTGCTGCCGCAGCAGCTATTGCTGCCTCCCGCCGCCTCCCGACTTCGCCTGGAAAGCGTTACTCTTCCCTTCCTCGAGCTTCGTCGTCCTCTCCTTCTTCTTCCTTCTTCTTATTCTTCTTCTTGGCCTCCTCTTCTCAGGCTCGACCGGGGTTATCGGGGTCACCCTCCACGGTGCATCGCTACGTGCTGCCCTATATTTACGCACGGTAAGAGCACCCTCGAGAGATGCCGGTCCACCGCAAGACCGAGAGACGGAAGATGGGCACCGGAGAAGAAGGAGGACGAGAGATAATATGGGTGGTGGCCGCTCAATAAGCACCGTGTTCGATATACTCTTTAAGGATGCGCCACAATGAAATCCCATGTTAAAAAAAAACAATACAAAATGTAAAATATAAGCAATGCGAGCTTTTGGGTCGATGCTCTTGATCTGCAGCGAGTCAATGGTAGGCTGGGTTTTCTTCCTCGGTACCATCCCGAGTAGAAATTTTCGAGCGTCACATCGGGCCCCGAGAGGGTCCTTATCAGAACCCTATCAGCGCCTCGTGTTTTCTCGTCCGACTATACGATTGCTTGCAAATTATTCTTTTAATTTAATGGAAAGATCAATTCTCAGGAGGAAGTTTGTATGCGGGCGGGAGAAATACTGTATGGAGAACCGGCTCGTTTCGAACCAGCCGATACCGTGTATTTGCTATGCGCTTGACTTGCACAGAGCATCGGGCTGAGCGTCTATTGCCGTATACAGCATGGGTATCAGCATCAGCATTGCCATATTTTAACAGCGCCGCCTACCGGCCGGCTCAGTTCCGACTTGTACACCCAGCTCTTTGCATGTGTACGCAATACACACTCATCCGGTGAGCTTGTGTAGGTCGAGCGCATAGCGAATACGGGGCTTGAAGTGCGCGGGAGAGCCCGCTGCCAGAAAAATAATTTATTTGACAGGCGCCCCGCAAATAAATATTTATTTGGTTCAAATAGACATTTATTTGATTTAAATAAATATTCATATAAATCAGATAAATTTCTATTGAAATCAAATAAATTTCTATTGGAATCAAATAAATTTCTATTGAAATCATATAAATTTCTATTGAAATCAAATAAATTTCTATTGAAATCAAATAAATTTCTATTGAAATCAAATAAATTTCTATTGAAATCAAATAAATTTCTATTGAAATCAAATAAATATTTATTTGCGGGTGCCCTTCAAATAAATTATTTTTCTGGGTGTGCGCAAGATATCGCGAGCTCGTCGCGCTAAGCGAACTTAAAAAAATAAAAAAATGCGATCTTTTGGGAGATGCTCTTGATGGATCTGCGGCGAGTCGATTGTAGGCGAGGATTTCCTTCTTCGGTAACTCGTACCGATATGGCTCCGTTTAATGTTCCTTTCCTCGTCCGCCGATACGATTGCTCGCAAATTATTCTTTTGATTGAATTGAAAAATGAATTTTAAGGAGGAACTTTGTATACGAGAGAAATACTGTTTGGAGAACCGGCTCGTTTCGAACCTGCCGATACCGTGTGTACGGGGCTTGAAGTGCGCGGGAGAGAGCCCGCGCAAGATATCGCGGGCTCTTCGCGATACGCGAACTTTACCGATTCACCTCAGCCCCCGTCGAAACAATGGGGATTACGTCTCGAGGTACGCTCTCGGTTGTACATGTGTATACTTATATCGAATACTCGTCCCGAACAATCCTCGATCTTTACAGTCTAATAAGTGAACGTCTCGTATTCGTGTAAGGAGACCGTTACATACAAATGGACTGAGAAAATCAAAAATCCTAAAGAAAAGGTTTTCTTTATTAAAAAAAAAAATGATGTTAAGTTCCTCTAATATTTCAGTCATTTGCGGCGGGGCTTTTTTTTTTTTTTTTTTTTTTTTTGTCGACTCGGAGTCTTTTTCCCAAGGCGTAGGCTGTCGGAAGACGACGGTGGAACGAGGACGAAACGCGCACGGTGCGCACTCGCCGACGTCACGAAGGGACCGACCTTTATTTTTCCATCAGAGTCACACGATTTTGTGATCCACCGGCACCGCATGTTTTTATCGCTGATGCGTCGTTAATGCGAATCGCCCTTTTTCTCCTCATTGCCTCGACTCGCTGACGTAGAACGACCGAACCCGCCTCGGATGTTTCTTCTTTTTTTCGACGCTTGCTCGTATGCCCTCTTCGGATAGGCGCAGTCGATCTGGACGTGGAAGCTGCGACGGACTCACTCGTCAAGAAACAAGAGAAAGAGACTTTTATTTCAATTATAAAAAAACTGATTATTTATTTTGCAATTTGTTAATTGCAAAAAAAATGACAATTTTTTTTGCAATTTTTTAATTGCAAAAAAGACTATTTTTTTGCAATTCGATACTTGCAAAAAAATACTATATTCTTTGCAATTCGATACTTGCAAAGAAATACTATTTTCTTTGCAATTCGATACTTGCATAGAAATACTATTTTCTTTGCAATTCGATACTTTCAAAAAAATACTATTTTCTTTGCAATTCGATACTTGCAAAGAAATACTATTTTCTTTGCAATTCAATACTTGCAAAAAAATACTATTTTCTTTGCAATTCGATACTTACAAAGAAATACTATTTTCTTTGCAATTCGATACTTGCAAAAAATACTATTTTCTTTGCAATTCGATACTTGCAGAAAATACTATTTTCTTTGCAATTCGATACTTGCAAAAAAATACTATTTTCTTTGCAATTCGATACTTGCAAAAAAATACTATTTTCTTTGTCATCCGATACTTGCAAAAAAAAGAGATCGTTTTTTTGCAATTTGTCAACGTGCAAAAAAATGGTCTAAAAATGATACCAAAATATTGGAAAAGACCAACTTTATTACCTAACTTCCATCCACTCGCCAGTTCCGGTTATCAGTAACGATTTCTAAAAAAGCGTTACGAATTTTTAAATTTTTATTTCGATTATATAAGAACGTTATTAGCTGTAGGATAAATTCTTCCGCTTTTCCACGGGACGAATTAACGAGACATAGCGCCGTGAGGGCGACAGAGAGGAATGTGCGATGGTCGACGCAACGAGGAAGGACTTTCTCGATCTCCCGGGAAAAACCAGATCGTAATACAGGGCTGGCTCTACAGCCGACCGTTGCCATCCACCTGCCGGAGCTGCTACGCACGATCACCTTGCATTAGCTAGCACTCATAAAAAAATAGATAGTAAGATTTAAACTATCACAAATTGAAAATAAAATTGCTCACAATCGCGTGAATCAGTCCAACTCGACGAACTCTAACGACGGGTAATTTCTTCAATTTTCCATGTTTATCAAAGTTTTATTTGTTATTTTAACGACTTCTCTTCCCCAGTAAATATCGGCAATTATTTAGTGTAATTCTTTTTTTTTTTGCTGCAGTGTCTACTCGCTCGATGATCAGTCAATGAATTTGCGCGTCGATTATCGTGGGACCTTGGATCATGAAAGCAAGTCGGAGTGATCGGGATATATTGCATTGACTCGAGCAAAGGAACGATTGCGAAAAAAAAAAAAAAAAAAAATTGATTTTCGATATCGTCGCCGTCTCGATATTGTTAATCATCAATCAGTGCACTATCGTGTTTACTTCAAGCTGGACGGAGAGACACCGTGGCCCGATAGAGCGCGGGATAATTGTGCAACCCGAGCGTACTCTGATCGAGCAACGCTGTAAAATTGCAGCTGGGAGTCAGAGTGCGAGAGAAAAAAAAAAGATCTGATTGTTCCTCCTCGCCGCGTTGCGAA
Organism: Exephanes ischioxanthus; assembly: GCA_958510785.1. Lineage (NCBI taxonomy): Eukaryota > Metazoa > Arthropoda > Insecta > Hymenoptera > Ichneumonidae > Exephanes > Exephanes ischioxanthus. The sequence continues at coordinate 13,076,028 of OY294022.1, read as the reverse complement.
CGAAACAAATTGCGACCGGACTGTGTTGCGTCTGTCCGTGTGTAGGCGAGCTCTAGGTACGACGATTTATCGGCTAATAGCCAGCGTATATCGTCCGAACAAACGCTCGTAAACTCCTAACGTACGTGCGGTGCCCTCGCTCAAATTCTCCCGATAAACTCCGAATCACTTTATTTACAACTCTTCGGCGTTGAGCTGTCCGAGATTAAGTATCACGGCACCTATCGAGGGAGGCCGTGGAAGCGCGGAGAGAGAAACAGCACGGAGCCCTCGTGGACCAACCAACCGTAAAACTTTGGCTTGGATTTGGGTCGTTTTTCTAACAATCTGCTCCAACTTGACCAGTCGATTGGTGCGCCAAACCGACTCTGCAATCGTAAACCAATCTCTCATCCGACCCATATAACGGCTGGTATTACGGTCGGGATTTTAAGGTAGCTACTGCATGGAACACTACACCTAAAAAAATCGTATGCATTTTAATGTACAGGTACCGGAAGTTTTTATGCATAAAGTGGTCCATTAAATCTCGCGTACAATTGTGATGAAAAATTAACGTACAGTATATTTAAAAAATTTAGAAACACTTTACGTTTAATAATTTGCTTTAATTTTACTATGAAAGTACTTCAATTCCAATAATTTACTCAAATTTCACTCTAAAAGTCCATTAACTTTTCATGACAATTATACATTCAATTGAATTTACCAGCTTTTCCATAAAAACTTCCAGTCCGGTACATTGAATTTACAATTTTTTTTAACCGTGTAGTCAAACGAGTGCTAAATTTTCACAATTTTTTATAAAAAATGTCGTGCATCAATTGACAGTAAGGAAGTCGATTTGTATTACTGCATGGGTCCTTCATCAAGGAAACTATCCATAACGATGTTTTTGCAAAACACATGAACTGATAAATGCTCATTTCCATGACTATACATTTTCGTTGAGGTTTTTCACAGAAGAATCCTTATTTTGTAACCAATTTTAATGCGCCGTAGCTCATTTCGTTCCTCAAACGTTACTCTACGAATTTGCCGTTCAGTTTTTAAAAAAATAGTTTTGACCGTTTAAAAACAACAGCAATTCGTTTATGAGAAAATCACCAGTTAAACAGTGGTTCGTATTTGTCAAACGCTGAATCCTACAAAAATCTACTTGGTGAATTCGTTGAGCAAAGTTTAAGATACAAAATGAGCCGTGATACTTTAAAATCATACAGTGAGAAAAAAAATGTGTTGGATTAACCAAATCGCGACCACAATCGGCGCTCTAACATGCTCTCAGAAAAGACAAATGTTTTTTTTTTTTTTTACTTCTGTAGGTTTTCCCGTCCAATTATGATCCGGGAATGAAATTACCGGACTAATGAAAGAGCAACGAGATCGAGCCTCGTTTGAGCGTACAGTCACGGTAGTGAGGTACGTCACCGGTGTCCGGCAAGGTGTCCTGGAATTCGTTTCACAATCGGCTCCCGTATAACTTGGCGCAAACAGCGCCAGTGTCAAGACGGGCAGGAGTGGCGGGAATACGACTGGTAGCTGAGCAGAAGCCGAGCCACGGGTGTATACAGCGTGTAGTCTGGGGAAAACTGGCGTCATAAGTCGTAAGTCACAAAGGGCTATTGTCTTGATTTTTTTTTTTTTTTTTTTTTTTTTTTTTTCAATAGCAGTAGCCCCGTCTTGCTCGCGGATCTAATCGGGCAGGCTCGCGCGCCCACGCGAAATACTTTTGCGGGTTCAGCTCCGTCGCAGCTTCTGGGAATAAGAGAAAGAGATATTGCCTGCGCCATGCGCGTGTCTGTGTGTGCGCATGCGCAAAAGATCGTTACTCGCATGCGCCGCATACCGATCGACGACTGAGCTATCTATTATTATCTCAATTGTCAATGGAATCCACCCTCCCGAGAGCAACGGGATTTTATGCACGGGGAAATAGGGCCGGAGGGAAATGTAAGCTTTGCTATTATTATTATTTTATTTATTGTTAATATTATTATTATTACTCGTGAATAATTGAAAACGGAATGTGATGTGTGCAGGAAAGGTGCGCGCACGTGGAGTAAGTCGATCGAGACGAAGCTGCGAGTTTGCCCACGTGAATTCTCGGGAGCAGCGAGCGAATCGTTCGCGTTTACGAGAAAACTTATTACAGCTACTGGGCGAGGTGAGAAACATGGTAATATCGAGCGGCGTCCAGGACTCGTGCGTGTCAAACACGCAGCACCCCGGATTCGCATCAGACTCCGCTCTGATCTAATTCCCCTCGTTCAATGATCTATCGGATCCGTGTTGTACTCGTGCACACCTATAGTTGTTGCACTGATGCGCGCAGTTCCGCGCTAAGATTGATTTCACTTATTTATCTGCTGAACAATCTTTTCGATATCCGTCCGGGATTTTCCGCTGTTCTACGACGATGTAATTCCGAGGGGAGATAAAAACTCCCAGTGGAGAATACGAGCGGTGAAAACCGCGCGGTTACATTTTCAAACGAGTAATCCGTCAGCGCACGAGGAAAATTCGGTGGTCAATGATTCGCATCGCAGCCACATTATTTTGCCGATAGCTACAATCGTCCGAATCGTCGTGTGGCCGAAAATCATGGGTCCGAACGCACTTTAGCCGAATAGTTAAAATTCCGAAACTTTATTTTTCCGAATCGTCAAAACGCTGAATTGTTATTTTTCCGGATTCTCGAATTTTTGAAATTTCATTGTTCCGAATCTTCTCTTCAGCGAATGTTACTCTTCGAAAATAGTAATTGGCCGATCGTTATTTTTCCGAATAATAATTTCACCGAAAGTCATTTTCCCGAATCGTTAAACTTTCAAAAATCAAGTCGCCAAATCGTCATTCCTTCGAATAGTCATTCGTCCGAATTGCCATTAACCGAATCACGAATGTAAATAATATGCCTAGTCTAGTCTAGTGAATATGAATCCTAGAGATTCGGTACGAATAAATTCGGATTTATTCGTACCGAATATATGCGCACGAATGACGATTTGGCGATGTGACGATTGGAAATTTAACGATTCGTGGAAATGAAGTTCGGTGAAGTTAGTATTCGGACAAACGACGATTCGAAGGAATAACGTTCGGCTGAATACTATTTCCGAAGAATACATTTTTGAAAATTTGACGTTTCAGAAAAATCAATATTGGCCAGTTTACGATTCCAAAAAATAAAGTTTCGGAAGTTCGACTATTCGGATGAAATGCGTTCGGACCCATGATTTGCGACCATACGGCGATTCGGCCGATTGTTGTTTCGACAAAATGATGTGATTCCTTCGCATCAGACTCCGCTGTGATCTCATTCCTCTCATTCGATGATCTATTGGAACCGTGCGATACTCGTATACACCTATAGTTATTGCACTGATTCGCGCAGTTTCGTGCTGAGATTGATTTCCGCATTTCACTTATTTGTCTGCTGAAAAATCTTTTCTATACTTGTCCGGAATTTTTTGGAGTTCTCATGTACACCTATAGTTTTTGCAACGATGCGCATAGTTTCGCGCTGAAATTGATTGCCGCATTTCACTTATTTGTCTGCTGAAAAAATGTTTCGATACTCGTGCTGAATTTTTTGCAGTTCTCCGACAATTTAATTCTCTTCGGAGATAATAACTCCCGGTGAAAAATATGGACAGTGCGAAACGCTCGGTTGCATTTTCAAATGACTAACCCGTCCATTGCGCAGATCCACTGCGCACGAGGAAATTTCGGTTGTTAAGGTATTTGTAATGTTAAGAAAAAAAGTTGTCATTCCCCCCCCCCCCCCATACAGCTGTGTACAGTATTCGTCTTGTTTATTCGCGCATAGAGATAACAACTTGACATGAGTCAGACGCCGGGTCGAGGGGTCAAGCCCCGCGGAGACTTACACGCGCTCCTCTGTGACTCCGCTGCTGGTACATAAACGCCGTGGGAATTTCGAAATTGCGCACAATCTGTTACAACTGACTTCGCTTCGAAGTAAAGTAAATGCACGAAGTGCTTCTATTGAGATTAACCGAGGATCGATTATACACAATATCTTTCTATATATATACATACAAATTACAAATAATAATATGAAACGAAGGAAAAACCTTGACCACGCAGATATATAGATACAAGATGCCAGGCGAGAGAGGAGCAAGATAGGTGTGATGCAAAGATCGAAGGAGCAGGCCGCAAGGGAGGGGGGAGCACGAGAGTTAACGGCTACGGCGCGATATAGACGATGGTGGTGGAGAGAAAACGAGATATATATATATATATATATATATATGGTCCAACGAAGAAGACGACGAAGGTAGTGGTGGGTGGATTGCTTGCTCGTCTCGTTCGTTCGTTCGTTCGTGCTTTCTGCTCCTGCTGCTGGTGGTACACTGCGAGCGCGCATGCGCAGTAGGAGCGCTTAGTAGGTCGCCGTTCGACGTTCGCGCGAACCCGCTCGCTCGCTGGCCTCAGCCCGTTCAGTCACACGTAGGCCTTCGCTGGACGCACCGCGCGGGAGAGAGAGAGAGAGAAAGAGTGAGAGAGAACGGAGGAGTAGCCGTTCCGCTAGTTTGCCGGCACCACAGTTTTTCATCGTAATAATTTTTCGCAATTTTAATCGTCCCGCCGATACCGCGCTTCAGCGGTCGAATTAAAAAAAAATAATAAAAAAAAACCTAAACAGAAAAAAAAGTACAAAGTACAACAGGTGATTCGCGTCGGTGACCGTTCGGTTTGTTTATCCCAAACGCGTCGTTGCTAGTATTTATGTGAGCGCCCGTGCGCATGCGCGAGACCCCGTTTCTCAAACGGGCTTGTGTCACTTGCACGTTACCCGTCCCGTGAGAAATTAATTAACCGCGGAGGATAAGCCCGTTGCACCGAGCACGTGGTGTTTGCGAGATCACGTGTAAAACGAATCGAGCCAGAGCTTGCCGGACGGAATAACTCTCGCGTCACGTGTAAGGCGAGGGAGGAGAGAGAAGGCGGAGAGAAACATAACCAGGAGAGTCGGCGAAATTCCGTTGACAGTCGTGAGTGCGCGCACGGGATAGATTGCGCCGAAGCAGCGAGTGGTTTGACAGTCTCGTGGCGGGCGAGGAGAAGAACAATCGAGGAAGCGACAGAGCACGGACGATCAGGGGGTAGCCGGCCGCCAGTGATATCGGCAGCCGCCTCGAACGTGGAACAGGAGCTACGAGCCGGCGGGCACGATTCTAACCAGCGACGAGGGAATCAACAGGCGGCGGTTGTCACGATGGTCTACGGTGGAGATTTCGACATGGAAGCGGTGAGTTTTTAATCCGAGTGTATGTCGAGGAATAATCGTTCGACGAACGGAGACACGGGAGGGAGAAGGCACTCCGCGAGATCCGACGAGAGGAATGACAGTACGGTAACCGCACCGCAAAAGTTGTTATGGGCAGAGTCCCGTCTGACCCAGTCGCGGCGCGTCTGCGCGGCGAATAGAGAAATCTTCGCAGGAAAGCCACCTGAAGTGAGGCGCTTTTCCTCCGAGAAACATCGAACTGTCGCCACTCGTACGCGTCTCGAATAAAACTATCCGTCGAGTATCCCGAGTAGCAATCTTTTAGATTGCGAAAAAGTTGCTTAGGCAAAGGTTGAGTTACGACCGCCAAAATGTTGTACGTAAGCCGTCTATGTCCGAAAGTTGATTTTGGGACATGATATAGCCTACGGATAACGTTTTGGCGGTCATGAATCAGAGGACAACTTTTTCGTAACATCTGAAAAATTGATGCTTGGGATATCAAGAGACGCGGTAATGTTGCGACGCCGAGTACTTAAAAGAAAGATTTTTTTTTAACCCTACAACTCATGACTGGGGTCCGAAAGGACCCCACGCGAACGTGATAAAATGGGCTTCTTGCTGATTTTTTCGGGTTTTCAGTAATCGAATGGGTTTTTCATTAACTAAAAGTAAATAAAATCAGATTTCTTGTACACCATTCTCTTCCGTATAAAAAAAAAACGTCTGTTTATCAGCGTACGACCGGTTTTATGATAAAGAAAAGCGTGGTAAGCAACTTTTCTAAACCGGGCGGTTGTTTACGGTCAAAAGAAAAGTCACACCGGAGGCTGGCGTGATGTCCGCTTCCGATGAGACTTCTTTTAACCGTCATTGACGGGACCCGTGAAAAAACTTGATTACAATCTCTGATAGCGACCGAGCCCGGGTTAGGTGGGGAGGAGGGTGTTTCGCATAACGTTGACCTCTACGCGACAAAGTGTCGTTCGCATGTCGCGTATAGACGAAGAAAAAAATTTGCTCGATCCGAAAATTTTTGGCAGCGGATGTACGATTCTCATAGCCGTCTCGGGATGGGACTTTTTTTTTATGAATTCTTTTTCTCTTCCTTTCCAAACTCGAATATATATGTTCGAAACAACAATGCATAAGCGGGAGCGGAATCCTGTCCGGTCCCGGCAGGAAATAATACGACCGTCGGAATCGGCCGCGATGTTTTTTGCCGACGATTTCCAGCCTCCGCGACGAAAAGGTCAGACGATCTCGTGTTTTATTATTGTCGGCGGGATGGCCGAATGTAGATTAAAACGTTCGCCTAAAAAGGGTCCTATTTTTGTTATTTATTCATTTTTTTTTTTCTAAATTTGCTTGTTAGTTTGTTATATTTTATTCTTGCGTGTGCGGGGATCGACTCGTCGTAAACTGCGACGCGTCGTGGAAGAGAACTCGAACGACTGTGGACGGAACGTTATAACTTTCGAATCTATCGCGCCGCCGCTACGTTGCTGCTCGGCGTATGCGATTAAAAGTTTCACCGACAATCTTTGCGGGCAACGAAGCGGTCGCGTCCAGAAACAGTTTCCGTTCGGCGTTATTGTTTATTTATCTTTTAATTTATTTTCGTACCGAATACCCAGGACGAGCATCGAGTTCGTTGAGAAAAAGTTAAACAAAAAAGTTTAATTATTTGACGCGCGAAGATTCGCCTCATCGGTGGAAGAAATCGCGCTGGTAATTGCATCCTCGATATCTTCGTGTTTACGTTCGAAGCTTTTTTTTCGTCTCGAAAGTTCGTATCTTACTCTATCGCTCTCGGGCCGTTAACTCAGTCCGAGAGAGCGACCCGTAACTTTTCGATTAATACCTAAACAAAAATTCGATAAACACGCGTCGTAGAAATGCACCCCTTATCGTTTCTCGCACCAGTCATCGTCGGTCTCTTCGGACTTTGTACTTTTCATTTTTATTCTTTCATTTAAAATACATATTTAACATACACTCAGAATATTTTCAGTATTCTGTTCGACTACGGACCCGATATAATAATTCGCCCAATTTCCATTATTACTTTTCGACTGCTGTTTCCAGTAAGATTACGGCTGCGATCGTCATTATCTGAGAGACAAACACAGAGGGATGTTGCTTTTTTTTTTCTTTTTTTTGTTTACGAAAAATTCACTGCCGCGTACTAAAGTTGAAGCGGTTCACAGGGTTAAACGCGGTGAAAATACGCTCCACACGACGATCGGCGTGCGTGCGAGCGTAGTAGAAGCCGGGAGTTAAAAAAAAAAAAGCGCGCGGGCCCAATTAGCCCGGCAGCACTGGTCACGGCGAGGAATCTCTTTAAGGATTGCGCGCTATACATATTGCTTGCGCACGGCTACTGTCGGCATTCTCGTGCCGCACTAATGCCCGTGAATAAGTCTACGAGTTTCGGTGACAGTCTACCAATATGTCTCGCTCAATTATCACATATTCATTTTTCAATTATCATCTATTGATTTCCCAATTATCATCTATTGATATCGCAATTATCAATTATTAGCAGAAAATCGATCGGCCTATTGAAAACACTCCAGTTAGCGATTTTTCCTCATCTAGATCTATATATTTCGTCTTCATTGTTGTTTTAAAAATATAACAATAATAATTGAGGTACTAGAACAAAAAAGGTTTGAAGATTTAACCAACTCTATTTGTTGACAAAGCTTCGCAATTTTTTGTTCTTGTCAATTTTACCATTTCTTTTATTTTTATCTCGAAATCGAACAGTATTTTCGACAAAGCAAAAGTTGAAATTAAAGAAAAAAAAAGACTGTGAATATTTCCGGACGAAGAAAGGTTTGTCAAGCGTAAGCTGCGTAGTGCCTGAGTGAGTCGTTCGTTAAATCCCATCGACGCTCGATGAGCTCGTTGTGCCTCTAAAATAATGAATGAAAAAAAAGTCCCCTGTCCGAAACGCGGGTTACTTTCACACGTCCGTCATTTAAGCATCGCGCGTGCAAAACGCCCCGCTCTGCCGACTGTCTTTGTTGCCCCGCTGTTGCAAGTCGACGTCCTTGCGTCCGACGTCAATTCGAATCCTGATTCCCGTCCCGTTCTTGCATTAGCGCGAAGGCGTGGTTGCGCCGCTCGTTCGGTCACTTTTTTTTCGAGTTGCAGAGCCGCGATAAATAGATAGACGGGGGAGGCGGCGGAGGAGATATGCCCTTTCTGTGCCTGACTCGGGTAATTGCGACAGAGACTCGTTCTCCACGACTGACGTTTGCTCCGTGCGACCTCGCTGAGTTTTGTTTTGTTTCTTAAATGCTACCCCCCACCCCCTCCGCTGCGTGCCCAGACAAATTTATGGGTTGCGTGAACTAATAGCTCGTTGGGACAACTGATTTAAAAAAACATTTCTTTTTATTAAAAAAAATGTTTTCTTTTCTAAAAATTTTCTTTGAGATTTTTTTTTTTTTTTTTTTTTTTTACCGACCACCTATCAGTTATCCCAACTCATAGTTTTTCCGCTCGCAACTCCGGCCGACGTAGCTCAACCTCCGTTGAATTTGCGTCTAATTGAATAGAGGAGATAATTCGACGAGCGTATAAACAAAATTTGTGAGAATACGTTATGTTAGTTGGAGGTACTGCGCGTCATTCGGACTCGCGAACACACGAGAGAGAGAGTGCAGCGAATAGTCCCTCGGTTAATTAGGCGCCCGAGCCTGTCTCATTATCGCATCGTTATCCCTCTTATCGCACGGTACGCATTAACGATTCGCTGTACAGCGAGCTCCATGAAAGGATCGGAAGAGCCAATTTGTGTCGAGCGATACACGTACGAGTATTACCTCTTTCCGACTCTTTTATCGTTGCGAGGAAATAAGCCATCCCGCGTTAATAGTAATAGTAATAATTATAACAATTATTATAATTATAATATTGATAATATGCATAATAATAATAATAATAATAATAATAATAATAATAATAATAATAATAATAATAATAATAATAATAATAATAATAATAATAATAATAATAATAATAATAATAATTATATATAATAATCTTCGTGATTTTCTGACCCCCTCTTTTTATTGTATTTTCGAGTAGCGTCTGTCTGGGGAACGATCAATATGATTGCCAGACCGGTGCCCCATACGCCAATCCGAAAATATTTGGTCTCAAAGTTGAATTTTATTTTTTGTTTTTCGCCTCTAGCGATAATTCGCGTGCGAAATATGCCCATGTATACACGCGTATGCATGCGAGTACACGTGAGCACTCTATCGGAAGTATTTGTTCCCTTTATGTGTTGAAAAAAAAAAAAAAATCGGTATTTTCGTGTATTTTACAACTTTTGTGACACGCTGTTTTTTGTGTTTCTGGGTGTAATACGGGCCAAATTTGGTCATTTTTTGCGCTCTCAAGTTGCATTTATCTGGGGAACAACGAATATGAGCGCTCAACCGCCGCACAATGCCTTAATTCGAAAATATTAGCTCTCGAAGGTGGATCGAAGTGCTGAGGATATTTTATTTTTTTGTCCCTCGAGTCATTTTACGCGCGAAATGTATCCATTTCTACACGCCTGTGTATGCAAGTACACGCGTGTATTCTATCGGACGTATTTTGTTCCCTCATATGCTCTGAATAAAAAAATTACGGCTTTTCTGTGTATTTTAGAATATCAGTGAGATGTTGTTTTTCATGTTTCCGGGCGTAATCCAGGTCAAATGTGGTCATTTTTTGGATTATTGAGTTGGGTCCGTCTGAGGAACAATAAATGTGAGCATTGAACCGCCTCGTTACGTCTCGATTCAAAAATATTTGCTCTCGAAGTTGGATCGAAGTGCTGAGGACATTTCACATTCTGGCTTCTCGAGCCGTATTACGCGCGAAATGTGTGCACGTGTGCGCGCGTATGTATGCGAGTACCTGCGAGCACTCTATCGGATGTATTTTCTTTCTTTGTATGCTCCGAAAAATGTATAATTATAGTTTTTGTGTGTATTTTACTGTTTCGGTGAAATTTTGTTTTTCGTCTTTCCGGGCGCAATACGAGCCAAATGTGACAATTTTTTCCATTATTAAGTTGGGTCCGTCGGAATAACAATAAATGTGAGCGATAGATCATTGCGCAACGTCTTGATTCGGAAATATTTGCTCTCGAAGTTGGATCGAAGTGCTGAGGACATTTCACGTTCTGGCTTCTCGAGCCGTGTTACGCGCGAAATGTGTGCACGTGTGCGCGCGTATGTATGCGAGTACATGCGAGCACTCTATCGGATGTATTTTCTTTCTTTGTATGCTCCGAAAAATGTATAATTATAGTTTTTGTGTGTATTTTACTGTTTCCGTGAAATTTTGTTTTTCGTCTTTCCGGGCGCAATACGAGCCAAATGTGACCATTTTTTCCATTATTAAGTTGGGTCCGTCGGAAGAACAACAAATGTGAGCGATAGATCGTTGCGCAACGTCTTGATTCGGAAATATTTGCTCTCGAAGTTGGATCGAAGTGCTGAGGACATTTCACGTTCTGGGTTCGCGAGCCGTGTTACGCGCGAAATGCGTGCACGTGTGCGCGCGTATGCATGCGAGTACCTGCGAGCACTCTATCGGATGTATTTGCTTTCTTTGTATGCTCCGAAAAATGTATAATTATAGTTTTTGTGTGTATTTTACTGTTTCGGTGAAATTTTGTTTTTCGTCTTTCCGGGCGCAATACGAGCCAAATGTGACCATTTTTTCCATTATTAAGTTGGGTCCGTCGGAAGAACAACAAATGTGAGCGATAGATCATTGCGCAACGTCTTGATTCGGAAATATTTGCTCTCGAAGTTGGATCGAAGTGCTGAGGACATTTCACGTTCTGGCTTCTCGAGCCGTGTTACGCGCGAAATGTGTGCACGTGTGCGCGCGTATGTATGCGAGTACATGCGAGCACTCTATCGGATGTATTTTCTTTCTTTGGATGCTCCGAAAAATGTATAATTATAGATTTTGTGTGTATTTTACTGTTTCGGTGAAATTTTGTTTTTCGTCTTTCCGGGCGCAATACGAGCCAAATGTGACCATTTTTTCTATTATTAAGTTGGGTCCGTCGGAAGAACAACAAATGTGAGCGATAGATCGTTGCGCAACGTCTTGATTCGGAAATATTTGCTCTCGAAGTTGGATCGAAGTGCTGAGGACATTTCACATTCTGGCTTCTCGAGCCGTGTTACGCGCGAAATGTGTGCACGTGTGCGCGCGTATGTATGCGAGTACATGCGAGCACTCTATCGGATGTATTTTCTTTCTTTGTATGCTCCGAAAAATGTATAATTATAGTTTTTGTGTGTATTTTACTGTTTCGGTGAAATTTTGTTTTTCGTCTTTCCGGGCGCAATACGAGCCAAATGTGACCATTTTTTCCATTATTAAGTTGGGTCCGTTGGAAGAACAACAAATGTGAGCGATAGATCATTGCGCAACGTCTTGATTCGGAAATATTTGCTCTCGAAGTTGGATCCAAGTGCATGATAAAGGTTGGACTAGAATCCAGACAGCACACATTTTCTTTTGATTACTCTGTTTTTTTTTCCTTCGGGCGCGAAGCGCCCGAAGCTAGCATTCGGGCGCGAAGCGCCCGATTGCTAGTAATAATAATAATAATAATAATAATAATAATAATAATAATAATAATAATAATAATAATAATAATAATAATAATAATAATAATAATATGGCTTATTAATCATGTTGTTTTTGTGGAGCGGTGCGAGCACTCAGTCCTTCTGGACCATTGTACTCGGGTCCCTTTTGGGACACTCGCAGAACATTAAGGTTGCGGCGGGGGTACGGCCTCTTCCGCAAAGCGGAGAAGCCCGCCAATGCCCGTCACCTCCAACTGCAGTGCAGCCAGAGCTGGGGCTCCAAAGGTTCTCAGTCGAGCCCCCTCTAGCCCCTCGCACACCGCTATTAAGTGGAGGGAGGTCTCCTCCTCTAGACCGCAGAAGCGGCATAGCGGGTCTACCTCCCACCCCATCCGCTTCAAATGCTGTCGGGTGAACCAGTGGCCCGTAATAAGGCCCACCAGCCACCTCAGCTTTTGCCTATCGAGGGCTATCAGTTCCGAGCCCAGTCTCTCAGAGGGGCCCGCGAAAAGAGCCCTCGCGTGTCTGGACCCTGGCGCCGAGATCCACCGGATAGTGAACTGCTCAGCAGTCCATCTCCTTATGGTCTCCTTTATAACGCCCGGGGCTACCGGTACAGACGTAGGGGTGGCCGCTGTGGAACCTGCCGAACCCAGTCTTGCCAGCCCGTCTGCTTCTGTGTTGCCCTGTATGCCGATGTGTCCAGGCACCCAGAGCAGTTTGACCCTATTAACGCCGGCAATGCGCGATAGGGCAGCAATGCAGCTACGTGTCAGCTCGGACTTCACCTCGACGGAGTCGAGGGCCCTGAGCGCGGCACGGCTGTCGCTACAGATGTAGATATGCCTGCCCTCGTATCCCCTTAGCAGAATCTCTTCCGCACAGGTTCTGATTGCAAGCATCTCAGCCTGAAGTGTAGTAGTGTGGGTCCCCAGTGCCAAGGATATCCTCGTCCTGGGCCCCGCGCACCACACTCCAGCGCCTGTCCCCGTCGGGGTTTTGGATCCATCCGTATACCAGACGAGTCCCCCCGGAGACAGCAACCCGACACTGTTCTCCTCCCACTCTTGCCTGGTCGGGAGGGTAACTATGTAGTTGCGGCGGAAGTGGTAGCTACTGGGGCCGCGGTCGCCGCCTAGGGCTAGGACCTCCTCGAGATCCCTGTTCCCGTTTAGCAGCGACGCGTGTCCCCTGCACGCTCTCTTCCACTTTCCGCCAAACTTTAGCCGTACGGCTGCACCCATCGCTTTGGCCTTAGCCACGATGTCTAGGGGCGCTATGTCCAGAAGCGCCCCCAGTGCCAGGGTAGAAGTTGTCCGAAGCGCTCCTGTGATCCCCAGCAGTGCAAGCCTATAGACCTTGTTAAGCGTCTTCCTATTGGTTTCCCGCTGCAACGCAGGCCACCAAACTACCGACGCGTATGTTACCTGGGGCTCTATGATGGCTGTGTGAATCCATTTCACCACAGCCGGTTTTAGTCCCCAAGTCGAGCTGAACATCCTGCGACAAGCCCAGAAAGTTGACGTAGCTTTCCGGGTCTGTCTGTCGATGTGGCTTCTCCATAGGAGCTTGCTATCCAGGGTGACGCCAAGGTAGCGTACCTCTGTAGAAAAGCTGAGCTCCGTGCCAAAAATGGAAGGGGGGCTCACTTTGAGTTTCCTTCTATTCGTGAATAGCACCATCTCCGTTTTGCCCGGGTTGACCCTCAAGCTCTTCGATGTGCACCATGTTTGTACGTGGTCCAATGCTCGTTGCATCTTCCACGACATCTCCCCCGAGTGGGTACCGATGACCAGCATCGCCACGTCATCCGCGTAACCCACCATTATCTTATTAATCATAAAGTATGTTGTCAGTTTGTGGAAAAAACAAATGAGGGGGCAATTTTGTCGCATGGGAAGTTGTTGCGACTTGCCGTTGAACGATTTCGCGAAAGGGCGATCATCGAGATTCCACAATCCGAGCCGTGAATTATTCCGGCGCACCGGGGAAAAAATGACGCTTCAGGGTAACTCCCTCATCGCTGGCCCGTTCCGGGTGATTCCTCTCCGGCAGAGGCTCCCGAGGAGAGAACAAGCTGCGCGATACGCCGCCGTCTTCTATCGCGTTCGGTCGCGGCCTTCTGAGCTTTCTGAGAACTCATCCTCTCGCCGGCGTTGTACGCCGATGTGTACGCGAAGCTCGGTCCGGGCCGCCTCACGGGGCGACCTGCGACCGAGACAGAGACCGGCCCCGCGCGGCTCCTTGTGGCTTCTCCAGAACGATTCTTTCCTCTCGGCTATATCCTCTTCGAGCTTGGGTCTCGCAAAGAAAAAAAAAAATAAAAAAAAAAAAATTAAATTAACAATAAATTTAAATAAATAAAAATCGCGTCCTTAAGCGGGACATCGGCCATTACCGCGCTTACGCTGCAGCCCGTCCTATGCATTCGGAAAAATCTCGCTCACCTCGCCCAGTTATGGACCACTCGACGATACGTTTGCATACTGATATACAGATTTTTCGCAAAATCAGTACTAAAATACAAGATTCAAAAAATAATGAAAAATAAAAATGAAAAAGGACGTAGTTGACTCTATGGAGGTTTACGAGGCGGCGCGGGACGGTGGGAGGTACCGGGAAGGAAGGCAAACGGTCAGGGATGGTGTGCGTTTTTCGAAGAATTTTTCTTTACTTTTTTCAATACGTAAAAAATAATTCTGAAAAGTAAATAAATAAACATAGAGCCGGGTCCTTTGGCGGATATCGACGCCCACCGCGCTTACGCTGCAGCTCGACGCATCCTTTCGAGAAAAAATCTCGCTCACCTCGCTCAGTCACGGACCATCCGATAATATTTGCGGCTATTGGTGTACAGTTTTCGCAAAATTAAAATTAAAAAGAAAAAAAAAATTGAAATTTTCATATCGCTTTCTGACAATGTTGTTTTATTCGCAAAGCTTCTTCTATGAAAAAGCTTATTTTATTTTTGACTTCCTCTTGTCCCTATGAGAGTTTACGCCGAGTCAGGGACGAGACACGTTTTGCGAAGAATTATAATTTTTGTTAAGTAAAAAATAAATAGTAGTAGTAGTAGTATCTTTATTCCAGTGTATGGCCTCTTCGGCCTTTTACGATCCCATCCCAAATCCCCAGAGAAGAATACATAAATAAAAAATAAATAACAAAAAACAATTTTGTTTTATATAAATAAATAAAGCAAAACCGCGTCCTTAATGTGAGGCTAAAGATCAACATAACCTGAAAATATTTTCAAGCTACGTTTCTCCGAAACGGTTTTACGAAATAAAAAGTAAATTGTGGAACTCACTGCCTTAATCAAATACGCAGCGAGCCGAGGAATTCGTTTTTCATTTTATAGAATCGTTTCGGAGAAAAATGGATTAAAAAATGTAACTCTGTCTCTCTCGCACTCACACGTGTTTAGTCTTCCCGCAAGCGGAATATCGGCGACCACCGCGCTTACGCCGCAGCCCGTCCCGTCCGTTTGGAAAAATCTCGCTCACCTCGCTCACTCACGCACCACCCTACAATACGTTTACAGATATTCACGTACAGATTTTTCGCAAAATCTGTACTAAAGTACAAGATTTACAAAATAAGAGAAGAAAAAAAAAGGATGCGGAGTAGTTGTCCCTACGGAGGTTTACGCCGAGTCGCGAGACGGCGAAGGAGGGGGGGGGGGGGGGGGTTGCTTGGAGGGAGGGCAAACGGTCAGGGACGGTGCGCGTTCCTCGCGGGAGGTCCCCGTCCCAGCGTCTCTTTGTCTTCTCGCGCTCTGCGCCGGTGTGTCGCAAGCCCGCTCCCGCGCGCGCCGAGCCGCTGTTGTTGTTGCTGCTGCTGGATGCTGGTAAAAGTCAGCGCTGTGAGTTTGCGCCCTCGATCGTTCGATCGCTCTTTCTCGGAGTCCTTCACTCTGTCTCTCGCCTGCGCGCGGGCAACAAACGAGCGCGTTGCGCAACTAGCCCGCGTCAAACGCCCCCCCCCCTTATATTTCACTTAGCGCACGGCTATTCCCTCGACTAACTTTGTGACTAATATTTTCAATATTTTTCTCCGCAACACTCACGGGGCAAATCCCGTACTCCACGCGAGGCAAGTACATGCGAATGCAGCTGTAAATCTCCGTAAATCTCTGACGTACGTACCGTAGTCACGGGGTATCGTTGGCTGTTAAGATTACGCGCATGCGCACCAGCGAACGCTCGGAATACATAGGAAAACCGGTTGGTCATTGACGAGAAATAGCATAATGGTGTTGCGGTACACACACAATTGGCTCGGCCACAAAGACCAACGAAACGATCGGAATTATCAAGAGAGATGGCTTTATTTAATCGGTCGCTAAGATTCGACGGATCAACGAGGTACAAGGGTAAAAGAATTTGCGCGTTTAACGAACTTTGCTTGACTACAGGGTTTCATAGATTTCTTTTGTTCGGCAACGAAAGGTATTCTGAAATTTTAAAAATGCTTAACTAACAAGTAAACAATTGTACAACTATCAATTTTGAGAATTGTATAATTGTCAAGAAAAAAATGGTAATATTACCGAGAAAAAACATTCTAAAAATAAGGACAAAACAAATTGAAAAATTACCGTAGAAATGCGACCCAGCGAATGCTCGGAATGGAGGGAAAACCGGTTGGTCATTGACGAGAAATAGCATAATGGTGTTGCGGTACACAATTGGCTCGGCCACAAAGACCAATGAAACGAACGGGAGTATTATCAAGAGGAATGGCTCTTTTTAATCAGTCACTGAGATTCGTCGGATTAACGATGTACAGGGATAGAAGGTTTGCGCGTTTAACAAACTTTTCATGGCTGCGGGGTTTCATACATTTTTTCTGTCCGGCAACGAAACGTATTTTAAGATAAAAAAAGAATGTTTAACAAACAAGGAAACAATTGTACAGTTATGAATAGAAAAATGGTATAATTACCATGAAAAAAGACTGTAAAATTATCGTAGAATCGTGACCGAGAAATGTTTGCCGAACATGCGACCACTCTTTGACGGTGCAATTTTTGTTCAAAAGAAATGAGGTCAAATTAACGAGGTACAAGAATACAAGGTAATATAAGGTTTTAGCGTTTGACAAACTTTTCTTGTCTACAGAGTTTCATATATTTTTTTTTTGTTCGGCAACGAAAGGTATTTTGAGATAAACAAAACATTTAAGAAACAAGTAAACAATTGTTCAATTACCAATCAAAAAAAAAATAGAATAATTACCAAGAAAAGAGATCGGAAAATTCTCAAGAAAAAAAAACTTGTAAAAATAACAAAAAAATAAAAAAAGATTGTAACATTATCGTAGAATCGTGATCTAGACATGTTTGCCAGACGTACGATCACCTTTTTACCGTGCCAATTTTTGTAATATCTGTCTATCCCGCAGAATTTCCGTTTGCCGAGAGTCCGTTTTTGCGGGAAAATTTACCGCATCGATTATAAGCCGACATTCTTCGTATCGTCGGGAATACAGTGAGCAAACATCGTGGAGCCTGTCGTTTATTCTCTCCGTTCGGTTACTCGGCGTGTTCCGCGGCGCGCTCGACGCTCGACCGCTAGCCTTATGTACTTCCCCGCGGTTACTCGAGTGTACCGAGTGCCGTTCAATTCCGCCGGGCCCCGCGAGGTCGTCCATATTTTCCCGCTGCGAACGATTTGCCATCCGTGCCTTTCTCTCGATTCTGACTATTCGTTCGTCTCACCCGTTCATAGCCGCTCGTCGAATCTTCGGCCCGACGGGTAGAGAGGAACAAGCCACCGATAAGCGAGATCCTGAGGATTAATTCCACGTGGGCACGAATGCGCATGCGCGAAACGTATACGATTTTTTTTTTTTAAATCGACGCGAACGGCACCGACCGCGTTACGCGTGTACCTCTACTCGCGTTCCAATTACTCTCGGGAGGAGCGCCGGGGTACCGTTCGGCTCGCGCATCGCCGGCACGGGGGCACGCGTAGCACGCGTGCATCGAGGTGCATCGCGCGCCCGTCCGAGAACCCGAGACCGCCCATTCATGAACTCTCCGCCGAGTGAAAATCGGTGCAGTAATAGAGAAGCACATCCTTGGCGAGAGGAGAAAAGTCCCCCCCGGTTACCCACAGACTTCCTCTCTGTATCCCACAAACTCACGCTCGACCAGCCCGTTTAGCGCACATGGTCGAACGAGGTTTGCATCATTTGACTGACAACCGTCCCGTAAATGCCTACCATCTTTTTTTCTTGTTAATTTTACCATATTTTTCTTGTTAATTTTACCATATTTTTCTTGTTAATTTTACCATATTTTTCTTGTTAATTTTACCATATTTTTCTTGTTAATTTTACCATATTTTTCTTGTTAATTTTACCATATTTTTCTTGTTAATTTTACCATATTTTTCTTGTTAATTTTACCATATTTTTCTTGTTAATTTTACCATTTTTTCATGGTAATTCTACAATTGTTTCGTCGGCCATTCTGCAATTGTTTCATGGGTAATTTTGCAATTGTTTTATCGGTAATTCTGCAATTGTTTTATCAGTAATTCTACAATTGTTTTATCGGTAATTCTACAATTGTTTTGTTGGTCATTCTGCAATTGTTTTGTTGGTCATTCTGCAATTGTTTTGTTGGTCATTCTACAATTGTTTTATCGGTAATTCAACAATTGTTTTATTGGTCATTGTACAATTGTTTTATCGGTCATTCTGCAATCGTTTTATGGGTCATTCTGCAATTGTTTAGTCGGTCATTCTGCAATACTTTTGTCGGTCATTCGACAATTGTTTTGTAAGTAATTATACAATTCTTTTATCGGTAGTACTACCATTTGTTGTTACTTATCATTTTTACCGTTCCTTGTCTTAACAATAAAAAATGTCTCTTCCTCGTTAGCTTCACCATGTTTTAAAATAATTAATTCCAATAATTTTATAACTTCACCATTTTATCAACCGTTTAAAGAATAGACGGTTCGAAAATGACCAAGAGAAAGGAAAGAAATGTTCGATCAACGCGAGGAATCGTTGTTTGGCGTGGTCCACCGATGGCAGCGATACGATTCACATGGGATCCGCGCCTACGTGACAATCTGCCGTGCATTACTATCTAATATAAGCTATTACGCAGCGAGCGTGCATGTGTCTCGTGGGGAATGGGACACGCGCGCGGAGAGGCTCAGCAGCAGCCGCTGAGTGGTAGCGGCCAGCGGCAACGGAGTTTCTTTGGTACGCGGCCTTTACCGTTAGCCACTCGGCGCGATCCACCACCTCTGCCTGTTTCACTTTGCGATATACTATACAACACACCGGCGCAGTCGTCGTTCGCTCGTCGTATCAAGAGTCGCCTACATACGCGACGTCTGCACATACTGTATGGACTGTGTATATTCGCTACGCGCGCGACTTACACAGAGCTTCCAGTTGAGCGTGTGTTGCCGTGTACGTGCATTCTATCAGCGCCGTCTACCGGCCAGCTCCGACCCAACTTGCACACCCAGCTCTTCGCATGTAGGGGAGAGCGGGGAAAAATGGCACACCGGGGCAAAACGGGATAATGAGACAAAACGCAATTCCCCAATAACTTTGGGATTGTGGCGATGGTGGAACGTGGGGCAAAACGGGTTTGAAAATCCGGGATTTGTCGTTGGGACAAAATGGGGCATCCAAAAATTATTGGAAAATTGAGTCTTGCTCTCACCGTCCCGTTTTTCCCCGCTGTGCCAATTTGCCCCGGTCTCCCCTGTACGCAATACACACTCGTCCGGTGAGCTTGTGTAGGTCGCGCACGTAGCGAATAGGCATAGGCGCACTCCGGTGACGGACGGGTTTTCACGGGACAGGCACATCGCTTGTGCGCGCGTTTCGTCTATAGGAGCCTATAAATTTCTCACCGGCGCGCTTCGCGGTACCGCAAGAGAGGCGCGCTTGATCGATGCGCTACGTGCAGTTAAATAAAATCGCTTCATATGCATGCGCCGTTCTTTATATTCAATTGTCGATTGCAATATCTCGACGGGGGAAAGGCCGATGTGGCAAAAGGTTCTGGACACTCGACAAATCTTTCCGTTCGCGAATGTTCACAATGTTTCGGGTTAGAAAAAAAAAAAAAAAAAATCTTTTTTAATCCACGATTCTGAGCACTGTCGACCCAAGTCCGTAGCATTTTTGACGTTGAAAAGAGAGAAGCAATTCTCAAGTGCTCGACATCTTTTAAAATACAAAAAAAAAACAATTTTTTCAAAATTTTGTAACCGCATATAATAATAATTATGACCAAATTATGTTTATAAAAATTACTTAGGATGGATTAACCGTCCCGAAAGAAATGTCAAATTTTTTGTGCCTTAACATCGAAGAGTATATATTTTTTTAAATTACAATTTTCAAGCATTGGGCCTTGAAGGGTTAATTTGTGAGGTTTTAGTCTCCGCAATGGGGTCTTCTCGGCTGGAATCTGGGATGTAAATTCAAATACCGGTTACCCGTCGATTTTGTAATAGAAAAGAATAAGCGTATCGGGGGAGCTCGAGAAGGGAGGGAATCCTCGCGTACCTGCGGGTGGAAACCTACGAGACTGCACAAACACGCATATTTATCTCCTTCCCATATATACATATATATATATATATATATGCATATAAGATGGGTGGAGGTGATACTTGTGCCGTATGTGTGTTCCGAGAAGCGAGAGGCCATTACTGCCGTGCCAGGGCCACATACTGATATCTCAATACAAACCCCCTTAGTTTGAATCCATTATAATATCCCGAGTGGCCACTGGTCGCGAGAGAGCGAAAGCGCTATCTGTGCAGCCTCTGTGCCTCCCGGATAGTTTCTTTTGCTCTCACTGCCTCCTCCTCCGTACGTTCCTCTTGGCCGAATAGCGAATACCATTCCGTCTCCGGGGCCACCGAGGGTAACTCCAATACCAGGAGCAATGCCGCGGAGAGTCAGCACGATCACCGCGCGAAACAAAAGGGGTAACGAAAGGGTTACCCTGCCATTGTGAGAACGAGATGGTTTCTGCATATGCGCCGCGATATCTTTAGGCGCTGATGCTAATATATCCATAGAATAAAGGACGAGAAGGGATGAGTCGCGGACGAAATCTCCACAGGGATTGGGCAATGGGCATTTCGAGCTCGACACGAACGACTACGAACTTACGCTCGGTACACTGAAGAAATGGTTGGATTTAATAAATGCGCGGTGACATACGTTCAAACGTGTGTTTTGTTGGTGGGACAAAAATGTTTGTTTCAATCGACAAATTTTGAATAAATTGAAGCAAATAATCGTATGACGAAACAATGCTTTATTTGTAGCAAACAAGTAACAGCTCTGAAGGTGTCACAGCGACTTCTGATTGATCCAATTCATTTTTTATTTCTCAGTGTATCCGAGACACCGATAAGTAAAATCCCGCTTTACGTTGGTGTGAAGTGTGCGCAGAAAGGCACTTCTTCGCATCGCGTGCGGGAAAAATACTGCGTGTGCGTACAAACCTAATATGATATTTCTTCTCGCACTAGTGCGGGTAAGTGCCTTTCTGCGCACACTTCCCAAAAACGAAGAGCGTGATTTTCGTGAATTTGTTAGGAAAAATTATGTGAATGGCATGGGCGTAGAAAATTTTCGCACTCGTCAATGAACTTCCTTTCTACGCCCTTACCGTACAAATAACTATTTTATTCACTTTTATTCATTTGTATCCATTTTTCTTAATTCGTATCATTTTTATTAATTCGTATCATTTTTATTAATTCGTATCATTTTTATTAATTCGTATCATTTTTCTTCATTTTTATTACGCGTACGAGTAGTTTCTATTGTATTTACCAGGCGGCCTCGTATATATATTTCGTATACTTTGTTACGTTAACCGAACAATCCGGGTCCAATCCTCCGTAAAAATAAAAAAAAATCGCGAAAATTTATATTGCCATAAATAAAGCTTTTTATTCCTTTCTAGATTATTAGTTTTTTACTTTTCATTATTTAGGATTATTTTTTTTTCCTTAACGATTTGGAAAACTGTCGTACGAGTAGTTTCTATTGTATTTACCAGGCGGCCTCGTATATATATTTCGTATACTTTGTTACGTTAACCGAACAATCCGGGTCCAATGCTCCGTAAAAATCGAAAAAATCGCGAAAATTTATATTGCCATAAATAAAGCTTTTTATTCCTTTCTAGATTATTAGTTTCTTTACTTTTCATTATTTAGGATTATTCTTTTTTCC